>CABFOV010000133.1:234259-292993 GCA_902141375.1 Timema poppense
CCAAACACAGAAACACAATCATAGCTACAATTAAGATAAAGGAAGAATAAAAATGTAAACAAGGAAGGAATCGATCGTAATAGATAATCGTGAAGTGAATGACCTTTTCCATACGAAAATAGTTTGCTCTGATGTCTTATGTAAGAGCCGGGTCGTTGTGTTCCTGTTTTAGCTTCAGTAGGACATAGAAGCTCGCTCGCCTTAAGGCATCGGCCAGACTCACTGCTAATACAATTCCCGGGACCAAGGCGTGTTCAACACATGGTCAGCCCTCACCACATAGCTTACTCTGTGAGAACAGTTCCAGGCTACAATAGTCTCAGAGAAAATCGCCCTGTCCGTCAAATGGAGGTTAGTGTTTGTTGTTTATATTGGTGGACATGTAAATGCACCCAACACATTTTTTCTAATGCCAGGGAGCTTTTTCATTCAGTCCGACTCACTATCATTAGATATGTAGTAATTACGTTAATGTGTTAGGAATGAGGAAGGTTTAATTTACCTGTTGTGTAAGTGTACATGAATTAGTGTGGATGGGGAGTGGAAAACCATTCAGAAAAACCACTCACAGTACACTTGAATGGGACTCGAAACTTGATCTCCCCATCACCAGCATTTCAATAATTTATTGTAAGAGTGACGTCTTAGACCACGAGACCACCGAAGAACAATGTGATACAAAAGGATTAAAAGATTATTGTGCTAGACGTATTGAACAAGGCTACAAACAGTATTCTCCAAGAGCAGTGTGTTACAATGTTACAAGAGGATAATATAGTTGTATATGTAATTATCAAAACCACATACAGTAGTAGAGACCCGCCTCGGTGGCGTAGTTGACTAACGCGCTAGTCTTGTTGAGCTCGACTGCTGAGGACGGGGAGATTGAGGTTCGAGTCTCTGTCGGGTGAACTGGGGGTGGTTTTTCCTAAATGGTTTTCCACTCTCCCTCCACGCAAATGAGGATTAACTTACTTTAGTTCAACTTTCCCAATTCCTAATCCATTAGCGTATATTCCCTCCTGATTTGTTGAAATATTCTGCCCTTCGACAGTAGAGAAAAAAAAACAGTGAGAGGATGAACTTCATCCAAACCGAGAAGATGTGTACGACCCTGGTCCCTCCTTCACTCTTAGGAATAAAAAAATTAAGGAGGCATCCAATAAAGTGTCCCAAATGAGCAGTATACTGGCTAGTAAGTCCACAACAATCTCGTCCATTAGGTGGCTAGATAGTGTGAGTTGGAACGAGCGCGATGTCACCACTGCTCTGGTGATCTGACACATTGGGAAATAAGATTGTGTTAAATAAACAGTACTAAGATAGATGTAGTCAACATTGTTACCTTATTATTCGATCAAAGAAAGTGTGATACACAAATATAGCATGTAATTAACGATTTCAAGATACTCATATTTTATATTCATTAATAACATCGCGCTTAAAATATTTGAAGAGAACCAGGTTTAGTGTGACGTTGAAATACTGTATTTAAAAAATCTAACCTTGTAGTAGACATTTTGAAGAGTGACACGTTCAATATTCAGTGATAAATGTGTTTTTCTAAAATAGGATATTGTGGAAGATACGATGAAAGAAAGCTTTATGAATTACATGTTCAATGTCAATGTTTATTAAGTAGGAAGTGTACTATAAAAATATATAATTGTGGTAAATGTATTTAAGACAGCCACTGTATTAATCAGTAAGAACAATGTGCTATAAAAATAACGTTTAATATACATTATTAAGAGAGATAAATCAGCATATAGCTAGAGCAATGTTTTATAAGAAGACAACCTTGTGGTTAGCGTTTTTTGGAAAACCAAGTTAAGTATACAGTATGATTTAAAAAAATTATAATATTGTGGTAGAAGTTATATAAAAAAAATCAGTATTCTGTAGGAACTATATGCTACAAAAAAATAAAAGTGTTGTAGACTTACTCAATATAGCAATTTTCAGTAGCATATATAATCAGAACCTTATGCTGAAAAAATATTTGTACTAATTGTGTTAGAGAGATGCATTCTGAATTAAGTAGTTAAAATTCGTTAAAACTATATAAAATGTAGGTAAGTGTGTCAAGAGTGTTCGGTTCAGTTTTCAATAAGAACAGTTTCTCAAAAATATATTACTTTGTGGTGATCTTTAAAGAGATACAATACAAATATTAATTAAGAATGATGTAATATAAAAATAATCTTATGGTAGTAGCAATATTCAAAAGCGATTTATAATTCCGTAAGAAATGTTTAACACAGAAAGATAACCGTAGTTGGATGCAGTCAATAAATTTATATTTAACAACATAATTCTAACCTAACTTAACCTTTTGTTTGTATATTCAATAAATATACTTTATTATTATTAAAAAAAAGTTTGTTGCCAAAAGATGGTTTTAGATGAATTCAAAAGGTTCGTGTTCATTATTCAGTAGGAGAGGTTTATTACAAAAAGTTAGTCTTATAGGGCATGTGATATAGAGAGCCAAGACCAGTATTAAGTAAGAAGATTATGCTATAAATATATTTAATTGTGGTAAATATAGTCAAGAGAACCACGTTGAGTATTCAAATTAATTGAGTGTGCTATAAAACTACAGTGCAGTGTAATAATTCAAGCAAACAACTTTATAAATCAGTAAAATAACCTTGTGTTAGAATTAATTACTTTGCGGTGGACTAATTCAAGTGATAAACTTTTCTATTCAGTAAAATTATCTTGTAGCATTTATTGGAACAAATGCTCCAAGAAAAAGTCTAAGTTCAAGAAACTCACCTAAAATGTCCCCCACTGTGAGCTACCTTGTTATTTTAGTTTAGTTTTCTTATTGTGCGCCAGCCTTAGTCTTCTAGGAAGAGTAAGGGCGACGTCACAATCTTGTATTAAAAAATAATTACCTTTTGGTGGACGACTTCAAGCAAGACTCGTTAAGTGTTCAGCTATAACAGTGTGTTAAAAAAACATTATATTTGATAGAATAAATAAAAAAAAAGCCATGGTAAACATTCTACAACGACTGTTTTCTACTAAAAGTTAACATTTTGTTAAAATTATTCAATAGAGCAGTGTTAGTATTCAGATAGAAGTTTGTATTATAAACAGATAATCTTCTGATTGACGTGTTGAAGAAATCCACGTTCAGTCTTTATTAAAAACTATTTATTACAAAATATTACTTTTTTATAGACACATTCAAGAGACCACGTGAAGCTTTCAGTAAGAACGAAAAGCTATAAAACAAAAAGGTTAAAATAGTTAATAAATGCTTATTTTAATAGTCATTAAAAGAGTGTGCGTCAAAAAATAACCTTTTAATAAAAATAATAAAGAGAGCCAAGTTCTGTATTAGGCTATAATACTGTATTACAAAAAGGTAGCCTTGTGTTAGATAAGTTATATTGGAGAGTTTCAGATGCCTCATTTAGTGAGATAAATGTGATTAAAAAGTTGTAGCAGATGTATTCAAAAGAGCCACGATTAGTAACCAAGAGTAATAGTCTTTTATAAAAAAAATAATACCCATATTCAAGAGAGTCACATTCAGTATTCCATTTAAAAAAAATGTGTAAAAATAAAATATCCTTAAGGAAGATGTATTCTAGATAGCAACGCTAAATATTCAGTAAGAACAATATGCTACAAAAACCAAAATCTTTTTGGTAGATGTATTCAAGAAACCAGATTCAGTATTCAATAAGAACTGTGTGTGACAAGCAGATAATATTTTGGTAAACGTAATCACCGTTCAGTACTCCATTATAATTATATTTAAAAAAACTTGTGGTAAACTTATTTAAGAAAGCCGTGCTCAAAAAATATATCTTTGTTATAGATAAATTTAAGTGTCACTTTCAGTATCCATTATAAATAGTGTGCTACTTCATAACGACCTTGAGAGAGCCATTATAGAAAGCCACGTTCAGTATTAAATAATAGCAAGAATTTGATAACAATATGACCTTGTTAACCTATTCAAGAGTGTCGAGTTCAGTATATAGTAAGAACCATGTGCTGCAAAATTAAAAAAACTTATGCCAGACACATCTGAATCGACACCTTCGGTATTCACTAAGAATAAAATGTTATAAAAATATATTATATTGGTAAATATTTTCAAGAGATTATTAAGTAAGAACACTGTGTTACAAAAAGTTAAACTTGTGATATACGTAGTCGATAGCTACGGTCAGTATTCATTAACAACACTACGCAAAAATAAATTACTTTATGATGGATCCATTTGAGTCTTCGTAGTATTTATTAAAAAAAAGTACCAAAAAACAGCATATGTGTTGACGTATTTAATAAAACTGCTTTCACCATTAAGTAAAAATAATTTTTTACAAAATATCACTTTTGGTACACGTATTAAAAAGTGATAAAGTTTTGAATACGTACTTAAGAGATATTTTTCAGTATTCAGAAAGAAGAGTGTGCTAAAAAAAATAACAGTGGGATTGCCGTGTTCAAGAAATCCTCGTACAATGTTCACAAAGAAAACATGAGTAAAAAACCCACCTATTTAAAAGAGTTCTGTATTCAATTAGAACTACGTGTTACCAAAATACAGCACTACTCTGAACGTACTAAAACGGACAATTTTATAATGCTTTAAGAACAGTATTACATAACAATAATCATGTGATATAATTATTCAAGAAAGCAGCTCTAGTATTATTATGAAGTCAGAACAGTGTGAAAAAAATTTAAAGAATAACCTTGTGTAAACAACAAAAGAGCTACATTTAGTATTTTGTAAAAACAATTTATTACACAAGTATAAACTTGTATACATATTTAAGGAAACTAAGATCAGTTTTCAACAAGATCAATGTGATATGAAAACATATAATTTTGGTAGATGTATTTCAGACAGTCGCTTTCAGTATTTTAAATAACAGTGTGTTGAAAAAATATTTTCTTGTGATAGAATAATAGAGAAAACCACGTTTGTATTCAGAAAAAAACTGTGAATTATAAAAATATAACTTTTGTGGCAGATATCTTCCAGAGATATTAATTCAATATTTAGGAAGAACAGCGTTAAAAAAAAACTTTAACCTTATGTTCTACTTACTAAAAAAAATCACATTCATATTTATTTCCGACAGTAAATTTGGCACCTGTAAGCTATGGCATCCCCTTTAGTTCCCAGTTAAACCGGTATTTTCAATTACATACTATTAATTAGCTGCAAGGTCAAACTTTAGACATGGTCAGCATATATCTTCCCCAAGCACGTTTTCAGCAATGCCCAATTATTATTGACCATGACTTTTCATATAAATTATACAAGTCATTTAATAAAAATAGAGTGAATTTAGTTCACTCTCTCTTTACACTCTTTTACGACAGAAATATACTTTTATTTACACACAAAGCCTAAAATTACATGCGCTTATCAACTGAAGGGTAGATTTTTTTAGGTTATTTACTACTGTAGTTAATCTGGCGTAGACAGGCCTAACAACATGTACATTATTAAAAGAAGATTAATATAATAGAAGAAAAAAAATTTGCCCATAGAAGAAAAGTAATGTTAGAGATATTATGAAGAGCTTTATATTAAAAGTCCACCCTAAGATAATTTTGTGGTTTACAATGTGTTAAATACTAAAATGTCAGAGTTATATGATTAATTAAATACAAAAGATATTTACAAATAAAGAAGTAACGACTACTTGAAAATTAATATTCAAAATAAATTTAAAGCTACTTTTTAAAACTAGACGAATTTGAATGCCATCAGAGAAAAAATAATCAGCTTACTAAAAATGGAACATTATCTTTAGATGATTGATGTAAATATGTGATTGGAAAAAAGTACGTTGAAAAAAATTGGCTTCCCTCCCTTTCCAGAGAAGAGGGAACTACATAATAACTAGAAATAGTTAGTTATAATACAAGTTGTTCTCTCTGAATATATTTATATTTTATATATATTTTACCTTACAAATAGCAACAGAATAATCCACACAGAAAATAAAACAAGGCCTAAGACACAAATTTAATTATAAATAGAAAATAAGTATTAGAATATATCATTGTGAAGAATGGAAATGAAATATAATAGGTTTAGCATATTATTATAGTTGGATTGGAAGGAATATTTACAAAGAAGAAATTTCAACTTTAGTATGTGTAGTGTTTATAGCCACCTTCAGTATTCAGTGAGAACAGTGTGCTACAAAAATGTTACCTTGTGGTATATGAAGTCATTAGAGTCACATTCAGTATTCAGTGAGAACAGTGTGCTACAAAATTGTTACCTTTTGGTATATGTAGTCATTAGAGTCACATTCAGTATTGAGTGATAACGATGTGCTACAAAACGGTTTAGCTCTTTACAGACGTATTTATTAAATACGTTCAGTAATTAAGTAGTATAGTGTTGCTAATTTCTTTTTTTCCAAACGTAGTTAAGAGCGTAGCTTTTGTTTTCATTAATAAAAGTGTGATGCAAAAAGATAGCCCTGTATTAGACTTTTGAGATAGTAACTTTATTAGCCAATAAAAAAACAGTCTAATACAAAAATTTTACTTTTTGGTTAACGTATTTAAGAGAGACACGTCCAGTATAAATTAATAACTGTGTGCAAAAATGTTTGCTTTGTTGTCTAGACGTATTTAAGATGGTCACTTTAGGATTCAGTGACAACAGTGTGCTAAAAAAGTTTTCCTCGTGGTAGAAGTAATCAAGGAATCATGTTCAGTATTCAATACAGTTCTTTATACAAAAATATAACCGTGTGGAATCCGTATTTTATAGATAGACATTCAGTGGAAAAGAGCGTGCTACAAAAATATTTCTGTTTTGAGTACGTATTTAAACTATTCACTTTAAACGGCAATAAGAATTATGGCTACAAAGAAAAATAACCTTGTGATGTACAGTACGTATTCAAAGAACCACTTTATGTTTAAGTAGAAACATCGTTATTAAAAAAAATTGGTGACGTATCCAAACCAGGCATACTCATTATTCATTAAGACCAGTGTGCTTATAAAATAACGACTTTATTTTAAGTATTAGAGTAAGCTACTTTAAATATTTGTTAAGAACAGTGCCCTACATAAAATATCTTGCTGTAAACATGTTCAAGGAAATTAATTGAATTATTCAGAAATAACAGTGTGATACAAAATAATAACATTTCACGGAAGTAATCAAGTGAGACACATTCTGAATATTAATCTATAATAATGTGTTACAAAAATATAACTTTGTGGAAATGTATTTTTGCGATCAACATTCAGTATTGAGTAAGAAATGTGTGATTTAAAAATGGAGTCTTGAGGTAGATATAATTGATAAAACCACTTTCAATAATCACTAATAAAAGTGTACTACAATTAAAATAACCCTGTGATTGACTTAAACAAAAATAAAATTTTGGTTTAAGTATGATTAATGTGTTACAAAATAATAAAATTGTGGTAAGGAATTGAAAATAGGCATGTTCTTTAATTCCCCAAGGAGATGGTAAATACAAAATTAAAACATGTAGACGTATTCAAATAAGCCACATTCGGTATACACCGAGAACAATATTCTATATAAAGGTAATCTTATGGTAGACGTGTTTAAAGAAATCACTTCCAGTATTTAGTTAGAATAATGTGTTATTTAAAATAAGCTTGGAGGGGCGTTATTGATTGTAGTCATGTTTAGTATTGTTTAAGAACAATGTTTTACGAAAATTCTGTGTTGGATGCATTGAAGAAAGCATAGGCTAATTATTACAAAGCAATATGCAAAAATACAAACGTTTGTTAGACGTACGGAAAAGAACAACGTTAGATACTGGCAAAAACAATGTGCAAAAATACAATATTTTATTATAAATATTTGAAAGAGCATTGTTAATTACCTGCAAAAATAATGGGAAAAAATACAACCTTATGATAGATGTAATGAAAAGAGTATCGTTAATTACCTGCAAAAACAATGTGCCAAAATACAACCATTTGGTAGAATTATTGAAGAGAAGGCTCAGCATTTTGTAATAACAATGTGCTACATAAAAGTAATTTTATGACACACGTATTTAAACGAGCCTATTTCAATATACAGTGTGAATACGGTATTCTAAAAAAATTTGTTGATGAAGTATTCAAGAAATATATTTGCGTCATTCAGTAAGAACAATGTGATTTAAATTTATTAAATTTGGTTTAATTAATGTTAAAGCACGTTCAGAATTAATTAGGAATAGTGAGTTACATTTGGTTGACGTATTAAGAATAACCAAAGTTCACTTCCTAGTAAGACCCGCCTCGGTGGCGTAGTTACCTAACGCGATAATTTGGTGTCGAGCTCTGCTGCTTAGGACAGGAAGATCGAGGTTCGAATCTCGGTCGGGTGAACTATGGGTGGTTTTCCTAAATAGTTTTCCACTCTCCTCCACGCAAATGAGGGTTCTCCTTATCTAAATTCAACCTTCCAATTTCTATCCCATTAGCGTAATTAGTACTTAAGTGTATAACCCGAATGGGTAGTAAGACGTGGTGCTAAATAAAAAAGGTTTCCAGTAAGAACCTTGCATTATGCACAGAAAGTAGCCATGTTGTTGTGGTCGTAATGAATTAAACAATGCCAATCTGTTTAAAAGAGCATACAGTGCATGTGCGGAATAACTGTAATATTTAAAGTAAGTAAATTATAAAAGGGGAGCTTTCAAATAGAGAACAAATATTGGGAAGGGGGCTCCAGGTAGGCCCAACTCCCATGGAACCTAAGTTCGATATACGGTGATAATAATGTGATAAAAAAAGAATAGATTTCTAGACGTATTACAGGAAGACATGCTCTTTAACCAAGTAAAAAACACGGGCGATAAAACGATTTAATTGTATTGTAATGTAATTCATAATCACAATATCTGATCTCCTTGAGAAGAGCTCTAGATGGAGATTTTTAACTGACAATTTAATTTGTTTGATTGATATTAAAATTGTAAAAAAAAAATGTAAGCTTAAACTGAAATAAATTTAAAACTTCAAACGATAGCCTTGCGGAAGACGTAGTCAAGATAGTGATGATTATTATTCAGTAATAACAATGTGTTCCGAAAGTTGACCTTGTTGTGGACGTATTTATTTGGGTTGCGTTCAGTATACAGTAATAAAAGTATTTTTAAAAACAAACCTTGTTTTAAGTATTCAGTAAGCAGCCATACCCAAGAGAGATAAGCTATTTCATATAAATTATCAATAAAAAGAATCAGTAAGCAGCCATACCCAAGAGAAATAAGTTCTTTCATTAAAATTATCAATAAAATGAATCAGTAAGCAGCCATACGCAAGAGAAATAAGTTCTTTCATATAAATTATCAATATAATGAATCAGTAAGCAGCCATATCCAAGATAGATAAGGTCTTTCATATAAATTATCAATAAAAAGAATCAGTAGGCAGTCATACTCAAGAGAGATAAGTTCTTTCATATAAATTATCAATAAAATGAATCAGTAGGCAGTCATACTCAAGAGAAATAAGTTCTTTCATTAAAATTATCAATAAAATGAATCAGTAAGCAGCCATACGCAAGAGAAATAAGTTCTTTCATAAAAATTATCAATAAAATGAATCAGTAGGCAGCCATACGCAAGAGAAATAAGTTCTTTCATTAAAATTATCAATAAAATGAATCAGTAGGCAGTCATACTCAAGAGAAATAAGTTCTTTCATTAAAATTATCAATAAAATGAATCAGTAAGCAGCCATACGCAAGAGAAATAAGTTCTTTCATAAAAATTATCAATAAAATGAATCAGTAGGCAGCCATACGCAAGAGAAATAAGTTCTTTCATTAAAATTATCAATAAAATGAATCAGTAGGCAGTCATACTCAAGAGAAATAAGTTCTTTCATTAAAATTATCAATAAAATGAATCAGTAAGCAGCCATACGCAAGAGAAATAAGTTCTTTCATATAAATTATCAATAAAATGAATCAGTAAGCAGCCATACGCAAGAGAAATAAGTTCTTTCATTAAAATTATCAATAAAATGAATCAGTAAGCAGCCATATGCAAGAGAAATAAGTTCTTTCATATAAATTATCAATAAAATGAATCAGTAGGCAGCCATACGCAAGAGAAATAAGTTCTTTCATTAAAATTATCAATAAAATGAATCAGTAGGCAGTCATACTCAAGAGAAATAAGTTCTTTCATTAAAATTATCAATAAAATGATTCAGTAAGCAGCCATATGCAAGAGAAATAAGTTCTTTCATATAAATTATCAATAAAATGAATCAGTAAGCAGCCATACGCAAGAGAAATAAGTTCTTTCATATAAATTATCTATAAAATGAATCAGTAAGCAGCCATACGCAAGAGAAATAAGTTCTTTCATTAAAATTATTAATAAAATGATTCAGTAAGCAGCCATATGCAAGAGAAATAAGTTCTTTCATATAAATTATCAATAAAATGAATCAGTAAGCAGCCATACGCAAGGGAAATAAGTTCTTTCATTAAAATTATCAATAAAATGAATCAGTAAGCAGCCATACGCAAGAGAAATAAGTTCTTTCATATAAATTATCAATAAAATGAATCAGTAGGCAGTCACACTCAGGACATTTAGGGAAGCAACGCTTTTTACGTGACAGTGTGTTTAAAAAGTATAGGCTATCTAATTTGGTGGCCTGCTCAAATAAGCCCCATTCAGTTTTTAAAATTGCTTAGCCATATTTTAATCATGTGGTGATCGCTCTTAGAAGGCAAGTTCAGTAAGAAATAATGTTAAAAAAAATATATGTGTGTCAACCTTCGCAAAGATAGCCCCTCAACGAATGGTTAGATAAAAAAAAAATTGTTACTGCATTTATGAGAGCCATTGTCTGTAAGGAACAGACAGTGTGTAACCAGATATATCGTGTGAAAGTAGTAAGGTAACAAAGCTTAGTTCGAAACAATGCTTACAAAAAGACACAATCCTGTGGCAGCCTAAAAGAATATAACTTTTTAATCATAAATATTATATTACATGAATATTGTATTGTGGTGGCATGATTAAAATGGTAACGTTCAGTAAGAAACATTGTAATGCAGAAATAAAATTGGGTGTAATCCATATTCAAGACCGCAACTTTTTGTAATAAAATCTATTTATACAAAATTATTTTTTTATATAGACCGTACTCATACTCAATAATAATTTATATAATTACAAATTAACAATGCTGAAATAATAATCAAAGAAAGTCACGTTAAATAAGAAACAATGGAGCCTTACTCAAGCTAAGACTCACTCAGCGAAAACATTGTTTTGTAAAATTATGTTCGTATGTTAGGCGAAAAATCGAATGCCATAAATTAGACACAGTGTACTAAAAACATAAAGATTAACAGCCTTATTCAAACTAGCAACATTCATTAAGGAATACCCTGCTATAAAAACATTATGTTGTTATCTATTATGAATAGAAACAAGATAAGTAAAATAAAAAGTTATTTGGTTAAAATATATTAATGGGTCAGTTTTTAAAAAGTGATCTACCTTAATAAATATGAAATGCGTTAAAAAATATTGTCATGTACTTAAAAGAACCCAGTTTTGTAAAACTTGTTATTAAAAAGTCGTATGCCAATTGTTTCAAAATAAGTTCGCTCAGTGGTGGGTGTTGTGTTAAACAGTGTAACCATGGACCACACAAAATCAACAGAGTCACATTATTTACGAAACAATGAGTTTGTAAAAAATAATAATAATAGGGTAGAGATAATTAAGATAGTTAAGTAAGATAAAAACAAGTGTGTTGTAAAAGTATAAATGTGTGAAAATCTCAATAAAAAGTCTCGATTGTTTTTTTTTTAAAAGGTATGATAACCTCTTTAAATATTCCACCTATAGTTACAAAAAGTATGTTAAACATATATTTTGGTACCTACTTAAGAGAACCACTTATTCAATAAAGCCATTTATTTTAAGAAAAAAGGTCCTTCAAAAACGTAGCCATGTGACAGACTTACTAATTAAATCTCAGGTTCAGTTAGACAAGGTGTTTCACAAAACATAGTCATGTGACAGAGAAGCTAATGAGATCTCGGATTCAGTTAGACAAGGTGCATCACAAAACATAGTCATGTGACAGAGAAGCTAATGAGATCTCGGGTTCAGTTAGACAAGGTGCATCACAAAACATAGCCATGTGACAGAGAAGCTAATGAGATCTCGGGTTCAGTTAGACAAGGTGCATCACAAAACATAGTCATGTGACAGAGAAGCTAATGAGATCTCGGGTTCAGTTAGACAAGGTGCATCACAAAACATAGCCATGTGACAGAGAAGCTAATGAGATCTCGGGTTCAGTTAGACAAGGTGCTTCACAAAACATAGTAATGTGACAGAGAAGCTAATGAGATCTCGGGTTCAGTTAGACAAGGTGCATCACAAAACATAGTCATGTGACAGAGAAGCTAATGAGATCTCGGGTTCAGTTAGACAAAGTGTTTCACAAAACATAGCTGTGTGACAGAGAAGCTAATAAGATCTCGGGTTCAGTTAGACAAGGTGCATCACAAAACATAGTCATGTGACAGATAAGCTAATGAGAGCTCGGGTTGAGTTAGACAAAGTGTTTCACAAAACATAGCCATGTGACAGAGAATTTAATGAGATCTCGGGTTGAGTTAGACAAAGTGTTTCACAAAACATAGCTGTGTGACAGAGAAGCTAATGAGATCTCGGGTTCAGTTAGACAAAGTGTTTCACAAAACATAGCTGTGTGACAGAGAAGCTAATGAGATCTCGGGTTGAGTTAGACAAAGTGTTTCACAAAACATAGCCGTGTGACAGAGAAGCTAATGAGAACTCGGGTTGAGTTAGACAAAGTGTTTCACAAAACATAGCTGTGTGACAGAGAAGCTAATGAGATCTCGGGTAGAGTTAGACAAAGTGTTTCACAAAACATAGCCGTGTGACAGAGAAGCTAATAAGATCTCGGGTTGAGTTAGACAAAGTGTTTCACAAAACATAGTCATGTGACAGAGCAGCTAATGAGATCTCGGGTTGAGTTAGACAAAGTGTTTTATAAAACATGGCCGTGTGACAGAGAAGCTAATGAGATCTCAGGTTCAGTTAGACAAAGTGTTTCATAAAACATGGCCGTGTGACAGAGAAGCTAATGAGATCTCAGGTTCAGTTAGACAAAGTTTATATTAAATTCACTAATGTAAGGAAAATAACGGACAAAAAAAGAAAAATATCTGTGTGGCTTTCATACTTAATAAGGCTTCATTTAGTACAACATGGTGTGATACAAAAAATGTGTATTTATGATCGATATTTTATGTAAAAAAAAGAACGTTTTTGATTTAAAAAGTCCTTTGAATGTAAGTCTTAAGAAAGTGACATGTTTTATCTCTCGTATTTTCTTCGTATTATATTTCCTTTTTACGTGTGTACAAATTTTTATCTAATATTCTTATTTCATATACTTTCGTGCATAAATAGCCCCATGGCACCATTACAAAAAGTGTTTCTTGCTATAGTAGTTGCTACGAGTTGGGTTTAAATTAGTTTGAATTTAAATATGCACGGAATAATTATTTACTCACCAATCTTGTACATTTTATTGACTTATTAAAGTTTATGTTTATTACAAAAATAGACAATTCAAACTCTGTAGACAAATATGAACTACAATAATATATATTTTAAAATGTTTTTTCCTCAGATGATAGGATAACTATGCCTTCCAAACCATAAATATCAAACTTTTTATGTTTTAATCCAATACAAGTGTATCATAAACTTCATTATAAAACGGGTCTGAAAAGTAACTAAGATTATTGCAGCCATATGCTTGAGATACAAGTTCTGAGAAAAAAAGAGTGTGTTACAAAACATTTGAAATTTAGGTGTATTTAAAAGATTAATGCTCAGTACGTAAGAAAGTCTGATACAATATTACAACCTGCCTTGATCATTTGTGGTGCGTTTCCTACAATCCTGAATGCTATAAGTAACTACTTTATAGTTAAGATTTCACAATTATTGCATATTTCATAAAAACAAAATGCTTTTACAATGATTTCAAAGTGACAACCTTGCTCGTTTGGCGAGAAATAAATAAGAAACATTTGGTTAATATAATACCCAAACTACACCCGTGCTCGGTTAATCGAACATTAANAAAAAAAAAGGGTTTAAAAAAATATCAGAACTGTAGCCATTAATCGAATATTAATATTAAACATTGTTTGACACGAATAACTGAAATGAATAAATTCTCATCTAATCAAACATTCAAAAGAAACAGTGTTTGTCTTAAATAACTGAACTTCAACAGGGTCGTTTAGTAGAATATGAAAAAGAAGCATTCTATCAGAGGAATAACAAGACTGAGGCTTTGATAATTTAATCAAACATTCTAAATAAATAATCCGCCTCTGTGGTCTGGTGATTTGAGTTCCTGGATACATATCCAGAGGTACCAGGTTTGATGCCAAGTGCTTACAAAATTTTAACTGTAAATCACTGGGTCTGTAGCGGTGTAAAATTCAGCCTCGTAAGGACAATTGAGTAGCTACTTGAATAAAGTAGTAGCATTTACCGTTTAGAAAAATGAGACACACAACCTGAGGGCTGGTTGTTCTGACAACATGACACCCTCCATCCACAAATGTTGGCACAATCATCACTAATGGTGGCGGCCGCTCGGTTGGTATAGCTCATTTGCGGGCTCATAAATAAGATGGTTTTTTTTCTTCAAAATAAACATGGTGTTACAGGTATAACCAAACTGCAGCCGTGATAGTCTGATCGAATATTAAAAGAAACAATATGATGTAGTAATAACAGAAATACAGTTATGGTCGTTTACTCGTACATTCAAAATAATCACTATGTTGCATGAATATCAGAACTACAGATATGAAAATTTGTTCTTATATTCAAAATATGCAGTATATTGTATGTATAGGAAAATCTACAGTTATGATTGTTTGTTCGTATATACAAAATAAACGGCATGTTGAATAAATAACCAAATATACAGCTATGAGTGTTTTCTTATATTCAAAATAAAATGTGTTGCAGGAATACCAAAAATATAGCTATGATTATTTGTTCTTATATTGAAAATAAACAGTGTGTTGCAGGAATACCATAACTACAGCTATGATTGTTTGTTCATATATTCAAAATAAATAGTGTGCTATATGTATAACTAACTTTCAGCTAAGATAGATAGTTTGAATTATATTATAAATATATATAGTGTAACCGGCAAAACGAAAGGACAGCAGTGGTGTTTATGCTTAGTTTTAATAAACAATGTGTCATAATAGTAACTGTGGTCGTGTGAGTTAATTTAAAAAAAAATAAATTAGTGTTTTGCGAAAGTTTATGAAGTGGGAAGTCAAGCTCATTAGTTTCAAATTCCCTAAGAAACAGTGTTTTATCAAGAATTACAAAATGGCAGCCATATTTGTGTTTAGTGAGTTTCAAGAAGAAAAAAATGCTACTAAAACTAGAGTTGCAGTCATGCTTGTTTGCTTAGAGTTTGATAATAAATAGTGTTTTATTAAAATAGCGAATTGGAAGCTATGTTTATTTGATGGGAATTTTATATTAAGTGTATAAAATAGTCGTAACAAAGCCCATTGATTGGTCAAAGATACATTAAATCAATTTGTTACGAGAATATCCTAGTTGCATTGCAGCCATTGCTGTTTAATGTGGATCTCAAAATACAATTTGTGCTACATTAATAAATGAATATCAGCGTGATTTTTTAAAGAAAGTTTCACGAGTTCACAAATTTGAGTTGTTAAAGCTTACTAAATATATTTTTGCTTATTGTGTCCAGTACATTGTATAAAACTATTCATCATTTGTTTTTCACATGATTTTTATTTCGACTTAGTTTATTCTTCAATTATCGAAGCTTCTCATTTAATAATGGTAGCACGAGCATAGAATATACTTTAATGTCGAGAAATAAAGAAAATAGTTTTTCCAGCTTGTTAATGAACAAAAAAACTTCCTGATATAAAGAAACATTCATTCTTTTTTATCCCGGTGGTATTAAAAAATGAGGTAAGCTTTGCCCCCTTATGTGTTTGTTTTTGCCCGAGCTCTCTTCCTCCCCCTAACCCTCCGTCGAGTCTTTTATTGGGCTTCTGATTTCTATGTTCCCGTGTCATTCAGCAATCTTAGTTGATCTGCAGTGCTCAGTTATACAAACTTTACACAAAAAAAAATACTAAAAAGCTTTATAAAACATATACATCTAAGAGACGACAGATATGTCCAATTGTACAGAACTAAGTCAAAGTTTTGAGAGAAAAAAATTACAGTTTAGAGAGGAGAATATATGTAGCCTACGTTTTGTATCTTATATTATACTTCCGGTCTATCCAAATTTATATAAGCTAATGAGGTATATATGAGGATGGTAGTATTGAAAGGAACTATTCCCCAGAGTGAGAAATAATTATTGAAATAATAAACATCCTCAGTAAACTCAACTGGAATTCGAACCTTAATCTACCCATCACCAGCAAACCGGAGCTAATGAACCTACCATTTAGCCTGTGTAATCCCCGATACAAGTTTGCATTATGATAGGTCACACAGATTTCCTAAAACAAAGCACGAGCTATGAAAATATAATTTAAAAAAACAACAGCTGAACGATACCAATGACATATACTCTATGCCCAGTATAAATAGATTAAATTAATGAACATAAAACTAAAATAAATTAGAAAACGATTCATTACTAGCATGGTATAGACAGTCGAAACCAAACCAAAATCTATCCCATACATTGAACACAAC
This sequence comes from Timema poppense, assembly GCA_902141375.1. Taxonomy (NCBI): domain Eukaryota; kingdom Metazoa; phylum Arthropoda; class Insecta; order Phasmatodea; family Timematidae; genus Timema; species Timema poppense. Next base: position 251,065 of record CABFOV010000133.1, read on the forward strand.
GCACACCATCGCTTGAAAGCATTTATATTATTATTATTATTATTATTAGTAGTAGTAGTAGTAGTAGTAGTAGCAGCACCGTGTCTTACTACCCGTTCGGGTTATACGCACTTACGCTAATGTGTAATGGTAGGGTGATTGTGAGATGAAATAGGAGGACCTACAGTTTAACGTGGAATCCGAACCACGGTGGAGGCCTGGCATTCCCTTTATTATATTAATAACTGCTACTACCATTAAGACAATATAATGTGTGAGATAAAAAAAGTATTTTTAGTAGCACGTCTTACTACTTGCTTGTGCTATACGCATATGTACTAACTACACTAATGTGTTGTAAGGATGGGGAAGGTAGAATTCAGATAAAGTGTACCCACATTTGCGTTGAGAGGGTAGAAAACAATTTAGGAAAATCCTCCTCAATACTCTCAATTAGGATTCGAGCTCTGATACACCCATTAATAGAAGACCAGTCTGTTACATTTGACCATGTGGCCATTAATAGAAGACCAGTCTGTTGTATTTGACCATGTGGCCATTAATAGAAGACCAGTTTGTTGCATTTTACCATGTGGCCATTAATAGAAGACCAGTCTGTTGCATTTGACCATGTGGTCATTAAAGTGGCTTGTTATAAGTTATTTTTTAAGGACATTTTTTACTGTGACGTCATGGAAGATCAAAATAGAATTTTCCTGGGTAAATAGTTTATATTTTATTCGGCGAGTTTAAAAGATAACATTGAAACAAAAACCATAAATTCATAAAATATTCTAAAAATAATTTTACAATATCACAAAAGTTTTTTTTTATTGGAATATTTATTTTAAACGTATTTTTTTTAAAATAAATCATCTACAAATTAGGCTATTCATGGCCTTGGTCACGAAAATGACCAGTATAATGCTTCCTTCCAGGACGTAGATTTAAAAAATAAGGAAGCATTTGTCTATCTAGAATAGGAAAGAAGAAAAAGGTAATTTAAAAAAGTAAGTTAATGTTGTCTAGGTGCAAATAGTATCGTGATTATATAAATTCGTCAAAGGAAGAGGGGGAGTATTATCAGTGAGCCTCTCAGGATAAACTGCTCGGTTTATTCCCTATTTTTTTATTTCGTAAACTGGCGTCCAAGTGTGAAATAACTCAAGAGTGCTTTAGTGCGTCAAGTTTGGATGCAGTCCGCTTCTCAAAATAGTAAATTAGGCAACGTCGTTAAGTGTTTGGAATATACTATACAAGATATATATATTTTTTGTAATCCTCAAAGGAGGTTGGTCTACAATTTACAATCAAAAGCTATAAAGGTTGAAAAAATGAACTAAGTTACCTTTAACTATATTTTCCACACACATAATTTAAATTTATTGGTATATTACTAATATTCCCACTAATTTCATTAACACACTATTCTGGACTACCAGTGATGGGAATATTAGGTTTAACGAGGTCAATTTTTACTAAATGGTTTTACACACTCCTTCTCTCGCCACGTAAATAAGGGTACAGACCTTTCGCATCCCTAACACTTTTAAGGAACTAGTTGTTGTATAACCCAAATGGGTATTGAAACGCGGTGACATTATCTAAGTTAGGAGCTGAGGAAGTCTGTTGAGTTGTGATCAATATGGCTGTGTTTGTGACCACACCTAGTCGTGGAATATAATGGTATGCAGTATGCAAATTGTCTCAACACAGAGTCCAGTCCCCTCATTGTATATTCATTCAAGTTTACCATTCTTCCGTAGCTAGATGGCGGCAAACAAGACCTTATAACAGAGGTAGGATTCCGCCTAAGTACACAGTCCGCTAGCAAACAGCCACTAATCACAAGTTTAAGAAATATTTGCTCCGTTTGAGCCTCGCATCTTTTTTTCATGACGTTCTCCTACCTAGTACCCGGGCTTTATTAGTTCAAACTAGGATAATGGTGTAGGTCTTACTACACGTTCGGGTTCGAGAAATATGATAATGCTTTTAGGGACTAGGTAGGTTCTATTTATAGGAAGTGTACTGCATTTGCGTGGATGTAGAGTGGAAAACCAGTTTGTAAAAACCACCGTCAGTACACCCGACCAAGATTCGAACCTTGATCTCCCCGTAATCAGTTGTCTTGTCTACTGTGAGAGTAGTGCGTTGGTCATTCAGCCACTGAAGTGGGTTTTAACTAAGTGCACCTACATTTACGTGGATTCAAAAGAGTAAACTATTAAAGATTCCACTAACTGGCTTTTGGAACAGAAGTATAGTGTCAGTGGCTACTCTAATAAACGGAGGAGGCACAAATTCAAATCCAACCGGTCTCTGTACTTCACAAATCTACAGTGTTCCAAGAGACAGCAGTACTTTAGAGCAGACCCAATTAGCAGGACTAAGTGCATAAAAATAGTTAAATTCCTGGAAACTACTTTCAGATTTGAAAGGGATGAAGTAGAGACTAATTAATATTACAGCTAGCTGAGAAGGACTAGAGGCAATGACACACAGAAGGTAATGTGCTTTGTGTCTACCTGTATATGTTGAAGCATTAATTGTGTTAATTAGCTCTTCCATTACAAGTGTCATGGAAATTGATATTGATAAAACAATGTCTGAACATTATTTCTTAAGAATATGGAATGAGATCCTTCCAAAATCATTATCATCATCATCAACACTGTTTCCAGTCTGTGGCCAGATCAGTTTAGTAAATTACCTCCACCCTACTATTATCTTTCAATAATTCTTTATCCTTTAATCGCTTCTATTCTTCTCCTCTCACTTTTATACTTTCTATTATATGCTCCTCCCATCTATCTCTTAGTCTCACTTGTAACGTATTTTTCTTAAATACTTCATCTCCATCATTCTATTTGGTATTTTCTTCTTTTACAACCTCATTATATGGAAATTTCATAACTTTAATAATAATAATAATAGTATTAATAATGATAATAATAAATCATTATTATTATTTTTACAACTTTCTTTATTAAAATATAATAACGGTGGGTTTGTGTATAAACTATATTTTTCGAATTTGAAGAGATTACTGGTTGGTCGTTTTTATCAGACTACTTGAGTTTCAAATTACCGGTATTTATTTAGTAAAGAACTATATTAGTTTGTCGATGTATCATTGATTAATTTAGGTATTCATTGAAGGACGACCAAGTGGATTTATTAACAGCGTGTGAGTTTGAACAATTTTAAGGCTGTAGTTTGTGCAGTATGTGAGTGTGCCTCGCAGTAGTTAGCGGCGTGTCTTGTGAAGACACGTACACTACACCCAATATCATTGCTGAGGGAACTGCAGGTCTTTTAGAGAAAAGCTTTATCTACGCTCTTTATCAGTTAATTTTTACCAAATCTCCTCGCTCTTGGAAGGTGGTGTGCTGGGCAAAAAGCCAACTCGAGTAACCAGCCTTACGATACTTGTCTTATATTTGAGGGGAGATTGTTCACACATAAACTAGAGAGTGACAACGCTGTTTCTCAATAGTAGTGTGCAGTTCCCTCAGCGATGATATCCAGTGTAGGCAAGTAAACGCAGAGAGGTTGAAAATATATCACACCATGCGTCATCTAAGATAGATTGAAGCTGTCCAAAAGAAAGATAGAAACGTGAGAGGAAGGGCTCCCGAAGGAATTATATAAAAAGGGTTTTCAAAGACGTCCCAACTTTTCTATAGTATAGGGCTGTCTTATTACATTATCTTATCTATACCTAATGAGTTTTCATTTTTTATGTTTTTTAATTAAATAATATAATTTTAAATGCCAATTTAATATTTTATTATATACGTATCACATAATTTACATTCTTTATTTTAAGTTACTTGTTTAGTTTAGTGGTGAAAGAAGTGTCTTAAGTTGGTTTGATCATGTTGAGAGGATGAATGTGGATTGAGTGACACAGTAAATATATGAAGGTAGAGTGTGTGGATCAAAAGGAAGTGATTGCTCATGTAAGACGTGTGACTAAATGTTGTAGACGAATCGGTGAAAAAGATAAACATTAAGGGTTTTAAGGATAAAAGGGCATATATGATTCGGTGTATGGATATTGTTATTATTATTATTATTAGCACCGCGTCTTACTACCCGTTCAGGTTATACGCACTTACGCTAATGTGTAATGGTAGGGTGATTGTGAGATGAAATGGAGGACCTACAGTTTAACGTGGAATCCGAACCACGGTGGAGGCCTGGCATTCCCCACATTCACAAGATGTCTTGTCAGAGGTGAAGGAAAGGTTTGGTAATCAGATAAATCTGTGCCGGGACCGAGGATTGAACCCCGGCCGCCAGCATAGAAGTCTGACACCTTACCCCTAGACCGCCAGGTCACCTATTATGGATATTGTTGAAGTGAAGAGAGTATTCAGGGATAGGGAAGTGTGGAGAAGGTTAGCAAATATGAATTAAGTACGGAGTTGTTTTTTGAGTTATATGCATAATATCTTGCCTACACCGTAAGAGAATGGCTTTATCAGGTATGTATGTATGTATGTTTGTATGTTTGTATGTATGTATAGTTTTATTAGAACCCACTTCATGGTTTAATGGTATAAGGCGTCACTCTCACAATAAACTGGACTAATGATAGCGAGGGGATCGTGGTATGAATCTCGGTCAGTTGTACTTAGGGTGCTTTTTCTTCTCTTTTTCATGCAAATATGTGTACACTTAATCTAAATTGAAATTTACTCATCCATAACACATTACCATAGATAGTACACATGCATATAACCGAAATGAGTGGGAAGATGAGGTGCTATATTAAAAACAATTACTAGCCATGGATTTTTATGTATCTTTTCAGTACTTAAATGTTAAAATGATGTTGTTCAGCACTAATATAAAATAAAGTTAACGTTAGTTATGAAACTATAATTGCACATGCACATAAGGCAGAAAAACTCCATAAAATATACAAGACCTATTTGGAGAGGCTGTATTTTATAATAATACACCAATTCTTTTCTATAGTTCAATAACTAAATATGTTCTTGTTTATCTTTAAATTTTATCATTAGCAATGGCAACGATGTGGTTATTTCGTTATTCTCTTATTGTATCTCGTTGACATAATCACGAAAGTTGCCAAAGCCTCATCTTGTATACAGTTTATTTCCTTAACTTTTATATACATATTAATACATCCAAATCTGGGTTTAATGGACAAAAATGGCTAAATGCTATAGATTATGTAGATAAGGCAACTTATATGGTATGATTTAGTGGTCTTGTTCAAAAAAAAGGGATAATTGTGTACACATTTAATTTTAATTCCAAAAGATGAAAGAGGTGAACAATAACTAGCTCACCTTAAATCAGGTTAATCAGGGACGGAAAAAACACAAATGTACAATCTAGTCAATATGCAGCAGTGCGTTTGACTAAATATCGAGCTCAAAAACTGCAATTATCTAAAAAATGGAATGTATTAGCACGTATAATAAGTTACAAAACTGGTGTACCACTACTTGATAACTAAATTTAACGTAACCGACATTTCATATCAAATAATCAAATATTTTGCTACTGAACTCACTAATCAAACATGTTGCTAATGAACTCACTAATCAAACATGTTGCTACTGAACTCACTAATCAAAACATGTTGCTACTGAACTCACTAATCAAACAGGTTTCTACTGAACTCACTAATCAAACAGGTTGCTACTGAACTCACTAATCAAACAGGTTGCTACTGAACTCACTAACCAACCAAGCTGCTACTGAGCTCACCAATCAAACATTCTGCTATTGAGTTGCTAGTCAAACGGCTGCTAATGAGCTTTATAGTTCGAACAGGTTCTTACTAAGCTCACCAATCGAACATGCTGAAACTAAATTCACCAGTCAAACATGCTGAAACTAAATTCACCAGTCAAACATGCTTATTCTGAGTTCACCAGTCTAATATGCTGCTATTGAGCTTACCTGTCAAACATGCTGTTACTGAGCTAACTGGTCAAACATGCTGCTACTAAGCTCACTAGAAGAATATACTGCTAATGAGAATACCTGTCAAACATGTTGTTATTGACATTTTAGAAAACATTTTTGTAACAATATTTTTAAAATGTAAACTTATATTTTAGACTTTCCATCAACTCGTGTATGGTCTAGTTGATGATGTATTATTAATTGTATATAAATGTTCATATCTGATATGTTTTTTCACCAAAAGTAAATTCTAATTATACATTTTGACTAGTAAGTTCAATTACTACATCTACCAACTTAGCAACTGTTTAATATATTAATTTAATTCTTATATATATATATATATATATTTCTAGAGCAATCTATCTAAGTCCTAACTTTTAATTATAAGAACTCATTACTTTCAGCCATTTTTAGAATTTTTTCTAAAATGTTATATAATGCCTCCCAGGCAAAACTATCTTTCAAACTTTTCAATCTAAAATTAAAATTGAAGAAGGTATTTGCAAATCTATGGTTTAACTATCAATGTATTAAGAATTATATTACTCCAAAATATGCATTATTGTTCTTTTAAAATCAATTATAAAAGAACCATTAAATTATTAAAAAACATCCAGATCAATAGAGTTAAATGTGAAATCTCTTTTCTTCACATGAAATTGCAATTATTAAACAAACAAGCATACTAAACTCATCTTGAACTAGCTAAATCACTCTACCCTATAATTTTAGAAGAAACTTTAGACACTATCAATAATAAAATTGACAACATCATTTCCAGTAAATATCTAATACTAAACAAAAAAATTAATACCTTATCTCAAACTCAGCAACCAAAGCAAAGAGGCCATAATTATAGCTTCAAATGTTATCATATATTTCTCATTTTATCAAAATTTAAACTGAACAACAAAGATAAAGAAATCCTCCACAAAAGTTATAAATCTAATCTCAAAAAATAATCTATCAAACAAAAAATCCAATTCTTAATAATTGATAGTGAGAATGCCATTAACCAACTACATTCAGATGACACAAATCTGATCAAAAACATGGTCACCAATTAATTACATAAAATAATTTCCAACCATAATAGACAAAATAACTTACCAAATCAAACAAAAAATATTTCAATTCTAAAACAAAAATTCAAATCCAACAATACAATCAATGTTTAAGCTGATAAAGGGAACACCACTGTCCTTATGGATAAAAATGACTACATCTCCAAAACTCTTGAATTCATTCAGAATAACAATATAAAAGAACTTAAAACTAACCCATCCAACAAATATAAAAAAACCTCTAAAACATAATAAAGAAATCACATTTAATAATAAAACAAAAAGATTCTTTCAGATTTTTTAACATGAACCATCAAGCCCCCACATTCACGCCACTACCTAAAATTCACAAACAGAATATCCCAATCAGACCTATAGTCAATTATGAAAATGCATCAATATAAACTTGCTAAAAAGATAGCTAAAATATTATCTGAACACTTAAAACTTCCCAATACATCCAATATTGAAAGCTCAATCCATCTAACTAGAAAGCTAAACTCAATTTCTATCAGCAAAAATTCAAAATTTATGTCATTAGACATTTATAACCTTTACACTAATTTACCAGTATTAGAAACCATCAACATTATCAAAGATTCTCTAATCTCTCTGGACTTTACCAACGATTACATTGATAAAGTTTCCAATTTAGTCCGAATAATCACCGACCAAAACGATTTTCAATTTAACAACACATTTTATTCACAAAATGATGGACTTGCAATGGGTCCCCCTATATCACGCCTTATACCAGAAATGTTCTTACAAAAGCATGACCCCATTATTCTCAATAACTTAAACAATGTGCTCAACATCAAATTATATTGCAGATATGTAGACGATGTCCTAAATATATATGACAATAATCCCAATCTTTCTGATGTATCTATATTAATCAGCAATATACATCTTAATTTTTCTTTCACTTTTGAGAATGAAAATAATGCCAATATCAACTACCTTGACCTCAACATATCTAAACATTTGCATAGCAAATTAATCTATAACATATATAGGAAACCCATTCATATTAATGCAATCCATTCCAATTATTCAAATCATCCTACTTATCATAAACTTGCCGCCTTCAATAGCCTAATTCATCGTTTACTAAATATCCCACTAAGCAAATCCAATTATAAAACTGAGATAAATACAATTAAACTAATAGCCACAAATAATGGTTATTCTCATTCTACTATTTAAAAAATCTTAAATAAACAGAAAAACAAACTAAGATACAATAACTACTCTACTAACCTTATTAATGAACACCATAATAGCTCTAATCAAAAAGAAAAATGGGTTAAATTTACTTACACAGTTCCTGAAACTCATCGTATCACAAATATTGTCAAAAGGTTCAATCCCAACATTACTTTTTCCACTAACAATACAATTAAGAAAAATCTTAGTAACAGTAAGTTAAATGAAAATGACAAATACAATAAAAATGGAATTTATAAACTCATCTGTGAATGTAATAGTATCTACATAGGAAATATCAGCAATAGTTTTAGGGTTCGTTATAAGGAGCACATTTCTGACTTTAAATAAAATTGGACCAAATCAAAATTTGCAGACCATCTAAAAAACACAAACCATCATCCTGAACCAATAGACCAATGTATGAAACCTCTTCACTTATCTCATAAAGGCACGGAGTTAAACACAGCTAAAAACTTTTTCATTCAATCAGCTTTATTTAATAATAAATCAATTCTCATTGAACAATTACAATTTTCAAATCAAATTCTTGTCAACACATTAAAACATTTACCCAAAAAATTAAAATCTTATAACCTCATTTATCCTGCTCTACCTTCTATTGTAGAAAATGACCAGTTTGAATAGTAGTTGAGAAGATGAGTTCCTTTTTCTTCCTTTTCACATTTATTTCCATAATTTTATCTATCCTTGATTCCATAGATTATTCAACACTCAACTGGTTTCATTAGTAGTTTCGCAACCTAACTTTCTTACACAGTGGACTTGAAAACTTTACCTTTCATGGCTCGCTTATCACAAATCTTTAGTTTTTACACAAAGACTAAAGTAAGGTTTTTTGTTTAGTAATTTTCTCTTTACGTATTCATAACTGTTTAATGGTAATTCACAAGGTTTCTTTTATAACTCTAAATCTTAATTTATCCCCGTGCTTCTTTAATTTCGTTTGCAGTATCCATGGGCACCGAAACATGTCGGAATGAAGTAATCCAGCATCTTTACAGTGCTGGATATAATAAAGGAGTAATGGGACAAGGGAACAGATAAGACTTAGACGATTCCACATCACTTAATTACTTAGTTAAATTTGTTTGGCAGATGTTAACCTTAAAATCTTACTCTTTTATTTCACAACACATTTGACTTAAAACATTGTTTTGTACCATACTATATTGTATATCTTATTGTTTTGTAACACTATTTTTAACGTGTAAACCTATATTTTAGACTTGTCATCATCTCGTGTGTGATATAGTTGATGATGTCTTATTAATTGTATATAAATGTTCATATTTGATAATGTGTTTTTTCGCCAAAAGTAAATTTTAACTATAAATTTTGACTTGTAAGTTCACTTAATACATCTACCAATTTAACAAATGTTTAATCTATTAATTTAATTCTTTTATACATATATTTCTAGAGCAATCTATCTAAGTCTTAGCTTTTAATGTTGTCATTGGGCTTATCCCTCAAACATGTTGTTACTGAGCTCACTGGTCGAACATGGTGCTACTGGGCTTACCTGTCGAACATGTTACTGAGCTCACTAGTCGAACACGTTGTTACTAAGCTTACCTGTCAAACATGTTGTTAATGAGATAACCTCTAGAACATGCTATTACTGAGCTTATTAGTTGAACATGCTGCTACTGAAATAGCTATGCCAGAGTGTATTCAAACATTAGGTAATTTGAAGATTAATCTATATTAATTCTATAATGACTTTCACCCTTTTATATTTCCACCCGTATGGTCTTTCCATATTAAATTACAATAATGGTTTGGATACAAGATAGCTATAGATTTGATAAAGTGTATCCACATTCACGTGATGATAGAGTAGCAATACCCCAACGTCCTCGTCACAAATAAACAAGACTATACGAGTTTGATATTTATCCTCCGAACTTACATATGCCATTGACTCTCATCAAAGATAAGCTGACAAATCCTTGTCAAGTCTACGTCATTTCATGACAAAGGAAAAGTGTAGGGGGTGAGCGTCTTAATTATATCAATCCCTTTTCTGATATTTAATTACTATTTAACTTTATATTACACAGCTTAATGCTTTTAACACCGCAAACCCAACCAATGAAGCCAAACGGGTAGTGTAATTCAAGAGTTATAGTTGCAACGAATAATGGCCGAATGAAATTGTCAGGAAGTTTAGCGTGGTTTTCTCATAGGGTTGGTTGTTAATGTAACAGCACTTGTTTGTTATATAATACTGGTAAAAATGCCATTAAAACAAAACAATCTTCCCCGCCCTCTCTAGTAAAGGCTACTATAGTAGCTGAAGCGGTAGTGCTTGGTTTAATGGGGCAACTTTCTTGGATGGTTTGCCCTCCTCCGGGTGATGACGCAGCCTCGACGCTTTGGGGTGGAACCCATGTGATATGGGGGTGGGAAATTTTAAGGGTTGGAAGTGATAGGGGTGGGGATGCTGACGATAGTGAGAGAGGGACTGGACCAGAAAGTAAGACTCCTGAAATGGCAAATGTCGCAGTCTCCACTTGTCCCTATTTAAAGTTTTCATTTTAAGGGTGGAATACTTTAGTGATATTAAATGGTCATTACTTTTTTTTTGCTTACATTCAAATGGCTGTGTTCTGGATATTAGTTGATTAATCTAGTAAATTTAAGGGCAACCAAATACCAGAGAGTTTATTTAAATAGTAAATCGGAACAAATACCATACTGCAATCATGCATTTTTTGTATTCATTGAGATACAAACTCATAAATTTTAAATACAATCTTGGAACCTCCATCATATTTTTCCCACCGTGTATTACCACGCTTTGTGGATATAGCCTACCTTCATTTGCGTGGAGAGAGAGAGTAGAAAACCATTTAAGAAATATAGTCATCAATATATCAAGAAGGGATTCGATTCCTTTGCTCCCTGTCAGAGGCAAACCAATTAACCTAACGCTTAGTCCACTTTCCCAATCCAAAATATGAGTTTTGTAATCTTTCTTTCATCTTATTTTATCACCGCGTCTTACTACCTGTTCAGTTTATACGCATATACGATAACTACTCTAATAGGATAGGTATGGGAAGAAAGCATTTTAGAGGAAATATACCCGCATTTATCTGGAAGAAGAGTTGGAAACCGTTTAGAAAAAACCTACCCTCCGTAGACCCAACCAAGATTCGTATCCCCGATCTCCACGTCATCATAAGGCCAGTCTAACACGAGAATGATGCCTTAGGCCATTTGGCCACTGAAGCGGGTTGGTTTTGTAATAAAATATTCTGAGTAATTTAAGGTGCATACTAAGTATATTGTTCTTACCATCCGAGTTGTAAATTAACAAAACCTCTTACCATGCTTTAAATTACAAATACTAACGTGTAGTTCTACCAAAAAAAAACGACAACACCATTAATATATATTAATTTACACACCTGGGATCAAACAAGGTGACTCTAAGCCATTTGTCTGCCTCTATAACAAGCTATACAGTTTTAAATGGCGTTTTGAAGCTATATGTTATCTCTGACGACATTACTGGCTATGAACAATTTAAACATTTTGGACTAAGGCCATATCATTATTTGAAAAAATATTAATAGGATACACTATCTGGAATTATTGTGGAGAAATAGAGAGAGAGAGAATCGAAAATATCAGTTAAGGAGAACGTATATTCGTCACAGCCAGTTGGAATTAAACTCCAGTCTCCCTAATCTTAGTCAGTCGTTTTAACTACACGAGTTTTCCGTGTGATAGCGAATTTGCAATTGTATTGTAAGGATCGGATCTGTTTTGTTATTCTGTGGACTCCATTGTTAAGAATTTGAAACTAAAAGAAAAATTGACTTATATGAAAGCAATTTTAATGACGTAGATAATCTTTTGAAAACGGAGAAACTGAAATATTATCTTGAATAGTCTTTTAATAAGTCACAAGTGTGATGTTTTTAAACTTAATTTATAAGAGAAACTTATACTGAAGTTAAGTTGACAAATGCCACGAAATATCCATCGAAGTAATTACGAGAGTCAATAAGAAAAATAAAAGGTTACACGTCCTATTAATTAACAAGGCGATATAACTATTGTATGCTAAAAAAAAAAGAAGGCTGATTTACTCAATAGAGGGCTCAAGTGCTTGGCGCTGTGTCACTAGCATGGCATGTGCAGCCAGAGGTGCGCAGTGGCCGTTCAAAATGGCGATCGCTTGGAAAACAGGTCTATTGTCGAAATGCATAAAACACACGTTTTTGGTGGGCAAATAATTTTTCCTAAGCCAAGATTCATCGTCAAACTATTTAAATGTATGGTAGTGGAGTTATGTCAATGCAACACGTTGCCAAATGTTGTCATGACTTTGAATCTGTCAGGGAAAATGTGATGAACAACAATCCGGGATGAAGTGGCCGACTGAGATCCTAAACCAATTGAGTTCAACATTTCACTTTTTGAGTAAATCATTCAATAAAACATGCAAATAACTTTGTGGAGTATTGTGCCTGACCTTGAATGATCCTTTAGTGTTGTGCAGCACATCGTAAGGGATGTCAATAATCTGTACGAGATGCCACGTGCACTAACAGAAAACAACCGAGCACAACAAGTTGTGTCATCCCTGAATTTTTTTATCCCCTTTTCTTACTACACCAGGCAATACGAATGTAAGAATATTACTTTAAAAATGTAGGAATGAGGAAGGAAGCGTTTTAGTGGTAGCGTGGAAGGAGAGAGGGAAATCCTTACCCTAAGAAGACCCAACCGGGACTCAAACCAAAATCTACCCACCATCAGCAGACCAGTCTAACACCAGAGTTAACGCTTTAGACCATTAAGCCTCTTATGTGGATTTTGAGTTTACTGCGGTGCTGGGCTGGAGCTACCCAGTTTTCTGAATCTAATCGTAGCTAACGATGAGCCATGTCTCCATCACTTCACTCCCAAAAGTGATTGAACAGCCATGGAGTGGATAAACCGTAATTGCCCAAGGAAGAAGAAGGTTAAAACTACATCATTTGCTGGAAAGGTGATTGACCAAGTTTTATGGGACTCATCGGGTGTGGTATTGGATAACTTCTAAGATCATAGGCACACGACTAATGCTGATGAGCATTGTGCTTCGTTAAAAAAAATTGTGAGAGGCCATAAGAATAAAACGTCCTGGTCTTTTGAGGGACGGTGTGATCCTCCTCCAAGACAATATCTGACCGCACAAGGTACAGAAAAAACAAAACTTTCTGTTATCTCTACATTGGTAAGTGTTGGAACATACACTCTGTGGTCAGTATTTAGCTCTCAGTGACTTGTCTCTCAATACAGTCTTGAAGGAGAACTTGTCAATATATCGTTTCAGGTCCGACGAAGACGTCAAAGTGTTTGCTACAAGAGAGCTTCAACATCTGGATCCTGCCTTATATTCATCCGGGATGTATACAATCAATACCCGTTGTGAGAAATGACTAAACTGTCTAGGCGACTGTTTAAAAGTATGGTATGATTGTGTGACAATTTCATAGCCTGTTGTAAGTTTACAGAAATAAAATATTCTCTTTAATATACTTTGAGTCGAACTTTTTTAATCTATATTCACATGGTCATTGATTTTATCCTTTTTATTGTGTGTAAATAGCTAATGTTGTTAGCAAAATAAAACCATTTTCAAAAAATGGGTTGTGTTTGTATAGGCCTAAATTAAAAAGTTTAATGTGTAGTTTTTAATAATACTGCACCGTTTGTGAGTTTAGACATTTTAAGTTTTAATGTTTATTTTGAAACCATTCAGAATATTTTTAAAATTATGAATACATCTATAAAATTCCCTGAAAGTTAAATAAATCACCGTTCTTCTGCATTATAATGTCTTAAAACTAGTTAACCGTTTACTAATGTATTTGTACTTAAAAATTGCTGAAACATATGTTCTGCATCACTACCTATCTGCCTACAACTTTTCATGATGGTTAATCTCTTTACCAACATTCATCGTAATATCTGTATCGTAAACACAGTAATATTTGACTTGTACAAAATTGAGTTAATTACGGAAACATTAGCCGTGCTTACGAGGAAACACAAGAACTTATCATAAGAGGCATCGAACCACTTAATCACTTAAGGGTGTTTAAATAGGAATATTATACCATAGTAAACTATTTGTACTTGTTATGACAACAGATACTTAGGCTAACCACGATTTACTCTACTTAAAAAATATATCAGGATGGGAAGGGAAGAATTTAAGGAACTTAACTAGTACTCACCTTGAGAACGGTATATTGGAAAAAAATTAGTAAAGGTTTACCCGGTTGATATAAAACCTCGGCTACCCATATCGAAGACCATTTCTCTTAGGTCAGTGCATTTAACATGACCTGTACAATCAGCCATATTGATCCTACCAATTTAATATCAGAAATTGGTAGGAGTTAAATATATCAGCGTAATACAGTCTTTCTACGTATATAAATAAAATGCATTAAACCATTCGATATTTGATGAATTTATTTACCCTTTTTAGCACCCAGAGAGACATGCCCTTACTTCAATACAAAATACTATCAATACCGAATACTATATTATTAGTTCAATTGGGAAGCATTCACCTAGCCCACGGAAGATTAATGGTGTTATGGTACAAAAAGATAGTAAAATACATATTTGTTTGTTAGTAATTCATTACGGTGAATCTAGAAGTCGACTATTCTATTTTTAAAAGAGTGTAAATTCACTCTTTAGATTAAGTTCCCTCTAGTATTATTAATTTCTCTATGGCAATATTCTCTGAAAGTTTTTTAAATGTTCGCAGATTAATCAGCTGTGAGCAACACCCCTTGTACCCAAAGTAACCTGAGATAAATTATTTTGGTTTCTCTATGAATAAATTTACGGGTATACAATTTTACTTTGTGGATTGTATCCATACACCACGCTTTAATTCAGTTGAAAACGTGGTGTTTCCACATGGCTATTCCTTTATGCCCTCCTATAGCCTCAACTCAATTTGGACCTCATGCTACGCCGTGATTTCATGATGAAGAAAACATCTGTGTGTGAAAATAAGGGTGGAAGGATAAAGCCTTTACGTAAAAGCCAGGTTATTTAAGTGGAAGCTACCCTGGGACTACTCGCGCACAGAGTTAAAAGGGGGTATATTTCCCCGGACGCTTGCGTATCACCCTTCAAATCAAACAGCTGGCAGTAAATCAAAGCACTCTGCATGGGTTTCTAAAAGCTGAGCGTTTTTTTTTTCTAAAGTGACCTTCCCTTTTATTATTTAGCAAGTGTATACAGTGTTGATTACCTTTCAAAGGGGTATACAAATATTTCTAACCTCTCTATACATTTATATTAGTTCTATATAATTATATATTTATATAAAAATAATTAAAAAACCATGGAATATATTTACCTGGTTATCAGACAAAAAGGTTATGCTTTAAAGAAAATGTTAGTTCATGTTTTAGGCCTACTGTGATTTGTTTTTATATATTGAGTGCCCATAACTGAAGGATTGACAGCGTAAATAGTTTAATTGACTCAGATTTAATAGGTCACGTTCGATTCAGACCAAGAGCTATAAGGGTGATAATTATCATTATTCATTCCCCGCTCTCTCTTATATTCTATAAAATGTCATTGTATTGTACGCCCCTATCTTATTGTTCAATAAATATATGAAGCCAAACAAAATAAAATTGTGTGGCGTACGTATTTGATTCTATTCAAGGTATTTTTCTTCAACTCATAAACCATTTAGTAAAAACTGCCAAATGTCTTGCTTTATTAAAAATATAAATAAAATATACCTGGTCTATTCTCGGTGTATAAGAAAAAAAATCTTTCATTAAAGTGAAACATATTTTAAAACTTAACATAAATTCATCCAAGCTTAGAGCGGAGCAGTGATATTGAAATTAAATATAAATTTTGTGAAAACTATGTACAGGATAAGTACAAATATCTGTGAAAAAAATAAATCTCAATGGATTTAAACAAGTTTTTTAAACGTATGTTCTTTCTTTATTTTATCATTAATATATGCATATTTTATACAGGAAAAAGCTGCTTAAATTAATCAAGAGTGATCACCATTATGTAAAATAGCTATTTAAAATGATGGACAATGAACATAAAAATCATATTCGGGTTATTTGGTGGCAGGTAGGTCAGAGTTTAAATCGCTATTTAGTGTAAAAAAGGACTATTATTAATACCATAATCCTTTTCACAAACGCTGTAGAGGGCCTAGCAGTCCTCGCCAGTACAAACTGAACTAGCTAGGGAAAATTACTTCCCTTGACAAACTATATATGGATATCTAAATATATATATATTAATGTTGCAACATAATTTGTTACATACCACGCCTCGGGAACATTGCTGGGTGGGAATATCTCCGTGAGAAGAGTTGCACGGACACCGACGGGCCTCCATTCACCTCTGTACTCAACTCAACTAGACCACCAAGTGTACTGAACGGATTTGAACATGGCTCGCGAGGGTGTGTACGTCACTGCCAGATGCCTACATGCTTTACCAAACGTCAAGTAGTGTATCTAACACCCGCCCTCCCCCTTGTTCGTCGGTTCAACTTGTATAAAACGTCTGGATCCGCTAGGCACAGACACAGTTCCAATCTTATATTCGACGACTGACGTCTCTCGTCTCCGTTCAACAGTACAGAAACCAAGAAGATATCATCGAGGTCACGATGATGGTGCCGTCAGACTCACTAGACAGACGGAAAAACTTGTCATAGACTATAAAGTTTTATTTACTTTAGAAGGGGCAGGACGCTCTACGTTCAGAGTCATGTAATCCAGTTAGGATTATTTTTACAAGTTAAGAATGTTTGCCACTCTAAAGTTTGTCGATTATATTATGTATAACTAGGCTAGGTTTTGATAGTCAAAGTCATGTTGACCACGTCATGAGGTATCTTTCATATCTCTTGTTCTTTCTACTCGGTCCTTAAGACCAGTAGTTTCATTGGAGTGTATTTCACTTCCTGGCCAGTATGACAATGTTCTGGTCTGCAGTACCTTTCGATAGGAAAGGAGGAATTTAGATTGTTCAAGGCTCGTTATTGATATATAGTTAGGTAATTGTTAGTTGTTATTGTGAACCATTTTTCATTGTTGTTCAGCTGTTTATACGGTGCGCAACTTGTGGGTTCGTCGTTGCCCTTCTGGCGTGGCCCGCGCCCTGTTGAATGTTCATGTTTGACTCCCTTCTGGGGCTGCATGATAACTTAATGATATGTAGTTTTTGCTTATGTTTGAGTGTGGTTAAACTCATTTTATCTGGCAATACTAATTAGTAACAAGACAGCCTTTATTGTAGAGAGGCCTATAATCCTGAATGACCACTTTCTATAAAATATACGCCCTGTGTTTCTATGACTGGGACAGAAAGACAGTTCTCTGTAACTTATGTGACCAATACTAGATGGTTATCATTTCAATGCTAGCTTCACTGGAACCCATCTTTCTCCCCTCTTAAAAGAGGGTTATTTAGTCTTAAATATTGTGTGGGTTCTGGCTATGCTTTGCTGATCAGTCGTTATGCTTTAGATGTTTGTTGCAACAAATTTACTATTGCAACTATTCTGTATTTGTAGTTTTGTCTCCCAATCGGGGAGTAACTTAAATTAGCCTTAGTTTAATTTTTCGCTCTACAAAGTATAATCATACCTCTCTTAAGAGTGAGGCGATAGTTAATAAAACCAGCTAGGTTTTGTTGTCTGGATGAGGGATTAGACCCATGGCTCTTCACTCCGAGTTTACTCTATGAGTGTATCACTTACTAAACTTATTGTTGTACTTGGTATTTTGACCCATTGGGCCGGTCAACATACGAAATGATGGATTGTGCTTTAGTCACTACTTTGTAATTGTTTGTTTTGTTGGATCTATTAAACTCTTTTGAGAACATGCATTTTAATTTTATGTTTTAAAGTATTTACCTTCATGTTTATATCCTTGTAATTGTAACCGGTGTATTTAGTGCTAACTAAAGCGCCGCTACAACGCAAATGTTGGTACATCCCTTCTAAATAATTCTACTTCCTTCATTTTCCCTCCATCAGTGTAGTAAGCTGTGGCCAGCGCGGAGTAAACATATTAACAAAAAACGGCTATTTTTATAATCACAGTAAAACAAATGTAAAAATGGTCAGTAACTTAGGAAAATAATTTAACAAACACAGACAAGTATAATACTTTTAATAATTTATTAAAGTATTAATTATAGTTGATTATTAAAGACTCAACATTGAACAAACAGCATTTATTACAACCTCAGATTTTCAAAATAGTTTATAATTCTCTTTGATCTCCTTTAAATTAAACTACCCACCCCACTACTCTTTTTGATACTATATACAAACTGTTAACTAATATCCTCATTAATTTATTTGAAATCAGATTAAATAAACTGAGCTTTCGCCCAGAAATCAACGCCAGCGCCATTTGGATTACAAAAAGTATTCCAATGTCAAGTCTTAGGTGAATATAACTGAGATGGCAGCCATTTTGGATGTAGATCAGGACAAACTAATAGTGATTTTATACAAGAGGTAAGAGACTACCTAACCTATTTTATTTTAAATACCAAAACGGCAAAAGTTTGTTGATTGTTATTAAAGTAGTATATGATAAGAGAGGCAGAAAACTGGCCACCTTCAATAGAGTACTTGATATGAGAGGAAGTCAACTGGCCACTTCAATAGAGTACTTGATATGAGAGGCAGCCAACTGGCCACTTCAATAGAGTACTTGATATGAGAGGCAAGTCAACTGGCCACTTCAAAAGAGTACTTGATATGAGAGGCAGCCAACTGGCCACTTCAATAGAGTACTTGATATGAGAGGCAGTCAACTGGCCACTTCAATAGAGTACTTGATATGAGAGGCAGCCAACTGGCCACTTCAATAGAGTACTTGATATGAGAGGCAGCCAACTGGCCACTTCAATAGAGTACTTGATATGAGAGGCAGCCAACTGGCCACTTCAATAGAGTACTTGATATGAGAGGCAGTCAACTGGCCACCTTCAATAAAGTACTTGATATGAGAGGCAGTCAACTGGCCACTTCAATAGAGTGCTTGATATGAGAGGCAGTCAACTGGCCACCTTCAATAGAGTACTTGATATTACTGGCAGACTAATGGCTACCTTCAAGACAGTTATGTGACGCATTGGGCAAACAACTGGTTACCTTTGATGTTCTCAACCTCTCTACACATTAGTGTGGGCGTAGTTGCTATAAATACGACCTTTCTTATTCTTACCACTTAGCTTAAGTCACTAGCCACTGTAATGAACGTGATAAATAAACATAAAAACAATTTGCCTGCTCCGGTGGACATACCAACTGAGGCGTCAATGCTGTTTGTTCTGGTTTGCTGATGACGAGAAGGTCGTTGCTCGAATCACGGCCAGGTGTATTTAAAGTGTATGTTACTAAATATATTTCTATTATTTCCCTACGCAAATATAGTTTAATTTAATGGTGTAATATAATACATTTTCTTTTATTTTTTATCAGTAACCTTAATATCTATTTGTATGGAACGAACGCAACCTAGATATCCCAACTTCTAAAGTTTCCGCTTCAGTTTAATTTATCTTAATGACATTGGAAACCTTATCAATTGAGTTATAATAAAGAAATAATAGAGTTTCCAGCTCTCTTCTCACATTCACTTATCGACCACAGTGTTCGGTAGTTGAATTTGTCACTAACGTTAAGTTTGCTTAACACAACTATGATAATTTAAGCCTTCACAAATACATACCCTTTCTCTGGAATTCAGGAGAATGGAATTTTATCAAAATTTTTTCCGGACAATTTTACGATTTAAGAAATTTCTTAATTATAGGTAAATTTGCCATACATTATATTTTTCTTATCCTATTAGTATATGCATGCGAATAGCCCAGATGGGTAGTATGAAGCGGGAGAATAAAAGTATCACAGGTTGTTAATTCTATCTAGAATATCTCCATTACAATATCTTGGGAGCACTCACTCTACCATAAAGTACTCTCGTATATTTAGAAATCTCCACGAAGCTGTTCTTTCTCTTTTTCATTAAAAGCCTTCTGGGCGCGTTCCTGAAAGAAAAGTTGTAAATTATAAAATCTCAATTACTTATACATAGAAGCGACGAGACTGTCACATTTCTACCAAAAGTTTATGTTACATGCCTGTCATACTATTGGTTACCCCCCCCCCCCACCTCCCAACTCCCGTTCCCCCATTCAACTGTTCTGATGACATTATTCCTTTTGTTTCACGTTTCATATCTCGTCAGACGGAGTTTCATTTTATTCTGGGATCTGATAACAGTTGAGCGTCGAAACCTGGGAATAAATCCATTTTCAATAAAATTGTATGTTACAAAAAATCGATAAAATCTCAGAGGGAGCTGTATTTGACAAAATATATATATTTTATATACACTGCATCTTACCACTTATCAAAAACAATCCCCATTCTAACTATGCTGATGAGGTGATGATGAGGAAGATGCCATTTAGAATGAATGACAACGTATGTTCATGGAAGAAATGTGGTAAGTCATTTAGGATAAAACATTTTCCATATGCTGACCTCTTGGTCTAGTGGTCAGCATTCCAGGCTACTAATCTAGAGGTCCCAGGTTCGATTCCTGGATACTAATCTAGAGTTCTTGGGTTCGATTCCTGGCTACTAATCTAGAGGTCCCGTGCTCGATTCCCGGTGTTACCATTAATATTTTTTATTGGATTTGTTTCTACGTTCGCCATGGTTTGGTTAACTAGGCTAAAGTTAGGTTTAAGACTTCTACATGCCCCACATGATCATCATCATTATCATCTCATCGGGCCGAGGTAGCCGCTTTTACATGTTGTCCTAGCCTCAGGAGACGGTTATATATCCACCACTGTTAGAACGCCAGGAATGTCTAACCAACAAAACATAGTGCCATACGCCAAAAATAAACAGAAAATCTTCCATATACCTTTCTTGGATTCGAACGGTGAACTCCCATCACCGGTATACTCTATTAGACAAACCTAATGCTTAAACTTGCTTGCCCACCCTTGAGTGTTTTAGTTTTTCAAATAATGAGTTTTAAACTAACACGTAGAGTCTGTAATTTTACACAATTTAGTTTAAAATTATATTTTTTAAAGTATCGTATTCGTTTTAGGAAAGAGAGATCTATTTCTTATGAATTGTGATTCATTCCCCGACCTAATATTTTAAGGCCAACCTTCCGTACACCTAACAGTAATAGGTACAGTTCATTAAACCTATTTGAAGTGTAGTAGGTGGTGAACTAATGGAGTGCCGTCTCAGTTTTTTAATTTGGTTTCACACTTTATCACCGACCATAGCCAAGAGAGTTGATCTGGTAAAATTATATAATTTGTACATACCCAAAATATAAAGAGATTACATGATTTCTTTTATACTTTAAGTAAGGGTACGAAACAGATTTTAAGTTAACTCTTACATAAACTTTTGTTACAGTTCTCAGAAATACGTATCGAGCTTTACTTTTTCTCATTTTTACAAACCAGGGTACCAATGCTGTTTTTTTAGTATTTACTATTCTGACATAAAAATTAGCATTAGAGAACAGGACAGTCTGACAAGATTACTTCGACCCAGGTGTACATACTTTTAAGCCCGTGAAAGTTACCTTGGTCGATTTCTTTTTACTAAGTGAAATCAGCCAATAGGGTTGGACCCTCCTTTGGGGCCATTTGTGTGGCAAAAGATCTAACTTATCGGAAGTACACACGTGGCCAAGCCATCAACCATAATGGACGTAGTCTACCAGTAAGCAGGGGAAATAATTACTCCTACTCAGTTTTAATATAGATAATATAGAGAAATAGTAGTTCACAGTATGTTACCCACGAGTAGGCCTATGTTTCAATAAATCAACCTGAATTAATAACTATTATATTCCTTTTTAGATGTTATGACCTAAATTAATATGCAATAATATAATCTCTTAATAAACGTTGGTAGGATCGTAGCTACCCAGCTGCTGAACAAAGTAATATAGCACCAATTTGTAACTAACGCATGAGAACCAAAGATAATCGTCTCGTATGCTAAGCCGATGAGGATCCGAACCAATAATGTCCAGGGCAGATACGACATGTGTCTTTAGAGTATTCTATAAAAAGTTATCTGCATTTTATTTTTAAAGACATAATGTGCTCTAGCTGACCAGTGTATAACTTTCACAGACATCCCTCGATGATATATTATGAGATGTGGGCTATGATATGGATAACACCATTTTGAGTCTTGTGTTTGTATTTTTACAATAAAACCCCTATTAAATAACTAGTATCCAAACGTATTTTAGACTACCTTACCTGAATACCCTTGCTTCTTGCAATTGTGGATCCTCGACCCTCAAACTTTCTTACGACTATATCATACTGCTAATTTATTTAAAACTATATCAATGACGCATTTTGTAATAAAACTTTAATAATAGCGATATATATATATTTTTAAATAACTATTATGAGAATTATTTTTTCTTGTTTGAACTTGTTGTTTATTTAAAATGCATTTTATAAATATCATATATTTTTTGAAATTACCATAGATTAAATAAAAATGTAGTTCCTGCAACTTTCATAATTACTATCCAATATCGTATAAAGTGTGTTTAAAATATTATTAGCCTATTTTGAATCTAGTCCCATTGACTGGGAAGTCAATATTTAGTCTTACGTTTCATTGATATAAGCATATATATAGAATTTACCTAATTTTTATACTCTAAATGTTTAGTTAAACTAAAGTACGCATTAATGAGAGCTCTAACAAAAGTATCAGTCTGGTTTAGTATTTTGATTAAGGTCTTTGAAAGCCCGACACTTGAGAGAACTGCAATGCCAATATAACCAAATCGCATCAAGCACTTTAGGAATGAACTTATATCTTGACTTTGACATAAACACTTTGTACATGCATATTAAAATGCCAAATTAATCTTCCATTGTTCACAAGCATAAAGTTACGGCAAGCTGTTCTTTAGGAAATAAATTATTTCAACATCTCGTGTTTTATAGCTTCATGAAAGATTTTATGTCATCCATTTGAATTATATTTTCAAACGAATATGGACATACAGTGTAACAGTCTATCCAGCCCTCATTGATCTAATTTTCCTGTTCTTAATGACTGACATTTTGCCTTAATTGATTTTGTCATGCGGAAGTTACGACCCACCTAGACCACGTGATGTCTTATTTGGAGCACCAGTCGGAAACAACGCCGGCCAAACTTATGGCGGTAAAACGTCTTCGTGAACGAACCGCTCGCGAACGCCATCCAAAATTGGCTCAATAAAGACTTATTAAATATTTTATGAGTGAATAGTGATTGTAACACATGTCTCGTGTTTTATAATTTGTTATTGTGAAAAAAACTGGTGATTTGTAGCAATATATACTATTGTTTTAGCGAATTTTTCCTATAATTTCCAGACTATCAGGATTTTAGTTAATCCGGATGACAGACGGTCCCATTTAGGTCGGATGGACGAGGTTCCACTGTTGGTGTATAATATTGTTGAAACTTTCGTGATCCTCAATATTTAGCTCAGATGTTAGAGGCCTAGAGTACAGTTTCCATAAAACCTTTGTTGCAATCCTTTGACAAGTGAGTTAAATTGATATCCTTTGTCAAAGTGATAACACGTGTTGCAAGTATGTTTTGACACTTTGACAGGCGAGTTAAATTGATATCCCTGGTCAAAGTGACAGTACGTGTTGTAATTATATGTGTTGACACTCTGACAGGCGAGCTAGGTTGATATCCCTGGTCAAAGTGACAAAACGTGTTGTAATTATGTTTTAACACTTTGACAGGTGAGTTAAATTGATATCTTTGTCAAAGTGACAAACTATTTTGTAATTATGTGTTGACACTCTGACAGGCGAGTTAAATTAATATCCCTGGTTAATGTGACAGCACGTGTTATAATTATGTGGTGACACTTTTTTTTTTTACCTATTCTCAAATTATTATTAGAATTGAAGAATAATACACTATAATCACTTCATTTCATAACGATATGCCAGTAATTAAATTATTTTCATATTTACTCAATGCCTCTTTCGGTACAGCATTAAATTAATAAACGTGTCATAAAAATTATGTCCACTAGAGTCCAAAAAGAAAAATGATATGTATTTTTCAATATGAACGTACACCATAGCTGTTGGGAACATTTGTTTTGTATTTCATATCGGAAGTAGTGAACATAGAACCGTGTGAATTTGTACATCCGCACCAGTGATTTGATATTTGGGAATTTTCTAAAAAGGTTCTGTATCTTCTACAGTTCCATTGATATAGAGTCTCCGTGAGTGTAGGAATAGAAGGGAGTAGGGGGAATAAATGGGTTTTGCCTAAGAGAAAGATTTAGAAAACTTTTTTACTCAACAGAAAAGGTTTGGGAGTTTCTTTAGGCAGCTTCAGTGAAGCATAAAAGAAGTGTAAATATGTTTTACTAACATAAAAATAAACAAAAATAAACACTATTTTTGAAATTAAGCTTTAAAATATAAACATTTTCAGCTTGGAAAGATACTTAAATGTTAATAAATATTTATGAATTATCTCAGTAATAACGATTAGCAAATGCTTCTGTGAGTGCAATAAAGATGGGTTTAAACATATAGACTCAGCTTAATTATTTTTACTGTTGGTGTCTCTCTTCGAAGAGACAATATTAAACTTGTTCGCTATAATATGTTAGTGTCACTAATCTCTATGGAGTAAAATGTGATAAGGTGGGAAAGGGGAGTGATAAAGATATAATTTTTGATAAAGAGGAAAACATTGGCCACGAAATCTTTCAAAACGAAAGCAAAAACTAGAGCTTATGGTTACTCCAAAAACCCTTTATAATTCTCAAAACTACTTCTTTAAGTCTTAAGAATTGTTTGAATAATATTAAATATGGGTGCAATCAGCTAGAAGAAACGTAATGAGTGATATTTTACAAAAATATACCTTATATCTCAGGATTTAATAAATACATGATTTTTGTCCCTGAAAAGGCATGAATCTGGTCTTGTTTGGTTTGTGGATGACTTGATGATAGGGGTCAGAATCCCAGCCTGTTCCAAGTTTACTATATCATATCAAGAGAGAGAAATGGAATTGCAAAAATTTATGACCTTAAGATTATGATGAATCTTTACGTTTTATGTGTGGCCGAACTCAAAAAAGTGTATTTTACAACTGTCTATCTATTTGTCTATCCCTGGCCAAATATCTAAAATAGTTGAATAGATTTTGTTTAAAATCTATATATATGAGGTATTGTGGGGCAATATCTAGGATTTTTTTTTAAATTTTGACCCTAGCCTGTAAATTTAGAGTAGTTTACTGATACAAAATGATTTTTCGAAAATAGCTACAAGGATTTGGTTTAAAGAGGATGTATAGGGAGTGTTTAAATTCCAAATAATACTTTACGCGTGATGTTTGGATTAAAACCCGTTATAGAGCAGTAAGCATGAGTGAATTTTAAAAATTTAAAATAATTAGGAAATTGTTTTATATAATTTGTTTAAATGTATATCTGGCTAGGGTTTGACATGACACACAAAACTGTTTGCTTGTTTTTGGAAGGAGATATATTTAATGAGTAATTTGCTGATAAGAGCTTATTTAATTTGTATATTAAAAAGGATTCTTTCGATTCAGTTAAAAATGGGCATCTGATAAGCAAATCTTTCATGATAAATAATTAAATATAAATTGGTTTAAAAAAATTGTAATAGGCTACTGATAATTGATTTTTATTAAATTTGAATTAAAAAAAGTAGCTCTAAGGACCAAAAATAAGATATTTGATTTAAAAAAAAATTGGTATTGAAGATAAATAATGGTAAATATGGAATAGTTTCCCACGATAAATAAAATACGCTTTTATCTTTAAAAATTAAAAATAATTCCAGTGTAGTCTAAAAATAACTGATTTTTGAAAATAGGAAGTTTAAAAAAATATTTGAATAATTTGGTTTTAAAGTTATATATAAAGAGTATTTATCATGACTAACAAGACGTGTTTGTTTTTTTAGTAAAACTCACTTAAGGATAGCTTACTGAAAATTTTCTTCACAGCTCTAATACACAATATGAGAAAATGTTGTAATGGGTTAACCAATTTAGCCCTGTACTGCCCAAAATTGCTGCACTAAATCATTGGTCAAGAACACATATTAATTATTCCCTGATATAAATGCAAATCTACTAATGTATAAATCTCCATGTGTTAGATACCACGTCTCGGATACTTCATGGAATAAGACCTGCGCCATCAGAAGGGCTACCCTCCCCCGCCATTCTCATAACTCTGTACTTGACCGGCACCCTGTAATGGGATTGTTCCCCCCTTCTTTCCTTCCCATGATGCTTTGCGTTCAACCACTATAAAACTCCATAGCTCGCTAGGCAAAGATACGTTTACAATTATTCATCCCCTTCAGGACAGTCGACACTCTCCGAAGTTCTCTCTTCAACTCAACTTCACGTAACCAGTGATCACGATATTCACGCCGAGGGACAAACCGGACCACTGAAAGTAATATGAAGTTTGATTAATCGTTAAATTCCGTGGGGAGTAGGTGGCTCTATGGCCGGGCTCGAGTCTTAGGTTTTTTGTATAAATTGTTAAAAGGATTAGCTTCTCTCTTTATTAATGTTCATTGTTCTATAGGTTAACTTTCTATGACTTAGTTCACTTACGTGAAGTCATTTAGTACTTCATATGTTTTCTGATTGGCCTTTAAGACCAGCAGTTTAAATGGGAATGATTCCCACACTTCAGCCCGTATGATCATTTTGTAGTCAGTGAGGCAGTTAGTCGGGAAAGGAGCTGTTCAGATTGTTCGGGGCCTAATGGCAATACCTAGTTAAGTTTATTGGATTTGTGATGTTCACCAGTTTCGGTGCTCAACTTGTGGGTCATTTCTACCCGTCTGGCATGGCTCGTGTAATATACTATCTTTAGATTTTGTTGTTCACCAGTTTCGGTGCCCAACTTGTGGGTCATTTCTACCCGTCCGGCATAGCTCGTGTAATATACTATCTTTAGATTTTGTTGTTCACCAGTTTCGGTGCCCAACTTGTGGGTCATTTCTGCCCGTCTGGCATAGCTCGTGTAATATACTATCTTTAGATTTTGTTGTTCACCAGTTTCGGTGCTCAACTTGTGGGTCATTTCTGCCCATCTGGCATGGATCGTGTTGTATTCTATATTTAACTTATGTTGTTCACTAGTTTCGGTGATCAACCTGTGGGTCATTTCTGCCCGTCTGGCATGGCTCGTGTTGTATTCTAAATTTAACTTGTGTTGTTCACCAGTTTCGGTGCTCAACTTGTGGGTCATTTCTGCCCATCTGGCATGGCTCGTGTTGTATTATATATTTAACTTATGTTGTTCACTAGTTTCGGTGCTCAACCTGTGGGTCATTTCTGCCCATCTGGCATGGCTCGTGTTGTATTCTATATTTAACTTGTGTTGTTCACCAGTTTCGGTGCTCAACTTGTGGGTCATTTCTGCCCGTCTGGCATGGCTCGTGTTGTATTCTATATTTAACTTGTGTTGTTCACCAGTTTCGGTGCTCAACTTGTGGGTCATTTCTGACCTACTGGCATAGACCAATTGGTCGTGCGTCAGCTCATGACAAAGTAGTACCGAGAACAATGAATTAGAACTAACCCTGTACTGTCAATTGATGTATATTTTTGGCCGATCCATCTATGTCTGGAGCCGACAGCCAACAGATTGTAACTTGCATAACTTATCCTGTCTGTTTAATTGGTGGGCGCTTCACGCCATACTCACCCTTAGAGAGTATCTGTCATTTAACTATCTGTGTGGCTAATTAACATGGACAAGTCTAAGGATTGTTTCAGTATATATTGGTTTGTGTTCTGAAGATAATCTATGTACCTATCTCTGCCTTTTGTTACATTAAACTTATTTGTTAAAATGCACTCATATCTTTTCCTTTCAAGTGTTTACTATCAAGTTTATTTACTTTGTTAGCAATCGCTGTCTCTGGCGTTAACTAGAGCCAGTGGTTCAGTGTGCACAATTGTGTCGTACTATTTTTTTTCATCTCATGACTAGCTCCCCGTTCTTTCACCAAACAAATGAAGGTTTATTTTTTTATAAATTTTACCGTACTCATCCGTATCCAATGTGTGTAGATATGCGGATATTCCGCACAAAAAACCACAACACTGTATTGATCAGCCTCGTAAGTATGTTTTGACCCTTTGACAGGTGATTTAAATTGATATCCCTTGTCAAAGTGACAAAACGTGTTGTAATTATGTGTTGACACCCTGACAGGCGAGTTAAATTGATATCCCTGGTCAAAGTGACAGCACGTGTTGTAATTATATGTTGACACTTTGACAGGCGAGTTAAATTGATATTATTGGTCAATGTGACAAAACATTTTGTAGTTATGTGTTGACACTCTGACAGGCGAGTTAAATTAATATCCTTGGTTAATGTGACAAAACATTTTATAATTATGTGTTGACACTCTGACAGGCGAGTTAAATTAATATCCCTGGTTAATGTGACAGCACGTGTTGTTGAAGAGAATGACTAATGAACTGTTTTAATATATTTTCTCTTTTCAAACAGAGATAAGGTTACCATGGAGGGAAAATAGCTTGTGGTTGGTACCAAAATTAACAAAAATAAAATAAAAAATGAAAACGAGATGTTGACAAATTTTATAAAGCCTTTAGATAAAAAAAAAAATCTCCGAATAGTTAGTTGTTGCTCTGACTTCTATTATATCATCTTAACTCTCATACCTTTCTGCATTGTTCTTCTGTCTTTTGTTTTGAACTCTAGTGTCTTTTGTTAAATTAATAATCCTCATCTCGCACACTTCCTTTATTCATATTTAACGCCTTCTCTCTTATTTTCATTCCCTCTTTCCCTCCCTACTGTGACCTTTAATTGTATTTTTTTGGTTTTCTTTTGTTTAAAAGTCTCATTTATATCCCTCCTTTTTTTTCAGTGGTAAGGCAAAGCATTAAAAGGATAAGTAAGAAATGAAGAGTAATATAACAAAAGAATTTGTGCTGTGAAAAAACAGGGAGAAGAACAGAGAAAAAGGAACACCAGCACCTTATTAAGAAAATATTTGAAACTTGACAATGTTTTTTTTAAAGCTATTCAGGCAAGCTTTATACTATTTTATTATTTATATGTTTCATTGAACCGGAGTACTCTATCTGGTAAGGACAATTTTTATAACCTCAATTGGTCTACATATCACCACTCCCAACCTTTATTTATTCTACTCGTCCCAAAGTTTTAATCTGAACCAATGAGGTAATTGTACCTCTAAAAATCTGAATACTGTTCCATAATTTATTTATATCTCTCTTATTAACGTTATCTTAACTATAAAGACTAGTGACAGTTGTGATTATCCATCGGGGAGGGAACAATGTATGGCACTGTTCACAGGCAAACCCAACTAATTGTTGCGGTTAGGTATTAAACATATGCTGCTCATAAAATGATCGAAATTATTCTAAACATAAACTCAATTGTATAGGAAAAAGTTGAAGAACGTGTATTTAAAATAATTGCATAGATATCAACTCACCCTAAAGCACGCTGACCCTTTATAATAAGGCAATTCACACTAGTGTCAAATGTCTTCGAGAAAATGAAGCATGCAACAGATGACTGACTATCTACTGATTTCAAATATATTTATTGGACGTTAGATACAAGTAATGTATATAATGTAATGTTAATGTATTCCGCAGTCAACATAACCTTTCCTCGGTTTTTACCCTTATGATGCGAGAAAGGCACATAGTAGTTTTAAATATAATGCTAAGATGTCGTACAGCTTAAAATGTAAATTTGCATTGTATGTGGTTTAAATCAATTACCTTACAGCAATCTGTTTGTTAGAACCAGGTACAATGTGGTAATTTTGGTGGTCATGAAAATAAATTGTTTGGTTAGATACATAGTCAAATAAAATACTTTGGGGTGAATCAAGGTTATACAATGTTGAGTAGAGTCTAAAATAAAGAGTTGGTACTAAAAGCGTAAGCGATTTAAAAAGAACGGTTTTTATAGACTGTAATACTTTATATATATGAGTATCAAAGCAGGCAATGTTTCACCCAATCTTAAGTAAATATATAAATAAGTGGCTGAGAGACTAACTTCTACCTTATAACCCGCAGCCAACACCAGTGAGACAGTCGCAAATAAGAGAGAGTGTTAATAACGGAAACGTTTAAAAACTGAAATTTGGAGGAACCTTTGAATAGCTTAAAATAAATATCAAGATATATTTGTAAGTGACACAAAATTTGAATAAAATAATTATTATGTCAGTGTAATGTTCTATGTATTTGAATGCGCGACAGAGTATAGGGCGAACCAAACTCGAAACAGTAAGTTTATGATAGGTTCAAGTGGTGAATGATTTTACATATCCATTAGAGATTGTGCTCAGCACCTCAGTGGTAATAATAGTGACATGTTAAGATTATATATAGCCTATTAGTATAATCTTACAGCACATATTTTAATTAATATAAACCTAAATTAAATCGTACTTCATATTTATTTACTAAATTAAAACATATACTGTATTTTTATACCTGGCATTTTAAAGAATTTTATTTGTAAATAAATTAATTATCTCTCCGTGAATTCCCGTGAATTCTTTAAAAATAAACTTCATTCAATTATGCTTTTAAATAGATTTTAAAAATATTATTTTTTCTTTTGGTGGCAGTATAACATATGTCCAAATTTTACAGGTAGGTTCTATATTAACTTCTTATAAATGTATATGCTTGTTTTGAGTTACTTAGCGCGCACTTTTTTAACCTATTGATTATATCAGCACACAACTTATTAATTAACTTAAATCTAAAACGGACACAACATACAACCCCCTGTCGTTAATCCATCACTGTGAAAGGGGAATCCCTCATTTCACCAATGATACATTTTTTGACCATGCTAGGAAACGAAACCATGACCCTTAGATTATTATACAGGCACAAGGTTTCGGACCTATAACTGGAAATACAACCTATAGTATGGCAATGCAATAACGGTCAGGTGAGATAGATTTCAGAATAGTGGCAAGATAAATTATAAAGTTAAATGTACTATGGCCAACCTATCAGAAAACTTAGGTTAAATCACTTTGGCCAGTATTCTGTGGTCTGGAACGTTTTGAATCTTCTGCCATAAGTTTGATGGACGACTACCAGTACGGCGCTGTTAGTAACGCAAAGGCGTCATAATAATTTACATATGCAGCTGAGTGTTTTAGTAAAAAAATACTGTTTTGGATTTTATTCCGGCTGTATTTTTTCCGACCTTGTGACCCAGAGACCAAGAGTTATGGAATTACTGAAAAATTAAGATATGGTAACTTTTGTAAATGTTTTGTGTGAGCTCTATGGCATTGGCTAATCAACAAGTTCATGACATAAAGAAACAAAAAGAAAATATTTTAAATATTTTTGCTGAGAATGAAAGTCATAAAAGGGTAACGTTGAAATAGGCACACTGCAGGGGAGCTGGCACAAGCAGTGGCCAAGATTAATGTTCCAGGAATAGGAAGCCAAGAAATGTAGCCCTAATTTAGCTAGATTTAGACTTGGTGGCTGAAAGAAACGGATCCAAGTATTGGTAATGTGTACTAAGAGTATGACAGACTCAATGCGTCTTGGAATAACAAAAAATATGATATAATAAAAGCCAAGGGTTAAGGCATAAGAGATACTAGGTGGCTTTAAAGAGACAAATTTTGCTGTCCGAAACTTGTGAGGTCCCACATATGCTGGACTAAAGTGTTTCAACCTGTATTACCCCGACTGGAGAGATGGATGGATAACTGATAAACTGTACGTTTAATTCAGTCACCCTTTTCAACACGCCTAGAATAGTGGGTTTAATCTAAACACTCTAACTATTTGAGCTATGGTCCAGTTGCAATATCCCTTCCCTTCCTTATTTGTTTACTTTGAGCCTAAATAAATATAGGACGTAGAGTCTACAAAACATGTTGCTCACCCTTTAGCCTCTAGTATAGCGTTATTTTAGCTCTTAAATCCCAAATTCATGTCCCAAGATTTAGGTTTTTAAAATGCTATAAAGCCTTTTATGATATGAATTATAGAGTCGGAAAGATTATACAACATTTTCCTATAGCTATTCAGATATTAATAGTTTGATATCTAATGCAGTCCCTTTGCTGACTGTTGAGAATATAAGGAGCAGCATGAACAGAAAATGGGAGTAAATTACTAAATTTTAAAAGTATATTGATCCTGCAAAGCACCAATTGCAATTAAATGATCTGGATACAAAATCCTAAAATGTAATCAGCAAAGCTATTGACATTTTCCCTATTATATATAAGCTAAATATATATTATTATTAGCACCACGTCTTACTACCCGTTCGGGTTATACGCACTTACGCTAATGTGTAATGGTAGGGTGATTGTAAGATGAAATGAAGGACCTACAGTTTAACGTGGAATCCGAACCACGGTGGAGGCCTGGCATTCCTCACATTCACAATATGTCTTGTCAGAGGTGAAGGAAGGGTTTCGTAATCAGACTAAATATACAGGTTCATCTAAGCAAAACCTTTTAAAGATGCGAATGTAGCATATCATTTTATGTGAAGGGCTACTCCCAAACCTATTATTAACTTTAGTTTAGATGTTACAAACTTGGGGTGAACACTACACAATTTCACCCTCCACGAAATAAGAGTATAGGGAGACATAAATAAGATCCCCCCCCCCCAAAAAGGGAGCTAGTGTGTCTAGGTTCTCTCCATATTCAACATCATTCCCACTCCATACCTCCCCTACCACCATATGGGAGGTAAAAAGGACATTTGTAAAGCACGACACAATTCCTCTTTCCTCCAATTTTTACCCTCCTCAGAAGGTAAACAGCTTTTTTAATGGTATACGACGAGCACCGTTTTACAGACCGTGATTTTCATGTCTGAATAAAACATTTTCTTCAGTAGTATAGTCGCGGCTCATTTATGAGGAACCCCCATCTCTTTACTTTCTTCATACGATCCAGTCCGTATACCTTTCCCCCTCACTTTATTTCAGAAACAAAAACAAAGGGGTATGGTCCAGTACTCACATTATTTCATACAAATAACATAAAACCTATTAGTCTCTATTAAATGGCCGGAATAAATGGTTGATTTATGCAGTTGACGTAGATTTACTGAGTGACAATAATTAAAAGGAATGTAGAACGTGTTTGAAAACAGCAAATAAATAGTTTTAAATATAAAACTTACTCTTAAACCCATGTCTTTGATATTTTTAATATACACAAAACGAAGTACAGTATATTACTCTATATCAACACCTTGTATTGGAAAGGAAATGGCTCAATAAAGATAAGCAACATGCATTTTGAAGAAGTTAAAAAATATAATTAAATACTTGAAACTGTGCTAGTATATAGGAATGTAAGATAAGTTCAAAAAAAGAATTAATTGGGCAATGCTTTCTACCATTCAGTTTGTAAGCTGTTGTTGCCTAGTTTAATGTGTGTAAATATTGCGTACTGCACTAAATAAATTTGGTCGAGGATCGCCATGGTCAAGGAAGCTTTCAAAAAGAAGAGGTTACTGTTGATCAGCAAGTTGAGTTTGGAACTGAGGAAGAAACTGATGAAATACTACTTTTGGAGCATCGCACTGTATGAAGCAGGAACTTAGACTCTCAAGAAAATAGAAAATAAATGCTTGGATCGTTTTGAATTGTGGTGCTGGAGAAGACTTTAGAAGATTGGATGAACAGACAGGGTGACAAATGAAGAAGTTCTAAGAAGAGTGGGGGAGAAGAGAACCATTTTGGGTGTGGTTCTTCGGTGCAAAGCAAACTGGATTGGACACATCCTTAGGAGGAACTTTCTTCTGCACGAAGTGATAGAAGGAAAGGTTGAGGGAAAGAGGAGCATAGGAAGAAGTAGGAGTCGAATACTGGATGAATTGAATCAAAGAAGACAATTCTGGGAGCGAAAGGAGGAGGCAGAGGATAGGGTGCATTGAAGGTCTAAGTTTCACTGACAAAAGGATTGGACCTGTCGTAGGAGAGAACACCCAATAATAATAATAATAATAATAATAATAATAATAGTAATAACAAGGATATTAAAATGAGAATAAACAAGCTATAATCCTAACCGTTGCTCTTTTTGAGTGTGGAATGTTGTCATTCACTCTGTAGATATTGTTTTTGAGAATTAAGTGCCTGTGAAATATATTTGGACCTAAGAAAGATGAACAAACACGAGAATGGATAAAGTTACATAATGAAGAACCTCGTGGTTTTCATGCATCTCCAAACATGTGAGGGATAATCAAGACGTGCAGGATGTGGTGGGATGATCATGTGGTACGTCGATGACAGGTATAGACACAACATATTGGTTGGGAAAACTGAAGATTCAAGAGACTTTGGTAAACCAAGACGTCAATGGGAGTAATATGTGAAAATATATTTATACCTTTATATTATACCTGGTTGGAACTATCTATGACAAGCTTACAGGTGTATTTTTGAAGTCTTTCATAGCTCCTTAAGTCTTTTATTAACTATTCAAAATGGCTGAAAAAGTGAATGCACTGTACAAGGTGGAAAATGAGAGTAACATTTAATCTTCAATCATTATGAGAGAAAATCCAATCACAATCCACGCACTCAAGTTTGCAAAATAATTTTTCCAAGATAATTCTGTGTGCTTTGTTTATTTTTTTTACACACCTTTCTATTATCTAGGAGAATTTATTGGATATTTAAAAACATTAAATTAATGCTATGTGTCCGCGATACCAACATTTTCTTCAACTTAAGCTTCAACTTTGTTTCAAACGTCAGTTAAAGATTCAAATAATACTTTTTCGAGAATCAAATAGCCAAAGCTATTATTTATGATTTTAGTGAGGATTACTCCATCTAGATATCATATTCTGAAATTTAAAAATGACACCTGGACACGGGAATCGAACCCGGGACCTTTGTCTAAGTATGCCAATGTTCTAATCATTGAGCTATTCAGGAATCATAGATAATAACTGTGGCTATTTGCTTCTTAAATATGCAATCCCTTACAATTATAATAATTCTACAAGTGTCAGCAATAAGCCAACTACAGAGTCGAAGATGGCTGCGTTATCTGATAGATCGCGATCTTAATAAAAACAAACATTTGTACCCGACAATTTCCGCAAGTCCATAATAGACTCTGCCTTAAAATATGAGTGAAGAATGACCCTGGACATGGGACGATTCCTGGATATCTCAGTGGTAAGAACATTGGTTTACTAAACCAAAGTTCCCGGGTTCAATTACCGTTTCCAGGTGTCCATTTTCAGAATATAATACTTTTTGAATTTACTGGAAACACACAAATGGATGGACATTCTAAACATGGTAAAAATGGATTATTTGGGGTCCTTATCGCTTATACTATGTACAGTACGTATAAAGAAGGAAAAACACATAAAAAAATGTGATTGTGTAGAAAAACCTAGTTGGTACCCGTTCTTCAAACGGACAATAATCTACAAAGAAGCTTTGTTCTTTCATAGTATATAAATTAATCACAGGGAAAAGTATAAAAATCTTAAACTTTAAAAATAATGATCATTTGTCATATTGTTTCAAATTGTACAAATTGTAAAAACAAGGATGACTAAAACATAATATTAAAATAAAGATTATAATCTAAATGTGTGTCAAAATCTCAAAATTCTTTCAAAAATTAAGTTATAACTTATCTATACACATTATTAGTACTCTCGATTATTGGTTCTAATAAAATAAGAAATAAGATTAACATAGCATAAATAATCGGTTTTTAAAGAGTTAAAACAAAATATATAAATATAACAGTTTACATTATAGGAAGACAATTATTCATTTTAAATATTTTTTGCTTTATTCGATCAACAATTTTGAATCCGCTATATTAAATTTTCGGTTTTAGGGCTTTTATAGATAGCATTATCTTAAAACCTATTGACATGGCAAATTTTGGGTTTATGGGATGTTTAGAAGTGTTCGAATAATTCATGTGGACAGATAAATATAAAAACTACATAAAATTATGATGTCCAACATCCAGCTGCACTCTTTATATAATTTTCAATCCAAAAACAAAATATATGTGTAAGTCAATACATAAAAAAAATGAAATGAAATATTAATCAGCCCATAAACTGAGTTAAAATACAAATGCAATCCATGGAAAACAATATTTGCCTAGGAGCAATCATAATATATGTAAAAATAAATTGTATACATTGTTACAAAGACACATAGGAAATAAGAGCATCATTGTTTAATAAAAAGCATTTAATATTCAAACTCTTATAGTTGTTTGAGGTTGCCCCTCTAAATGTATTGAGATATTTCCAATTTATACCATACAAAACCTGTTTTATTCTATTAGTTTAGGAAATTTTTGGGGAAGACCCCTTTCCGCCTTTTCCTGTTACTAACTTTTTTTCATAGTGTTTGATGTGGCTCTTACAACTGCTTGACAAATTTCATTCTTCTACTGCAGTGAGAAGTTTTTATTTAAATCACCGCGTTTTACTATATGTTCAGGCAATATGCATGTTGTTATGTATTAATTACGTTAGTGAGCTAGGAACGAGAATGGTCCCTGGGAGGATTAATTTATTTGTCTGAATACGTATCCACGTAAATGAAACATTAAATCACATAAAGATGTTGAACGTCACCTAGGGGTAAGTTTGATTTAAGTTCAAAGTCTAACTCAGCGATCTAGTAAGACCGATATACAAATCTACATTCATTGTTTTTTGATATTTCCAAAACCATTCATTGACAAGGAAATTTACAAATAAGATTCATACATTATAAGTTAATATAGTACAGTATTTGAATTATTACATATTTAAAACGCAAATATTACTCAACGGACAATCGTTTTTTTTTCTACCCTGCTTCACTCGCTAGAGAGATAGCATGATGGTATTTAGGGAGATAATCTTTTTTTCTTAAAAATAATTAGCACAACAAAAGACGTTCCGTATCAATCCGATGAGTACTTTTTTTTAGTTCAATGGAAACAAACAGAATTAAATCGAACGTACATACAAATTTACAGTTTTATTATTATTATTATTATATATATTAAAACTAATACTAAACTAATAATTTTATATATATATATATAATAAAACTGTAAATTTATATATATATATATATATATTTTCTATATAGCAATTAACATAATAGAGAAAGTATACTAAAATATTTATTTTAGAACAAAGGCTTATTTATACTGTGTTTTAATACTCATTCGAGCTGACCGAATATTTTCACTCAAGTGATGGGGATGAGGGTTGTAGAATTTATAGAAAAAAATATACTTGCAATTTCGCTGAGGGAGAGTAGAAAACTGCAGAGGAAAAATTAGCCTTAATACACCCGATTGTGATTGGAGCCCCAATGACCCCATCATCGGCACTCCAGTACTAGATAAGAGTGAGGTCTTAAACCACGTGACCACCGAAACGGGTCAATATTTTGAACATTTATTGTCAAGTAACAGAAATAATACATGTTTAAAAAAAATCCCCTTGAGCACCTTTAATACCTTAATTTTTTCTTTTAACTTTGGCTATTGGCCAAGTTCTTGGAGAGGTTACACTGTCCATTTATCCAACCGACCAATTCTAAAATAATTTATTATAAATATCTCAACAAGTACAGCCGTAATATCCTTATGATGTGATAAAAGGTAAGTAATGGATTCTACGATGGGGAGAGTCACGAACGCCAATATCTTTCCCCCACCCCGTTTTAGTGGTTTTGTATATTATAAACAATCAAAGCTAATTTTTTTTTTAGCAAAACGTATGCGTACATAAATCTATAAATTTAGATTAAAAACGGAATTATTAAATTCAAAAGGGGTCTAGAAGAACTCATAGTATTTTACCTAGTTTCTACATAGCTTTAATCTGTTTGCTACACATTCAAACTTAGTGATATATTGAGAAAACATGTTTTGGTATTTAACGGAAAGAAAATAATATGACAAGCATTTCATAAATTTGAAGAAGGCAATTAATTTTTAATAAGCTCCTTTTCGTCGGTAAAGGTTAATTGCTGCAATTTAAAATGAAGTTGTGTTAGGAGTGCCAGTCATATAAAATATTCTATTAAGAGGCTTTACGTCTATTGTGATTTTTCTTTTCATCTTTTTAAAATCCTATTCCTCACGCCTTTCCTTTGCTTGGGGATCTAGCTTTTCCACTTTCCATACAAAATCGTTTAGAAAAAGCTTTAGCAGCGTCACCTTTCTAGTGGGTGGTCGGAATAAAATGATATTTGTTCATAAATTACGAAGTAAGGGGCTTTTAACTATTAATATTACCAATAACAACAATCCTTGAACCCATTTTGGTGGCCACATGGTATAATTCTTCACACTATCAACAGAATAAACTGTGGGCTATGGGGAAATTATGGGTTTGAATCCCTGTCATGTTTTCTGAGCATTGTCTTTCTTAAATGTTTTTCCCGACTCTCTCGACGCAAAGTCAAAGCCAATTTTCCAAATATACTAAGAAATTAGAGAAAATCATTAGAAAACACATATAATTAAAATATAGTCCACAGTTAAAATAAAAATGTATAAAATGTAGGCATATTCTATATTTATTTAAATAGTTATCAACTAAAAAGGATGATAAATATTATAAAACACATATAATTAAAACCCACCTCAGTGGCGTAGTTAGCTAACGCCCTAGTTTCATGTTGAGCTCGACTGCCGAGAACGGGGAGATCGAGGTTCGAATCTCGGTTGGGATAAATAGGGGTTCCTAAATGGTTTAACACTCTCCCTCCAAGCAAATGCGAGTTCTCGTCCTATGTATTCAACCTCCCCAATTCCTTATCAATTGGCGTAATTAGTACTTAGAGCCCGGTGCTAAATAATAATAATAATAATAATAATAACATATAATTAAAATATAAACTATAAAGAATAATACACATTATAAAACACATATAAATGAAATATAAACTACAATTTAAATAAACAATGTATACAAATTTAGGCATATTTTACAATTATTTAAAGAGCTATCAACTAAAAAGGATAATTTATAAACATCAATTTTGAAATATATTGTGTTAAGTATATGGGTGTTCCTTTTAAATTCTCTGGGATTTTTTTAAAACGTATTTAGTGTTCTAAATAAAATTGAGGACTCCTAAAGTTAGCACCCTGTTTATAGGAACTATAGATATAAAACATCAGTTGTGCCCAGTACTTTACTTCATCAGAGGTTGTAATTTGAATGCAACCTTTACAAATTCTATAGCCTACATATAATAAAACAAGATCTGTCTGTACATTCGTTTGTCTGTCTTTTTTACGTTTGTTTGTGGCAGTAAACTCTAAAATTACACATCAGATCGAGACGGAACCTCTTCTGTTGTACTAATTATTTTTTAGGCAACATGGTAAGCTACATACCATCACGCTGTCTCATAGGCAATCGAAGTAGTGTTTAAAAAAAGACTTAATGCATATATCTTAATTTATATGTCTTCTTTGTAAGTCTCCTCTGCAACGAGGGTTTTGGAAATATCAACAAACTAACTGCAAATCTCTTTGGCACAAATAGTGTTTTGGGATAGAAAAATTTTGTCTAACAAAACAATTTAATATGTGTGGGTTTTGTCATTATTATTGCCAGATAAAAATTAGACGTCGGAGAGTATACTTGAAATAATTTTATGGTTTTGCGTATGAATTAGATTTATTTAGTTTTGCTTGGTACTAGACTAATAAGACAATTTTATTTGGTGTGACTATAGAGTGCTTCTTTCAAATTATTTCATTTTTGTTTCTTATATAGTAGATCTTTACATATAATACAACTCGAAAGTTGTTTGTTTGCGCATTCAATGTTTTGTGGAGTTATTTTTTTCTGGGTAGTATGGACGATAATAATACTAAATAATTCATTTTTAGATTGTTTGTATGTCTGTTTGTTTATTTGTTGACAATAAACTCAAAAAGTACTCATCAGTTCAAGATGGGGGGGTATTTTTTTTGGTAGATCTACGTCTTATTTTTCAAGGAAGATAGTAAACTATATACCACCACATTACCTCATCAGCGAGCTAAGATGCGTCGAAAATAACCGTGTGTAAGCAATGAACTTACGTAACAGCTGGTGTTTTGAGTACATACGATGGCATATGATATGAGTTGCGGTATGGAGGGGGAGGAGGGGTGAGAGTTTGTGTTTTTTCGAGAATCTTAGTACGCTCATAAAACACTTCTCTCGACTAGGTTTAATTATTTTCTAGCATTTGAAGTTGTTGAATGTGTTTCGAAGCCGCAGGCGATTGGCAAAATAGGAATATATTAGAAATGTGGTATTTTACCCACATACAGATAGGTTCAAACTATTAGTTTTATAAATAATGTTACATCTATTTAATGAAATTAAAGTAGTTATCAATAGAATAGCATTTTTTTCATGTATTTATTAAATGAATGTAATCTCACTCTCAATAAAAATTAGTAACTGGCCATACCATTGATACTTTATTAAATGTGTTTTATTGAGCTGTCTAGGCCACCTGTTTAGCATACCAGCTCTAGCTAATAAACTGTTCAGTCAACCCCCCCAATAGAAGAATAAATTGAAATAAACTCTAAACTGTGTTTTGCATCTATTCAATCATATACGTGGCGAGCTACTAATATATAACTTATGTGTTTGGGCAAATTGATGCGTTTTTGACTAATTTATCATTTTCCCATTCAAATTAATCTATTGTTACCTTTAAACTTTTAGTATACACCCTCAGTTCCTCTCATGCCTAGCACACACAAAGTCACCCCTTTTATATTTATAGAAACATAATTCAATATTTCCAAGTATTTAATTTGCTCTCAGAATGCTGACATTTCTCTCAAAACAGCACTGAAAATTAGTTAACGTTACCTGTTTTAGTTTTTTTTTCAAGTTAAAAACTATAAATTTTAATTAATTATGTTGATAACTTTAAACTCCATTTTGGCATGAGCCATATTCTGAAATAACAAATCTTTCCTTAAATAACGCGGGATTTCTTGACGTATTTAACGAATCTCATAGCTCCTGCGAGCTGTTCCCCTTTTAATTTGGCTACAGGGGAGATCACCGGTATTATTATTTAGGTGTGAGAAAGGCGTGTACCCCTCTAAATAAACGTATTCTGTCAAAAAGACAAGTTTCGCAAAGTTTAAAAGCTGCAGTTTCGCCTGTACGGGGAATAAACTTAATAAGTTGTGTTAGAGTTTGTGCTGGAAAGTAAATAGCGGTGTCATCATTGGAGCGTCTCGAGACCAAAGTTTAGAAGGGAAATATAAAGTACAGAACAAAGCGGGGAAGGGGTTTAGGTGGTAAGAACTTCAACTTTACGATTCTCTTACCAACAACGCCTTTAGTCTTTAAGAGCGGAGGCTGGGATGTGTTATTTGTAGTACTAACAATTCAATGCAGGTGGCACTAGCTTTGTAGAACAAAGTCATGGACATGACAAAATAATTATTCTAA
>CABFOV010000134.1:0-83459 GCA_902141375.1 Timema poppense
TATTAAAATTAACTAGCGAGGAGGTAAATCCCCTATCACAACCCTTTAACTCATGCCCACAATTCTATAGCAGACAGTTTTATAATAAAAATTAAGTTATGTCGAATGCAAACAATCTTAGTAGAAAATTCATATTTCCAGCTCTGCATATTCAAAAATTCGCGAAGGTAGAGGAAAAATATAAAAATCGCTCCCCTCATATAAGTGTAGGGACTCACTACCCCCCCTGGCGCCAATCATAACATTCGTTGGTATGTATAGTAGTTTAATTTTTTTTTTATCTTCAACGGGCACTACTAATAATTTTTCCAGGGGCCTGGGACTCAGTATAAGCCCCGGGTCTCCAAACCAAGTATAAATAATGTCGATAAAATAGCTCACAAAATTTTGAACTGATAAGTGAGAATAAATCCTCAAAAACTGTTCCTTGGTTAAAACAAACAAAATTATACATGCGATAGAAAAAAAATCAACGTTATTTGCACTTGTTATAATAACTTTTTAAACTGCTATTGACGGTAAAACATTAATAAATTAAACTATTTTAATTTAATGACTGATATGTATGTGTCAAACTAGCACTTTGCAAATATATTCTGTTCAT
The DNA here is from genome assembly GCA_902141375.1 of Timema poppense. Lineage (NCBI taxonomy): Eukaryota > Metazoa > Arthropoda > Insecta > Phasmatodea > Timematidae > Timema > Timema poppense. The sequence goes on from CABFOV010000134.1 coordinate 605, forward strand.
AATTAACTTTTCATTTGTGGGATTTAAAAAAGTTTCGCGGTTAGTATGCAACACCGCGCCGCTAGGAAGCAGCACTTTAGTTCTTTGGACTTACGCCTGTGTTGTTACTATAGGATTGTCCAGTATTATAGTTTCATAAGGTATTTGGTTGCACGTTAGACTAGCTGCCACGACAAATTCCAAACCGCTGCCACACACACTAGAACTAGATTATTAAAGTGATTATTATGTGAAGTGGTTATTTTGGTGTGAATTAACCTTTATAACAGAACAAACCCATTGGCCTGTCAATATAAGAAAGTAAATAATGATTAAAGTTTTTGAAAAAATATCAATTATTGACATGTCATCTGACATTGTGAATGAGTGTTATCCAAACTTAATAGGGAAATTTCGATATCAACAGTTGGTACTGGTTGCGCACGCACTATATGTGTTTTTTGTTTGTTCTTTTACTCGAGGGGAGCGAGGGAATCCTTGGTTCATAAGAAAAGGATAGAGGGTAAAGGACAGACGATAAAAGATAGACAAACAGTGAGAAGGTACCAAACAAGTAAAAGAAATACAAAAAATGTGATGTAGGAGAAAACTAAGCTAACCGGTTTTAACTAGTTAGCCTTCATTGGCTCATTCAGGTTGTTCCTGCACTTCACTACGACATACCCACAAACTAAATCATGATTGAATTTACCACCTTTTAACATGTGGTAGTGGCACTCTATCCATGTTAAAGGATAGTTATTGATGTGCTTTTTTAGCTTTGAAGAACAACAATGTGTACTTATTTTCTTCAGTTAACTGTAAACTACATAAAATATGCATTTATTGATGGACAAAGTCAAAAGGTAAACCTAGAGTTTTATTCCATGGGTTTTGTTTTATTTCATACCTGTATTCAAAATCACTACCGAAATCAAAATAAAAAGCGTTCCAGACGTAACGTCAACACTTCTTTGAAATATGCACATCTATTAATAATACTAATTGTTGCGTCAAAGTAATACGATTTGTTTTGCCGCCAGAAAAGAGTCAAATGGTCCGTTGTGACCATACGCTTAATTTGGAAAGCATGTTCCGTGTTAATTCAAAATCTAATTAAATTCTTGGCAAGTTTTCTTAATACTCTTGAGTATTTATTAAAAATATTCACTGATGGTCTTATTTGCTGCCAACCAGTATTTTATTAGTCTATGCTGAACCCGAAACTCTAATCACAAATGGCGTTTCATAACTTGTGTAGTGGGATGTTTAGTTTTATCTATATTTTTTTTTTATCTTTATCATTCTTGGCAAGTCGAATCCCTGGCAATTTTAATCGAGACAGATGATGTCATGTAAGACGTTGTCGAAGAGTGATTAAGTTTTTATCTAAACTTTCGTGATAGTTCTATTGTTGTCACTTGTCAGTTATTGACCTGAGAGTACAGATTTGTGTTACTTTTTGTGCGTTTGTAGTTTACAATGAAGTGGATGTGTAGAAAGTAAGAAACTTTTTATTTGTTATAAACATTTAAGTTTTCTTTGTTATTTAATTATTTATCATTCGTACAAAATTTGTTTAAGTTGACAATACCTTATTTTATTAAAAAATTTTGTGTTACCTGTACCAACTTTGATGGAAGATAGAAGACAATGGACACTTGACACTTATTCTATTTGACTATTTGTTTTCAAAATTAGGTATGTATAAAAAGTAGGCCAAAGTAAATCAATTGTAGTTCAAAATTTAAACTAGTCTTGAAAGCTCACCACATTCAGCTTAACCTATATTTTAATTTGACTTTAGTTAAATTTTTTGCATCTGTGAAACAAAGTAAAACATATTATATTGTTAATACCATAAGTCACAACCTCCTGGGTTTTTTTTAGACATAATCGCTATACAATATTAGCTTTTTTTTAGACCTAGCATTATACAATATTAGTATTGATTAAGACCATACTCTTTATATTTTTCTAAATTCTACAATGTCTTCCACTAAAATAAATCATAACAAAGAACTTAAATAATATAGGGTTTGTGCTTATTTAATACTATCAATACACTTACATAACTAGTAACTAAAACCAATACCGGTACATCAACTATCATTTTTGGGCAGCTTACAAATAAGTAATTAACTTAGGCCTATCATTATTGTGAGAATGTATGCTGTAGATATTCGACAAAGTTGTAACATGATTTTTGGTTTAGTTTAAAGTGAATAATGATAACCAATAATGATCTAAAGTGTCATTATCACAATAAATTAGATTACTGGTTCATTTGCTAATTTCCTTGTGTAAATTTGGTTACCAATTTTTTTTTAATTTGGCATAAGAATGGGTAAGAGCTCACTATAATCAGGAAGTCTGTGGCAATTATAATGCTGGTAAATATTGCCAGTTAAAATGCAATCTTGCTGGCATCTCTGTTATAATCTCATAGGTTTTCATTATACAGTTTACTGTAGATTTTTATAGGTCGACAAAGTATTAATTAATCACCTTATTAGAGCTAAGCCTTAATTTTATAGGAAACCCACTTTTGATCACAAACATTGAGTGAAAGTCACTAAAATTTTGTTTTCTATAATTATGTCTAATTTGATTTAACTAATTAATTATCATAAAAATCATTTAAAAAGAAGATTGTCTAAAAAGTTATCAAAAGCTTCCAATAATAATTCCTTATGGATTATTATTGGTGCTCTTTACACCATTAATTTAGAGGGCTAAGAATGCAAATACAATAATGTAATATTTATGTTCACCATTCTGACAAAATGAATTTCTAGTTCTCAAATAATGAGCTGCCTATGAATATTGAACTGTAGTTAGGCACAATCATTTTCGACTGGGCCCATCGAGACCTGGGCTCAAATCCCACCTGCATTGGGAGCATGCTATTTCTTTTACTATACTAGTTTTACAGCTTCTATTCAGATAAAGGCTACTCTAATATGTTACCTTAACATTCATCCTCCTCCTCCTGATTTAATTAGGCCTATATTAGTTGTAATTTGGGACTAGCCACAAAGCACTTTTAAATATTCCTGTGATTATTGAATACTTAATATTGACAAAACTTACTCAATATCAAAGAGATAGCTAAATATTATAAATCTGCACTAGCTCTTCCTTAGTAAACTACTTTGACTCATTATTTAAAAAGTCCATTCATAAAGACATTTGGAAGGACAAATCTGTAGTACTTTTCACACAAATAAATCTAACTGGTTTATTGATGTGTGTCACTCTTTCATGTGATGTGTGTATTGTATCGACAGATAAAACAAGTTTGACCCAGTATTATTCCATCCATATATGTGATATTACATGTGTGAGGATCTAGTTAGTATCCAGTTTATTTATCTTGTTTTCAAACATCATAATTCATGGTGTAAACACTTAAAAGATAATTTTGTTAATGTCAAAAGTCAACAGATTTATTTGAAGTATAGCCTACATATGATTTATGTAGAACAAACCATTTTAATAGGGGTAAGGTAATTTATGTTTTAATTGGCGCAAGTCTCATCACAGATGAGTTCACTTTTCAAGTCCTGGCCAGGTGTATTGAGGTTTTATTTCCCCAAATTATTTCTTAGGCTTCTACTCAAATGTGGGTTCACTACCTCTATATTCAAACTTCCCCATGCCTAGCCCATTAGCATAATTAGTACTTAAGTGTATAACCTGAACGGGTAGTATGACACAGTGCTAAGTATGATTATTCTTACTATTATTATCATTATTATTACACATACTTTTATATATTTCTCCTCTGAATCAGTATGTTTTTTTAATATCATCTTAATTTGCAGTGTATTAACTTAATATCAAAATAACTTAGTAAGTATTTTGAAAATAAGTTTTATTTTAGTAAAATTATTGAAAACATAAGTTTTAACCCATATATTTGTGTTGTGCCTTGTCACTAAAACTCTCAATTAAGTTATAAAAATATTGGGTCCCTACATGATCTTTTTAAACTTATAATGGAAATTATGGGTTTATATTAAATCATATATATTATTTATATTCTGAAGAGAAAAAAAAGTATTTAAACTTAGACCTATTACAAAGTATACCCAAAGGCCACTTTAATTCACATTAATAAAATACTGATCCTTCTCCTCCTCTCCAGTCCAAAAATTAAAACCCAAACAATACTCTAAAACTCGTTTTTTTAATTTAGATAGTGCAGAGCAAGATTTAACAAAAATCAATTTAGATAATTGTTTTAATCTAAAATAAGTTGTCTTTTTTTATAAATTTTCTCAGAAACTGAATGTTTAACATATATCTTGAATTTCCTGTCACTAAAAAAATATTGTTAATTTTGTATTGGTAAAAAAAACATGACTTTGGTGTGAAACAGGTAAATACCAAGTTATGTAGTCGGAATTATCAATGTAACACACAACATTCTTGAATCAGTTGCTTGTTGTATTGCCATGCTAGCTAAAATAATTTTAAGGGGAATAAATGGAGTTTTCCCCTTTACTTTTACCCTCAAAGGTGTTTGCACGTTCTAAGATGTCACTCTTGTAATATAAATATATTGTTGATGACGGGGAAGTCAGGGTTTGAAACTTGGTTCAAGTGTACCGAGGGTGTGTTCTACTAAATGGTATCTCCTCTCCTTCCATACAAACTTGGGTGTATTTCCTATAATTTCTACCTTCTTCAACCCTACTTTCTCAGTGTAAATATATGAACAGACTGGATAGGCAATAAGACATGGTTCACAAACATTAGTGTACACAGGATTGGAGGGGAGAGATACTCCCAACTGCCAGAGGCATTTTTTTTATCATTATATACACCCAGAAGCTTTTTTGGAAGGCTTTCAATTCATATTTGTTAACTTGATAATTTATATATTTATTATTATAAACGTGATAATATAACAAAATAATAAATAAATAGGTCTAAATTAAAGTTGGCTTAGCCATCACATATACATACTGTCACAAAAATCGCCGATTATTTATAGTAGGTAGATGTCTAGCCACCATATAACTCCTCGATGGAACCACACATGTGAAACTAGGAAATTTGGGACCTGCTGCAATCTTCAGGACTTAGGCCACTCCCTAGACTGCAAGAACATCAATTAGGACTACTTGGGAGGAGCAACACAAGGGTGTGGGACACTTGATATTTACTTTGCTCACAATGTTTAATTGGTCATACCCCACCCCTATTTAATTTTCTCCTAAAATCTGTGTAGATCTCAAGGCATCCCCAAACTACGATGGGGGTGGGGGAGGGATCTCGAGGCCCCCCCTTCCAGGTACGCTACTGTGCACACAACCAAGCAAATAAAAAACTTGAAGTACTGTACTCTAAAATGAAAAATCACATTTACAATAAGCATTGTTAATTGGTTTTTGTTAATCTATTCTCTTTTTTTACCTATCCATGTTGTTATTCCAGTGAAGGGTTGCTGGCCTTACCTTCCCTGACAATATTCAAGCAAGAAGCTCCATCTCCATCCTCACACAACGACAATGTGTAAGTATGCTGCCTTAGGCCAGGGGTCTTCAACCTTTTCAAGGACAAAGGGTCAAAGTTTCTGTCTCTTGTTGGCTCGCAGGCAATGTGTACTGCCAATATTTGGGTTGAATAAATATTAAAATAATCATAGCTCATTTTTAAACATTTATAATCACACTAAGGATTAGGGCTGTTTCCAACAGGTGAAATGTTGGATTTATCCGGAAGTATGACTGTTCTCTTGTTGTTTTTCTCCTCTTTTTAGATTTTTCATAGCAAAAGACCGCAATTTATCTTGTATATTAGTGTTATTAGTTGAAGTTTCATTGTACATTAGTATAAAAATGTAATACTTTTCTGCACTTAAAAAGCAAAAATCGTTTATAAAATAACATAAAATGTGTATTTATTTTATTAGTTGATTATATAAAATATACATCTGTAATTGCCATTTTATCTCATGAAATAATTTAATATTGTTCATGATCCAGTGGGCCACTAAACATGTTACCGCAGGTTGCAAACGGGCTGCGGGTTGAAGACCCCTTCCTTAGGCTATACTGAAGGCGTGTCAAATTTGTGACCTTATTAATGCTTTTTTTTTGGCCTATGGCTCTTATTATGTATGAACCAACATGCAATATAAGCTATAAAAGTTGAGTAAATATGGATTGTGAGGTTGGTCTACCAAATGTGAATTCTTTCTTTGACAGGAGTTGAATTTTTACACCATGTGCACTGTCATGGGTAGCACATTACTTGGGTAATACAATTATAAATTTTTTTAAATGACACCTTGATACGAGAATCAAACCCTGGTCCACGTGTCATTTTTCATAATTTATGGATATAATAAATATCATTGACAGCTGTATCTGTAGTAAAGATAATTTCAACCTTCCAAACTCCGCTAGTCATGTACATTTAGTTGTACAAGTGTGTACTATCTCCATTAGGTAATACAGCTCGAAACAGACCTCTCATCATAGTGATTTTTTTCCCTGTAGTCTTCATTAGAAAACAGTGGAATTAAGACCATTGAAACAATTTTTACTATATTTTTTTAAAAAAACATTGAAAAATAATATTAAAATTCACTAATCTCAATTTAGCTGTAACGCAGTAAACCACTAAGAGTTGCCAGGGGAGCCGTGTTTGAATGCTTGCTGAGAGTTCTAAGCGGAGGTTTATCAGACAGACTAAAATCAGGAGATCTCATCACCTAATAATCCAACATGTGAAAAAAAACCATCCAAGGGAGCAGTGGCTAATATGGAAACTAAAAGGAATAACTTGTTTCAGTAGCAGTATGGATTAAGGCATCATTCTCGCAATATACTAGACTGCCGATGACTGGGAGGGAGACCATGGTTTGATCCTGGTCGGGTGTACTGAGGGTAGTTTTTCCTAATCTCCCACTTGCTCTCCACATACATGCGAGTACACTTCCTCTAAATTCAATCTTCCTCACCCTTAACACATTAGTCTAATTGGTATATAGGCGTTAGTCCAAACGAGTAGTAAGATAAAAAAAAAACTGACAAGAATTTGCTTTGATAAAGGTTTAAACCACCTTTACTGGATTTGAATCGTAGTTTCGTTCGAATTATGCTAGTGTTATACTAATTCAGCCATTAATAAAATTAAATAACTACAATATACACTCCATTTAGCCTGAAATCTATCAAGCCTATACTCCATTCCCGGTAGGAATTACTCTCTGAAAGGTATTTTTTTCCTATCAATATCCTACTATATAATGTGAATGTGGGGAATGCCAGGCCTCCACCATGGTTCGGATTCCACGTTAAACTGTAGGTCCTCCATTTCAGCTCACACTCACCCTACCATTACTCATTAGCGTAAGTGTGTATAACCAGAAAGGGTAGTAAGACGTGGTGCTAATAATAATAATAATACTTCGATGGGTTATACTATGGGGCAGGCCACACTGAAATCATCGAGGTAAGGCTGCTACATTTCAGGGTAAATGGAGTATACATATTCTACATGGAAAGCGTAATTTGACAATTATTTTATACACCTACTTTGCTAAACTTGTGAAAAGTAAAAATACTCTACTAAGTATATAGAAACACTTATTAAATCATGTAAATATAAAAACAATACAAATTCTCAACATTCATGATCTGAAATAATTACCATTAAATGTTAATACTAGTCATTTTTTTCCCCCTTTCTCTCTTCCGAACAAATATTTATGGATTAAACAATAGCCTACTAGAAATTGATATAATATTGTCTATTAGTCTAAGATAAATCTGCACTTCAGTCAATTCTTAAACTAAAATGCCACTCATGGGTGGATGGATTGGTGTTAGACAAGCATTTCCTCATGGTCTGTATGCATGTTGAGACATGAGTAGTCAGGGATGAATTCTGATTGAATGTACAAAAATATATTTTTTTCATGTTTGTGGTATCCCATACTATCTTTATGTTGTACTGGCCCACCCCAGACACATTTAGTTAATTCTTTAATAGAAAGGATTAAAAACACAACAAACAAAATAATGTAATCAAATATATGTATGCACTAATAAACTAGGCTGAAAGAGGCAAAGAGTAGAATACCTTATTTTATTGAGTTAGAAAATTAAGGTAACATTAGCAATGATATTTGTGAAAAGTGTTGAAAAGTATTATAAAAATGTCACTACCTCTTTGTGATATTGAAGTTACTAAAATACAAAAATGTAGAATGTTATGGAGACACATAAAACATAATAAATTACATAAATAAAAAGGGGAAGTTTAACAGACATAAAACAAGGGGGTAAAATTATGTTTTTTTTTTGTCTTAGTACAATTTATATTATCGCAATGAACTTTTCAGTTAATCATCTCAGAATCTTGTAAAAAGGAATTACTCCTCAGCCAAACCCTGCATGAAAAGACACACTACATAATTATAATGAAGGGCCAAGACCCAAAAGACAAATTATTTTTCTCAACATTTATTTGCTTGATAAAAACAACCACACTACAATTTATCTAAAACAGATAGATCCATATCCTTACAAATCTCTGGCTAAACTATGACTTAACAAAATGTTAAGAAAATCCTAGATACACCAATATAATTTATAGAAATAATAGAATGTAATATCCATAGCCAGAAATTTCCTAAAATAAAGTGACAAAAGTTACATTTTTAGTTTAGGTTGCAAGAGAATTTATACTTGATAAAAGGTTAAAGTTAATGATCTAGAACTCTTACAATGGTAATTTAAATCACATTATACTAGTTAAAAAATAATATATAAATAAACAAAACGAGTTCTAAGCCAACAATAGGGAAATAAAACAAAATAATTAGGAACTACTTGGTTAAGATTCGGATGGACACCTCCTCTATAAAAACGATAAAGTTGAATAGCCTTTTTCTAAAACATTATACACAGTAACAAATGACTTTTTTATCCTATTTGACTTGTAAATTTAATATGAACTATATTAATAAAAAGTAACAAGTTACTATTTACTTAGTTACAATAAGAAATAATTTTGTTTAGATTAAAGTTAAATCAAACATGAAATACAAGAATATAATTTTGAAGTTATCATATTGTTATGGAGAATACACGATAAATATTTATAATATAATGATTTAAAACAAAATTTTGTATTTTCAAATTAAATCATGCCTAAACTTTTGAAAAAGTTCAGTCGTTTCCTGCTAGATGGGTCTGTCATTCGAACCACCTTTCCGTATCTTCCCCAACCCATTTTTGGCATTATATATCATTCCATCTCTTTTGTAAATCCAGCTTCTCCCCCTTCCCTCACCCCATTTATATCCTGTTGAGGTAAAACCCTTAATTTGTTGCTAATTTTTGTCTGTCACTTTATTACTACTATTACCTTTAAACCTGAGTTGTTGAAAAGGTTTCATGTGATGTATTTGCATGATCTAAGCTAAAAGTATTTTTTATAGAATAGGCTTGATTCTGTTTAGCCTATAAATAATTTGCATAAACATTGTTTCCTTAATCTGACAAAACCTATTTGTATAACATTGGTTTTGTAAGAAGAGGTGAAATTGCTTACACCCGCCTTGGTGGCATAGTTAGCTAACACACTATTTTGTGTAGAACTAGACTGCCGGGGACGAGGAGATCAAAATCTGAATTTCGGTCGGGTGAACTGAGGGGTGGTTTTTCAAAAAATGGGTTTTCCACTCTCCCTCACGCAAATATGGGTTCACTTCCTCTAAATTCAACCTTCCCAATCTTTGACCCATTAGCTTAATTAGTACTTAAGCGTATAACTCAAATGGGTAGTAAGACGCGGTGATAAATTAAATTTAAAAAAAAAATGCTTTCTCTAAATAGCATGTTTTTTTAAACAAACAAGACTTTTTCGTACTTAAAGCAGGATTAATTTTGAACATATTATGATTCAGGGGCGTATCCAGGAATTTAATTTAGTGGAGTGGGCCATGTGTGTCAAAGCTATTATTTATGTCCCCTGAAAATTGTCACCAAATTATTTTAATTTAAAACTTCTTTATTTTAAAAGAAATTACACTCGCATACACACATGTATGTACAGGTTGTTAAAAAAAAGGTTAAGATATTATTGATATTTTTGTGCATATTAAAATGAGTAAACAAATCTTAATGGTGTTACTTGTGTCGATACGTCAGTAAACTCCAATAATAATAATAAAATAGCCTTATAAAAAATAGGTCCACAAACCAACTCACATAAACGTAAAGACAATTTTGTGATTAAAAAAAATGTCACAGTGCACCACACAGACTTTCTTTCGCTTTTATCTTATAAATAGACATTTACTAAAAACTCGTAAGATTTATAAAATGAACTAATACGCTTTGTTACTCACTCTATGGTATTAGGAACTAGGGATACTGTTACAGAAAAATTGGGAAAAGATAAACATCTTTGTCACACAAAGATCATAAGAATCAAATTCATTTTCAAAGACCTGGATTCAAAAGTATATAGTCTATATTTGTTTATAGCTTAGAACCTTTTATTTTTATAAAAATATATTTTTAAATTTTTTTTCACCTTTAAATAGTACTTCAACTTTACAAAGATAAGTTATTATTTCAAAAATTTTGGGAAATTATGATAATTGGAAAGTTTCCCTCATGTAAGGTATTCTCAAAGTTATGTTGATGAAAAAAGGAGGATTTATATCTTGTTTATAATGATAAACAGTGTTCAGATATCAAATTAATTCAAACTCGTTAGAGTGAATTTTAATAAAATCGATTCATTATTGTTTTGCCTTTCAATAAACTACCCTTAAATTTAGGGTTAGACATATAATTTTTAAAAAACCTCAGGGAGGGGGAGGGGGGGCAATCTGATAAATAGTTTCGACTTCAGCTCAAGGTACAAGCAGACAGACAGACAATTAAACATACAGATAACATTGTGAAAACAACTTTGTTGGTTTCAGGGGGTCATGAAACGTCGACATTTATCAAAATCTTGAGTTCAAATTTTTTGATGATCACAATACTTTATCTCTGAAGTGTAGCACGAAAGTAAATATTTGTTAACAAAGCTTAGCTACCCACAGCGGTGTTCTATTCATTGCTTGCTGTTGGTTTGATCGCCATTGATTGGGAGGCTCTGGCTTTCCCATCTTCACTCTATGCAAATGCGGGATTACTTCCTCTTAGCCACCTTCCTCATCTCTACCCAATCAGATTGATCCGTTAATAACCTGTGTGCATAAGGTAACAACAAAAATGAAAAAACTCTGTTCTAGATTGTTTATAATCATATTATAATAATAAATTTATGATTTTGAATGGAAATATGGTTAATAAAGTTTATTTTATCAGATTTTTTTTAAAATTTCAAAATGCAATGTTCTTGTTAGTATGGTGTTAAAAAAAAGTTAACAGTGAGGCCTATTTGTAAAGAGAGGTAGGCGTGCAGTTTGTAAATTCTATTTAATAGAAATAAAATTTAATAAATTGCAATTTTTCACATAACTTTGGCCACTTAAAAAAAAGAAGAGATTTCCAATTTTTCTAACAGCCTATCACCTAGAACAAAGTGTAGTTTTCACTCTTTTGTTTTTCTATCTTCTGTACAAACAAATTATGGTGCACTTATTTTAATTCTAACTTCCTTACACCATATATTTAAATAATTAGCGTAAGTAGCAAACGTAAAAACTATGTCACTGAAAAAAAAGAGAAATGGCTAATTTTTAATTTTTTTAAATATTGGGAATAAAATATATTTTAAAATATTTCTACAGTAATAGATAAACTAAATAAAACTGTCACAATTTACTGTAATTAATGATTTCCTACATTAACTCAGACAAATTAAACTTTGACAGGGATTCAAGCCTTTGACTTTGGACGTCATTATATTAAACCCCGAGTTTGTAGCTCAAAACTTGGCATCACTCCCTGGAGAGTATATCGGTGATAGCATGTCTTTTGTTGAGTAGCAAGCAACAAAGTTGAAAAGATTAGGGGGATGGTGGTGACTGCCTGGATTAACTGTGGAATGTAAGGACACTCGGAAAGGTTGAAGTATAGGAGGGGGAGAGGGGTTGGTGAGGGGACTGCCATAGCTACATTAGGGCACCTCTAGTGAGGTGATAATACATGGTACTACTTGGAAAAGAGATTTGCAAAACCTTGAAATGTCCATCTGAATCTTAAATCCAATCAATAATTGCTGCAGACCAAATTTAAGAAAGACAAAAGTGAAACATTACCTCATCAAAGGTTCACCAAAGCTGGATTAAATCCACAGACGTCAAGAACAGCCCCCACTTTACCCCACGTTTCCATAGCTTTTGGAGGGAAAATAGATAAGTGACAAACAACAAATGAAATAGTATTTGCTTTTAATACAGTATCAAAAATAAAACCAATTAATGTGTGCATTTATCTTAGCCATTGGCAAGAGTTTGATACAGATATAGGGGTCGCCAATCATCATGAATATAAAAAAAAAAACATTCTGCTTGGCAACTAAACCCTGACATGAAACAAAACCACAAAGGGAAAAGCTAATAATAGTTCTCAACTTTCACCATCAACCAGTTACTACAGTAATTAAATGAAAAGGTTCAAACACTAGTAAATACATTTTGGCATCATTATATAGATATAATTAAAATATACAGTAATGTTGTAAAATAATGTAAATGCTGGAACATTTTTTTAGATGTGTTTAAATCAATACCAGTTAAATATACTTGAACTAAAAACTAAATTGATGTGTGTAGTGTACTAATATTGTTTATCACAAACTTTACCTTGTATATTTATGGTATGTTGTAGGCCAACAAATATTGAGCTGGACTCCAATGATGTGAACAAGAACAGTCAGCTGCACCACATCTTACAACATCAGAGCGGGCAGTATGGCAACTCTGTGGTGACTACTATACCTCCCCAACAGCAAACGCAGCTAGACAATACAGGTTAGCTGAGTTTCACTAGCTGCAGGTTATAGCTATCTGCCAGCATAAACGTTTTTTATTTCCCACCACATCTGAGTATCTGCTCAGGTTATATACATACAATAACGACGCAAGTGGAATTGGACCAATAGAAATTTAGATTAAATGTACCTACATTTTTGCAGAGCGAAAGAAGGAAACTATTTTGGTAAAAATACCCTTTGAGCATCCAATCAAGATTCAAACCCCAAACTCCTCATATTCAAAAATCCAGTCCAAACATGAGACCATGGGACTACCAATGTGACTCACAAATTTTTGGATTTCATAAATTGTTAAGGTACCTCTTGGGTGGTAACAATTGATTTTCTTCAAGAAGCAGCCATTGCCTCTTTGTCCAGTGGGAGCACTGTAAAGTGTGAACTACGTTTGTATTTTAATTGTAAAAGCCATATATATGTGTTTGTTCCTTTTATATGTTTCTGTCCACCTTTCCTGTAACTTCTTCCAAACATAATAAGTGCCCCTTTGTAATCTCTAGATATATCTAAGTAGTTATTTCATGGATTACACAAAATGCTGTGAGGATTTGATAAACATGCTCTCTCATATACATAGGCCTACGGTACAAAATAGGTAGCATATTGTAATTTAATTTCAAAGAAATTAAATGCTATTAAAATAAAGTGCACACCCAAATTAAATTTCATGACAGTTTGCTTTGTCCTTATTTTTATGCAAACTATTGTAAGTTTGGACGTATGTCTGTGTTAAAGATTATTTTGGTTTATCTGTACAAACTACCTCTCCCATTATTTCATGAATTAATGTAATCACATGCGTCTAATATGTATTTAAAATTTTTTTAAAAAAACAAAACCTTGTGAGGTTATTTTGACATGATTTATTGGGAAACTAATTTGGGTGAATTTAAATACGAATTGTTTTCAAAATTGCCTACATTGGGTCTTTTTCTCATTTTAATCTTGCATGTTATTACATAATTTACATTACATTACATCATGATTAGATATAATCAAACACTAACTCATGTGTTGACACATCTTTAAACTACATTAATATTAAAATATAATTGGCTTGTAAACTGGACTCAAACCAAACCAAATGAAATAGTAATTAATTAAATTATTTTATTTTAAATTTGCATGTATGAAATATGTCTGAAAGTATTTCTTCATCCTTCACTATTGATTCCCTATTCTTACAACTGAAATTCTTTTGGGCTATTTTACAACAGCACACTAGCTTAAAAACACTGGACTATATTATGCATATATTTTCGTTTCTAAGCCACATTAAAATAGCAGTGCAACTTAACCTTTCCAAGCAAAGCTATTAAAAAGTGAAGATTTTAAGGCATTGTACTTGAAAATAGCTTGTGGAAAATAAAAACCTTTTCTGCATAACATCACCTAGATCAGCTATTATCTCAATGTGAGCATCACTTTGAATGAATTTGTTGTTCCTGTGTCCTGTCCATTCTTAATGATAACACAACTACATTTAGTGTGTATGTAATGTATTGTTAATGATTATGTTGACAGTGAGCCAGGGTGTAGTGTCATCCAGTTCTCCAGTGACAAACATGACTATTAGCTCTGTTGCCACATCCACCACCAGTCCTGGTCAACACAACATAGACTGCAGGTATTATCTTTTCTTATCTAATCAAAATCAGACTTACACGCACATGAGTTTGTTATTGTGATTTTTGAACTACTCTAATTGATAACCCTAAAAATAGTTGACCATAACCTAAGCTCTCTTCCTATGATAGGGCCAGTAAGGGCTCTTTGAATGTGATGGGATATTAAATATTTAAATCTTTGCATGTCTTTTATAACCTTGTTAGCTACTTGTGTAGTTATGTATTTATTTCATAAAGCTAGCAAGGGCATAAAGTCATGAGAATTAATTATTATATGAACTTGCAAGAAGCTGTGTCAAAAGTTCATCGTGTGACATCACAATTGCTATGCAACTAAGGAAGTGCTGTATAAGGCGTACTTTGTACTTATAGTCACATTTGCAACAGAAATGGAGATCGAATGTAAAAGAAACTAAGAAAATAGAGGGCACAGGAATGAAGTTTGTGAGGAGAATGTTAGCTGTCAAGAGGAGGAACGGATTTAGGAGTGAAGTTATCTGGGAAATAGTGGGGGTACAGGGAGCACAAGATATAATATAGGAAGTAAGGTTAAGATTGTATAGTCATGTAATGAGGATGGAAAAGAAAGGATACCAAAGATAATGGAGGAGTTAAAGAATACAGGAAAAAGACCGCAATGGAGACAAAGAAAGAGATGAGAGACGCAGATAACAGAAAGTCTTCAAGTGAGAGGAGAAAAATGGAAGGAATTAAAGGGGGAAGAATGGGTGAAGGATAGAGGAAGGTGGAGGCATTTTACTAAACTGACACAGCCACAGGCTGGAAACAATTGATAACGAGGTATTATATTATTATTTTTACATGTTCGGTCTTACGACAGATCCATTCCTTTTGTCAGTGGACTTAGACCTTCAATACACCCTTTCCTCGGCCTCTTCCTTCAGTTCTCAGAATTTTATTCTTTCCTTCAATTCATATAGTATTTGAATCATCCTTTTTCCTAAACGCCTCTTTCCCCGCAACCTTTCCTTCTATGGCGTTGTGCAGAAGACACTTCCTCCTAAGGATGTGTCTGATCCATTTTGCTTTGCACCAAAGAATCCCATCCAAAATGGTTTTCTTATTGGCATCTTTTTAGGGCATCTTTATTTGTCACCCTGTCTGTCCACCTGATCTTCTCAAGTCTTTTCAAGAACCACATTTCAAAGATCTCCAAGTATTTATTTTCCGTCCTCCTGAGAGTCCAAATTTCTACTACATACAGTGTGACGCTCCAAATGTAGCATTTCATCAGTTTCTTCCTCAATTCCAAATTCAATTTGCTGGTCAGCAGAAACCTCTCAAATTGAACAGACTGGGTGACAAACAGCATCCCTGTCTCACTCCTCTTCCTATCTCTATGCTGTTGGTATCTCCATCATTCAGCCTCATCATAACTTGCTGGCAAAGTGTAATATATTGTTCATAAATTGTAATTTTTGTGATTTTTCCAGGTGATAAATCATATTTAGGAGAATTTTTTTAAATCAAAATTTAAGGTTTTTAAAAAATTCAAATTCAAATATTTACTTAGTTGTTGATATCTGTCCTCACACAAAGGAGGTGAATAGAGTACAAGTAAATGAAGCGTACACATTATAACTCTACTTCAGACCATAGGATACAACAGAAATAAAAAGAAACAAAGGTGTTTTTGGGTTCACCCACCGATTGGTATGTGGTTGACTGAGGGTGTGGTTCACTTGCTATTAAATAAGTTAAAGCAGCATCCATCTACATTTTAAAATTATTTCAGATGTATTATATATCCTGTAGTTCTTCACAACCTGCCTCTAAAGGCAGGAGTGAGTAGCTAGGGGAACAATAAATCACACATGATCTTGCGACAACAAAAGCAAAGCTACAGCTTAATAAAGGTATTAGATAACATCCTTGTGAAAGGTTTCCTTATCTTTCTTTGACGTCAACTGCCAACCTGAGAAAACATAGAGGAAGCACGTTTGAATATTTATTTAGTTATTTGCACATTTAAGGCAGTTAACCATATAAAGGATTCAATTGAACACATGTATTTTAACTAAACTTATGATAGATCTAACAACCATTTTGAAAATAGTCATTTGAAATGGTACTAAGTGTTCTTAAACATTCAAAATGTGTAAAAAAGATTATTTTTTTTAAATCTCAAATAATGGGGGAACACAAGACATGCCTTTCAAAATATTGAACTAAGCTCCTTTGTTTATCCCGAAAGGTAGCAAGATTACCTTGTCTTGTTTCACTATGGTGTAGCTTTTGGATAGGGCATTGGTGTAGTCCACCAAGGTAAGACTTACCTCAAAATTGAAAAAAAATTAAACAAACTTTCCTTAAAGAACTATATTAATTTAATGGTAGGGGTTATAGGACATATAAAACATGTATTTTTTTTGTGTTGAAGATGTACATAGTAGTTTATATTACTCAATTTGTTGTGCATATGCACAGATTCCAGTATGTCCTGGCTGCAGCAACATCTACTGCCACCAAAGTCAACGAAGAAACATTGACTTACCTGAACCAAGGACAGTCTTATGAAATAAAGCTTAAGAAACTGGGGGAGCTGTCAGCTTATCGAGGCAAGATACTCAAGGTAAACTGATCATGCTGATCTGGACCCTTAATTTTGAAACTTGTGAGAAAACTTGCAAGTGAACAAACTCACAGGTCATGATATTGCAAACCACAGGCTATACCAAAAGAGAGCTTATTTTGAATGGTTTCTATTGTCTCGCGAGTCGGCGTGGCGTTGTTTTGCTAGTCACTTAGTTTTCAATCCGGCAACACTGGAAAACTGATGATGTGCCAAAGGATTGAGCTTATGGGATACAAACACGTAATTGTACAAGTTATGTAAATGAAAGTAAACACTATTATTCTATTGAGTGCACCATGTAAAACTATTTGTTTAGCTTTATTAGGAAACCATCTTTCATTCATTTGTTATTAATTTTACTATCTCAAGATTTGCACAGATTATAAAAATATCATTTAAACATCATTTTCTTTCAATAGTTACTATAGATTATTTGGTAGTGTGCTTGTCTGTAGCATTGGAGTTAACGAGATCAATCCCAGCTCAACTATAATATTTTAAATTTTGTCCGAGTAAAAATTCACTTGTCAATTCGAATTTAGTATAGCCTTATTTTATTTTCTCAACTATTTTCAAAACACAAATATGGCCTAAAGGTTTTCACCATTCCAATAATAATTATCTTGCTTAGTCTTATTTTTAAATATGCACATTTTATTTGTCATAAAACTTATTAATTTAGTTTTGAAATAATCATCGACACACAAAATTTCAAAGCTAATTTACTGTTTTCAATTTACCTTGTTTAGTTATTTTTGAAGGAGAATATTGGGGTTGTCTACTTAGGCTGCCAAGTTGACCTCATGATGAAAAATTTAGCTGTGTAGGTTTGTGTAAAGTGTGTCTACTTTTCCCACTTTCTTGTTTGATAATGGCAACTATGCCAAAATATGTCTTTATTATTGTTTAATAATACTATTTCTACTATAGAAGACAAAAACAAAAAGGAAGATGTCACCTTTGTGCATTGGATTCTTCCCACATTTTACCTTTTTTCCAAGGTAGACTACTTTCTTCATTAAATTTGAGTTAATTAGTTTATTTTTGTTTTCCAATTTCCATTATTACAAAATATATATATTATGTTTAAAAATGAGGTGGCCCAATGGCTAAATAATTTTATAATAAAGGAAATTGATAAGATTAAAGAAAAAGGAAAAATAAACTACTAAGGGTAAATTTGATGAAGAAAGCCCACCTAGGGAGAGAGGAAAACTGTGTGAAGAATCCAATGCACAAAGATGACATCTTCTTCATTTCTTCTGTATTCTATAGTATAAATAGTAACACACACTTTTTAACACAAATAGAATAAAGAAGAGAGTACAAATAACACTGGATTACTCCATTTTGAATTTAATTAAATACTGTTAGAAACACATTGTACCAACTGTTTTTGGGAGTAAAAATACATATTTTGGCTGTGGCTAGTATTTATATAGAACTATTTAAAAAAAAAACAAATAGGAAAAAAAATAAAAATAATATTATATAATAATAATAATAATAATAATTGAAAAATGATAATCTTAAAGAAAGAAAGAAAGAAATTATCTTCTTTTGAGGCCTGGTGGTAATCTTGTTTTGGTAATTCTGAGTAGAGAACTGTTGCACTGTTCGGGAAATGCTCTTAATATTTTGGTGGTGTAGCAGGGTTTGAAAGTCCTGGTTGTGGGTACCAGTATGAATGGGGCTTGTCCGGATCTTTGTGGTTTGTGTCAAAACGATAATTGTCCATTCGCTGTCTGAGATAACCTGTAGTAAGGCCTATAGATTCTGCATCACATGATTTGCAATGTAGTTTATATATCAAGTTAATTCTTTTGCAATTATAATAACCAGGAATTTTGTATTCCAATTAGGTTACTTTACTGTTGAAGGATGTAGCTGGTAAGTGGATTCCACATGCGCTGCAATGGGTGCTACCGTAGGGGTATGAATCTTTGGTCGTCAGTTTTTCTTCTCAGATTCTCTTGGGGTCAGAAAGTTTTGGATGGATTGTGGAGATTGGGTGGCCGTTTGAAAGTGGCTCTTGGGGGTGAACTAAAAAGGTTTTGAGTCTGGGTGGAACTGGTTAGGAATTTGTAACCACTTTTAAGGATGTTATTATGTTGTGAGAGGGATGTCCTCAACTGTTTTTTGGAGGGTCATAGTCATCCCTGGAGAGTGCTCTGAAGATTTGGATGGCTATTAAAGGCTTGGGATAACCTTTGCTTTGGAAAGCTGTGGAGAGTTGTTTACAATATTCAGTTAAATCATCGGGTTCTGAACCTATCCGTTTGGCACGGGTTGCAAGACTGAATGGTGGAGACCTTTTTGTGTATGAAGGATGGGTGTTATGGCAGTGGAGGGTTTTTTTTGTTGTGATTGGTGGGTTTTATATGTACAGTAGTGCGAATTTGGTTGTTTTCAAGGAACAGATTCTCATCAAGGAAATTAAGACGATGCTGTGATTTACTATGGGTGAAGTTTAAGGGGCTGCAATTGTTGAGATTATTTAGAAAGATGTCCAAGTATTCTTCAGAGTGAGGCCAAATCATGAAAATGTCGATGTAGCGAAGCCATAGATAAGGTTTGATGGGCTGAGAATGTAGAAAGCATTCTTCTAGTAGTCTCATTTATAGATTTGCATATGAAGGAGCCATGCATGTTCCCTTTATCTGTAGGTAGTATTTGTCTATAAAACGAAAGTTGTTAAATTAAAGGATCATCCTAGCCAGCTTAATCAGGAAAGAAGTGGTAGGTTTGGACACAGGAGGTCTGCGCTTTAATAAATGCTCTATTGCTGACATTCCATGCACATGAGGGATGTTAGTGTAGAGTGCTGTGACATCGGTAGTGAGCAGAAAACAGTTTGATGGAAGGTTTTTAATTTTGTTAATTTTTTCTAAGAAGTGTTTTGTATCCTGTATGAATGAGGAAAGTTTTACAAAGGGTTTTAGGTGTGAATTGACCAGAGATGAAATTTTCTCTGTCGGAGAGCTGCAACCAGATACAATCGGATGGCCAGGAGGAAGTCTAATGTATTTGTGGATTTTAGGAAAGAGATATAGTGTGGGAGTTTGAGGTTTTTGTGGAAAGCAAAGTTGAGTTGAGTTTGTGGTGAAATTCTGTCAGGGCCTTTCATGTTGTAGGAACACTTTAATCTGTGCGTTGTGATCTTCAGTTGAGTCTTCTGTGGGTGGGCTGATAGCTGACTGTGTGCCTCTGTGATTTAGTCAATACGATTCAAGATGACTGCGGTGGAGCCCTTGTCAGCTGGTAGGATGATGATAACAATGTTGTTTTTTAGTGCTTTGATATATTTTTGTTCGTTGGTGTTGAGGTTCAGTTTCAACGGTAGTGTCTGCGGGAAAAACGGATTGGCAATATTGGAAAGGAGGTAAGTGATGAACTGTTCCAAAGGGTGTTCAGAGGGTAGTGGTGGGGGGTTCCAGTTTGAAGGTGGCTTGAACTTGTAGAGTGATGGATCTATGGATTTGTCAGTGCTGGTAGTTTAGGATTTGTTTTGGAAAAAAAAATAATTCAATCGAGTGTGAGCATAAGAAAGGACACCCTGAACTAGGAAAAAGTGATCAAATTGAGAGTGAGGTAAAAAGGAGAGACCCTTGGACAGAACATTCCTTTCGTGTTTAAAGTGAAATTTTTTTAGAGCTCAAATACTGTCTTTTTGGAGGTTCAAAACCAATTATAATTATAGCTTGAACTTAATAACCAGTTCCCAGACCAGTAATTTAACACTTAACTAAATGTATGAATGTTATAATGATTGGATTATAAGAAATAATGTTAACATTTAGTTACCATTAGGTTTTCTATTATTATTATTATTATTATTATTATTATTATTACTATTACATCATATTTATATTTCATCTTATGTTCATAATTTTTTCCAAGATTCAGATTTGGGTTTGAGATTCAGCATTCAAAGGTGAATTTGAGGTTCAGATTTGAGATTCAAATTTGGGATTTGGATTTGTTTAGTAGTACTCGACCCAACTCTAAATTTAACTTTACTATAAGCTTAGAGTAGTTTAACATTTCTGGAGATTAAATACATTTTAAGCATCTATGAATTTTTTTATTTTTATTTTTTTGCACTTTTTAAGAGGTGTATTTAGAAAATACTTTGCTCTACTTTATTGAGGTTTATAACGTATTATATAATATAAAATTAATCTAGTCTACAGATAATATTGACTACATATTCTAAATCTGTCTCCAGAGTGTGATACGTATATGTTTCCACGAGCGTCGGCTGCAGTATATGGAGAAAGAGCAGATGGCAGCTTGGCAGGCATCACGTCCTGGTGAGCGCATCCTAGAAGTGGATGTGCCCCTTTCATATGGCCTGTACGATGTTAGCCAAGATCGGCACAACCTAAACACCGTCAAGTTCCTTTGGGATCCCACCAAAGAAGTTGGAGTTTACGTCAAGGTAAGGGTCACAAAATAAGCATCATTTTAATCCACATGTACTGTTCCTTAATAATAATAAATTAAGACAATTTAATTAAAATAATTTAATCTATAAATTTTGAATTTAATTTGATTTATTTTGCAACTAAAGCTAATTAACACATTTAAAAAATATATTATACATACATTTATTATTTTGTTGTAGTGCATTACGCCTATTTACTTACATTGTGGGCTCTGCGAGTACTCGAATTTCGAGTTCGAATTCGAGCTTGTCACTTAAGCTCAAGCTCGAGATCGAAAGTTTTGTAGGCTCATCATTTTGAGCTTCTACTTGATGACTTAATAATCAATTTTTAAAAGGCAATAGTAAGCATAGTATATTTAATTGAGATAATATCAGCATTTCCACTTATAAATCATTCGGTTAATTAACAAATTGTTAAAAATTAATTTTAATTTTAATTTAACATTAATAACGTAATAGAGCTTTAAAACCACTTTCAACCTAAAAATGTAATATAAAAAATATCTTATAATAAATATATTCAAACTTAAGATATTTAAAAATATCTAAAACACATATTAATTAATTAATACGTTTAGCTACAAAACTAGCTTTGGTTTAGTTACTATTTAGTTATAGAACTATCTTAGTTAACCTGTTTAAAATATTTATTACAATACATATTTTACCAAACTTACCACATTTGAATTAAAAAAGCATTTACTATATCATATTGTTTGTTAGAAATATTATTTTAGTCATATTATTTTTAATTTTAAAGTATCAGCATCAACTTTTATAATCATTAAAAATTGAAGTGAAGTAAATTTCTCAATAAAGTAATGTCTAATGAGATCCTGTACAATGTGCATGTGCAACTGGGCATATAGGAATGGAAATGGAACAGAAGACACTTTTTATCAAAACATTGTAGAAACACACTACAATAATGTAAATTGATAGTTAAAGAAGCCAACCTGAAAGGATAGTTAGGTTTGTCCTAGATATAAACAAACACACGTCTCTATTTTCTTTCTACACTTTTACACGTCTCACTTCTTCAAACTTCCACGGCTGCACATTGTTTTGAATTTTAGGAAATATTTATTTTTCATATGAAGACACATTAATGAAAAAAAATATGCCCAAAAATTCAAACTAATGTGCAACTGTGGAAGTTTTGAAGAAGTGGAAAAGCTTAGGAAGAAATGAAGAGAGAAGTGTGTTTGTTCCTATCTAGCCCTAACCTAACTATCCTTTCACATTGGCTTCCTTCACTATCACTTACTTTATATTTCTACACTGTCGTGTTATACATTTCCAAGCTATCATGCGATTATTCATTTTACTAACTTATTTTTGTAATTGTTTTGTAATTTTAATGTCCTTAAAGACATGAGTGTTGAAACCATTTTAATTATTTTTTTATTAGATTTTTATTTGAGTGGTTTACTTATTTTTAAATTGTGTTTTATAAGTGTTATTTATAATTTAAAAACTGATATTTTCATTACTTAACTTTCGTTTTCAAAATTATTTACTATTTCTAAAAATGAGTGTCATTCATCTTTTAAGAACATGTGTTTTAATATACTTTCTAACAATTTAAAATTATGAGTATACAATACTCAAACCCGGGAGCTTTTATAAATACTCGACTCGAATGAAAAAACCCAAGCTCACTAACAGACCCCTATTACATTGGTAAATAAATCTTTTCATTCACATGACATAACATTAAAATCAAAGTAGTATATTTTTCTAAACTCAGAACAATTTAACCTGTAAATTTGAAAACTGTTTACAAAACTATTTACATCAGTATGAAGGTTAGCATGTAAACCGTATTTGCACTTAGCACATTGAGGACGTGACCGTCCGCCATTGTAAATGTACTAAACTCCCAGTTCCAATAACATCTATTTATGGCTGATTTGTGTTGCCAATCATATATATAAATTAATAGAGGGAATTGTTCTTTTTCAAGTGATATATGACACTACTACACACTCTATCAGATAACGCGAGGACTAGTGCTAATCTAGAGAGCCAACAGATTGAATATTTTTACTATAAGGGTTAACATATGTATACACCAAACAAAAATTTAACCTTTCATACCATAGTATAGATCTTCACACTAAATCATAAATAATATTGTTTTTAGCACTGTGTCCTACTACTCATTCAGGATACACGCTTATATGTGAATTACTCTAATGAGTTAGGGATTAAGAAGGTGGAATTTAAAGGAAGTATACCCACATTTTTGTGAAGGAAGAGTAGAAAACCATTTATGAAAAACCACTCTCAGTACACCTGACCTGTTGTTGGCAATCTAGCATATTGTAAGAATAGTGCCTTAACCACGTGGTCACGGAAGCAGGCTGTTACATTCTTAAATTCTATTTATGTATTTATTTCTTTGAATATATGCAAAGGGTTAATCAAACAAGAAGTCCCCAAAACAATTTGTTAGCAAGCTATTATCAGAAAGGTAGCAAGCAGCCTTTATGTATCAACCAGCTAACTAGCAGTGTCTTTTTAATTTTGTTTCCTCTTGAAATTGTATTGGCTTACATGATATTAATTAATGAACGAATTAATTAAGCAATTCAGTACCTATGGTGAGTTATTGTTGTCATGTTTACAGTTTTTATCAAGTGTTATTTAATATAGATATTTTTTAATCAAATCCTGAGTTCAATTTAAAATTAAAAAGTATTCAAAAATTATTAAGATTTGAAATTTAAAATGTATTTAATAAAATAAGGGATTAAGCTGGTTGATATATATTATAATTTAATTAATGCCTAGTTTGTATTTAGACCTAAGTTTATTATTATTATTATTATTATTAGCATCGCGTCTTACTACCCGTTCGGGTTATACGCACTTACGCTAATGTGTAATGGTAGGGTGATTGTGAGATGAAATGAAGGACCTACAGTTTAACTTGGAATCCGAACCACGTTGGAGGCCTGGCATTCCCCACATTCACAAGATGTCTTGTCAGAGGTGAAGGAAGGGTTTGGTAATCAGATAAATCTTTGCCGGGACCGAGGATTGAACCCCGGCCGCCAGCATAGAAGTCTGACACCTTACCCCTAGACCGCCAGGTCACTTAAACCTAAGTTAATTTCCATTATTGCTGCTGATTGATGGGGGGAAAATGATTGAATTGTTTTTGTGCAGGTGAACTGTATTAGCACCGAGTTCACTCCCAAGAGGCACGGTGGGGAGAAAGGAGTGACTTTCAAGATCCAGGTGGAAACATACTTCAATGGGGAGGATTCAGGCAAACACCTGCACTCAGCTGCTTGTCAGATCAAGGTGTTCAAAGTAAGAAACTCTTAATTTTAAAATCTTCACAGTAAATTCAAACATTTGGTTTACCCTCTACAACAGTTCCATCTCAAAACTCGAAATTGCACTATAGGTAAACTTAGAAAATTTTGCATTTACACAACCACTTATGACAATTTGATACTCGACACGAGAGCACTTTTCAGAACATTCACTCACAAATAACCCAAAACGGAATTGAGTCACAATGAATTTGAAAAAAATATTCACAGGATCTCTACGTGTTGTTCATTAAAAACTAGAGTTGGGTTGAATCCACTAGCTTACAAATCCGAATCTCCAATTCCCCTTTGAATCCCGATTTCGATTCATCAATTTACCTTTGAATTTTAGAAAAAATTATAAACATAAGAGGAAATATACTAATAAAAAATAAAAATAGTAACTAAATGTTAACATTCTTTCTTATAATCCATTTATTATAACTTTCCTAAATTCAGTTAAGGGTTACATCATTGACCTGGGGTTTGGTTGTTAAGTTCATTTTATTGGTATAATTACTTCTGATCCACCAATAAGCAGTATTAAAGCTCTGTACAATAATCTAAACTAAGTGATAGTGAAGGAAGTCAACTTGAAAGGATAGTTAAGTTAGGCCTAGATAGGAACAAACACACTTCTTTCTTCATTTCTTCTAACATTTTCAACCTTTTACACTTGTTCATATTTCTACAATGTGTACCAGTAACTGTGGAAGTATTAATGAGGCAGTCTTTGATCTTTTGGCAACTTTATTGATAGAATTAAATGTAGAGGTAGATAGTAATGGGGGATCTTAACACAGAAGTAGAAAAAGTAGTGATAATGAATATGTATGATGACATTGTAAATTGGTGGAGACCAAAAATTTAGAACCAGAATTATAAATCAAAAGAGCTTCATTGTTTGACTTGTAGAGTAATGTTTATCCTGAGGATACCATAACACTACCGTATTATATTAAACTCAAAGCATGGTTTACTAGTATCAATAAATAATAAATTAATCCATTAAATTAAACATTTAAAGAAGGATAGAAGAGCAATCTTACACACTTACCACAAAACTGTTGACCTTAAAGTTCACAAATAAAACACATAATTATGTAATTTTAAAGGTGCATCAGTCTCCCTCTTCAGCAGAAGAGTTATACTCTCCCTTTCGATCCTCCTTTCAATGTTTAATTTAATATAGCCATATGGCACCATTTTTTCTTTGTTAGTACATTTATTGCAAATGCTGTGACCTAAATTTATTTTCAGAACTAGGAATGTCAAGAAACAGGGTTGCTACAGGTATAGAAAACCGGGAAAAGTCAGGGAATTTTGAAAGGGTAAGGCAAAATGCACAGAAGTACTGGAATTAATGAGTGTCAACCACACAATGTTATGATCCTTTTCCTTATTTTTTGTAGTTTCCCCTACACTCATTAAACCGTGTGTTTTCTATTCACATCGTTTTCTCTCCACCCACTCCTAGCCGGCAAGAATGACTCAACACGCCACCGCCGTGATCTGACGAAATAACATTGAACTGCGGTATTGAAATAAAAACAAACACATTCAAGCTAGAATGGTGAGACAATACACTCACTTTCAGGTATCCTTAAGCTTATGACATCAACTGATGGAAGTTTTCGGGTATTCTCAGGCTTATCACATAACTTGATGTCAATTGGTCATCCCACGGTTCGCGGAACCTATTTATGATCGGTGCGTTATTCTCCATGTTTCATTCGGTCTGTGTAAGATTAATAAAGGTGAGTATAACATGAAAGTATTAAAATTAATTAGAGATGGGCCATTCGAATCCACTGAATCCTGACAAGTATTCGAGATTTAAGGATTCAGTGTTTTACTGGATTTGATGGTCGAATCTTTCACCTCATAAACAAAACATAATTATGTTGAATTCAAAAATTAGGCCTACTTGAACAGCACAACTTAATTCGTAATCATTATTTTGTCGGACAAAAGAGATAATCATGAATAATTTTTTATTTTTTTAAAATGCTAATTGTTAGGTTTAGAGAATCTAATGTGCCTAATACCCTACCCTCCCACCTCTATGGTAAACTTGGACTCGACCGTTGTAGCGCATGCTCACTTCTGAAACTTTCACCTCACAAACACTCTTGTAAATACTTTAATAAAAACATTAAAACTCTTCAAAAACTGAAAATCAAAACTAGATTACAAATAAACTCGAAATAAATAGGCTTTCTTTTAACAGAAATAAGAACACATTACATACGGTACAAAGTCGGCTGCCATGATGTATATGTTTGCACGCCAGAGTGATGATTAAATAAACACGACTGTCAATTCTTACTACCTGACTGGTTTTAATTATCTACAACTATGCAAATAACCCCAATTTATTTAATACAATCCTTAAGCTAGATATTTTGTTGGGTTTCATGAAAAATAAATACTGTCAATAGATAGACACCAATAAAACTGTTTATTTATGCCTACCGGCCTACGTATTGTATATCAATTGTTTGTTTAAAATCGATTCAGGTAATCTGATCACTTAATAAGTGCTATCGAGTTTTAAGAATCAATGACTTGCTAATTCATAATTTGTTTTTAAATTATTATAACTAAGAGTTTATTATTTAAAAAAATATGTTATTGAAGTAATTGTAAAAATATTCAACAACCTTACAGTTCAACCTAAAGCATCAGTCTACTCTCCTGACCTGATGAAGCTGTCTGTGACAGTGAAAGCTTGTCCTTAACAATGTGTTTATGTGTTTTTTAGTGTTATATCTAAACAATTTCTACTCCAGTATCACCTAGGTAAGAATGGTAATGAACATATTGTAAGAGTCAAAAATATGTTTGTGTTTTAAACAGAATGTATTCTCAGAAATTGATACATCGCAAGAATCGAATATATTTCTTGTTTTATACGCAATGATAATAGATATAAAAGAAAATAATCATAATATATACTTAGGCATTATTAAGTTAACTATTTCCAATGCATTTTAAATTGTTAATTCTGTGGTTTTAGTCTCTTTTTTATTCTTGCATTTCTACTTTTGCTTTCTTATTAAAATAAATTATAATCATTCAATGATGATTAAAATTGATCAAAAGGTAACTAGGCCTATACTGTATCTGAATAGTCAAGTACACTTTACTTGATGCAGACTTGATGACTTTACACTTTACACACACTTGAGATCGAAGACTGCAACAGACTGTTTGGACGGAAAAATATACTTTTTGTACCCTCGAGTCCACAGTGCTGCTTCATGCCAATGATCTTAGAAAATATTTTAAACACAATTTTTGAGCCCTGATTAGCGTATGCTACTTGCATATTTGTGGTGACTTATTTTCACTGCACATGATAAATTATCCTAATTATCCAACACAACACAATATAACTCTACAACACTACAAAACAACCGGCATATTTAACATGCGTTATCAAAGATCACATTACTCTATGGGCTATATTTCTAGCAGACGAAACATTAAACAATTGTTGATCAAACACTGCATCAACGGCGTGTCAAGGGTAACTTGCTGTGGCCCTTGGACTCTAGGACATGTGAGGGGCGCATTACCACACTTTGTGACTATTCAGACAGATCTGCACTTAATCACGCGATTGCTAATGCAACTATCATATAAGTGAACGCCAAGGGTCAACGGTGCGTGAAATAGACTATTCGGATACAGTCCTAATCTGTTTATTTCCAATGTTTTTTTAGAAACTTTACCACTTTTAACAACACTTTTAAAAACAACCAAGACACACTCAAATGTTGATTGATTTGATTTATAAACAATAATATGAGTTTAGATTGTTTAATTTATCTGGATTTGTACCAGTATTTTGCGAGGGTTGGTTGTGGTCGATTAAAATTGAAAGCATGATTGAAATAAATCTTAATTTACAGTTTAGGCCTATATTGTATAATTTAGGTCTATTTGTAAATCATTAAAATTTCTAACAATTTGCTAGGATTCGGATTTGAAAATAAAATGTAGATTTGGATTCAAGAAATAGTGGATTCGACCCATCTCCAAAATTAATAATATAAGGAATGCACTTAGCTGTTACATTTACTTAAATTCATATGTATAACTTCTTTTAGTCAATTAAATCAAGAATAAATAACATGCAAGATGATTTATTTAGAGAAAGAACTCATTCTATCATGTGATGATTAGAATATTTAAAGCAATAACAGGTTTTAGGATTGGCTGAAAGCATATTGACTAGATTGTAGTTAATAATACCTTTAAAATGTTAACAAAGATAATTGGTATTGATTAATTTTTAAATAAATTCGACATAAAATATTTAAACCTAGATAAAAGAGAAGACTTATCAAGTAGGAATCATTAAACAAAAATAATAGGTAATTTATATGCCCTTAATATAGAACTTATTGGTTGAATTATTTAAATATTCTAGTAAATTACTAAAAAAAAAACAGGTTAGCAAGGATGAGTGTTCTATAATGATTAAAATATTTTAAGCAAATAAAAGTTATATGAATAACTGATAAAAAGGTTGACAAAAGATTAATCGGGTTGACTAGATTGTTTTTGATGTACCTTACAAATGTGAACAAGGACAACTAACAGTATAGAATATCAACATAAAACATTTTTAAAAACATATTAAAATGAAAGGTATGACAAATCAAGTGAAATCTGACAAATTAGTAATAACACTCTATTAGTATTGAACTTATTTGGTCAAGTTAATTATATATATCATTTTGCCTGTGTTAAGTATCGAGATAAATGGTTACTTAGGAGATTTAATTGAAAATAAATGGGTGTGTTTCATCCAGGCTTTACTTGTACCGAGTTACAACTTTTGAAGACTGGATAACATATTATATAAGTACAAATTGATTAATTTAAAAGACGTGTTCCAGTAACATTTATTATAAATGTAATGTCTTAGGGGTTTACAATTAATTGACGTTTCTTATCTGTTCGATTTTGATTCCTGTCCTTATTTAGTGCTGAACAGTTATGTTAGGCTTTGCTAGGCAACAACATGTTTTGGTGATACATAACTGTTCAACATTTTTAAGGTATTATTAACTACAACCAAGTCAAATTCATCTTTTAGTCAATTTGCTTATTAGCTACTCTACTCCTAAAACCAGTTATTGATTAAAACATTTCAATCATCAATGAATACTTTTTCATTGTTAATCTCTTGATTAAATAATTTTAGAATATTATGGTAAAAATCTTACCAATAAACTTTTAGAAGTGCTGTTGTACTTATTTAAAATGCAATTGTTTTAATTGACTTCATAATTCATGATAGAATGAGTTATTTATCCAAATAAATCTTCTTGCATTTTATTTATTCTTTATATAATTGACTAAAAGAAGTTATACATATCAATTTAAGTAAATGTAAAATCTAAGTCCGTTCCTTATATTACTAATTTCACATAATTCTCCTTACTACAATTATAATGAATATTACCAAAATCATTAAAATTATTTGGAATAGAGAACTAGCCTAAATCATGGTTTAAATTATAAACGATAGCCAGCACACTTATAGTAGGATTTTGGTAGAAGAACAGTATAAATTAGTTATTAAAGTTACTAAACCATTTTAATCTATTCATACATCAAATCTTACTACCTGCAGCCGCCCCTTTTGATAGATATTATCAATACCTTTAGAATAAGACAAAAAATAAAATAAAATGTTATCAATGTTGACTAGAAAGAGATATGTTTGAATTTTCTCTACTGTTCTTCCAACCAAAATCAGGGTATACCTTAATGATCACCTGATGGAGCTGTCTGTGGCAGTGAAAGCTTGTCCTTAAAAATGTGTTTGCGTGTTTTTAGTGTTCTATCCAAACAATTTCTATTCCAGTATCACCAAGTTAAGTTTGCTGTCTTCCCCTCCTAATTTTAACCAAATCCATTAAAAGTATTAGTTATTTGTATAAACTATTTAAAATCTACTTTGTCATGTTTTATTCCGCGACTAGCCCCAAAACGAACATTAGATTGCCAACATTGTGTGTTAACAATATAAACATAGTTTTTATTTTTAGTATAACTAACACACAGCAGTGGTCTAGGGGTTGAGTCATTGGCTCACAATCCCTTTATAGCGGTTAGGGTTGGGGGAGGGGGTTGTTTAACTAACAAAGAAGAAAGATATAGTCCATTAATCATAACTGTACCCTTCTTTGACGTTGAAAGGTTGTAAACCCAAGTCAAAGAACTTAGAGCAAAGAAAAAGAAGAGCTTGGAGGTCCTGCTTGAAAAACAAGAAGAAACATCTGTAATTGATGAAAAAATTAATCTCCTCACTTCCAAGACATCCCACTGAGATCATCATAATATACTTTTCATACTAATCAAATATTATTGTTATATTATGTTCATTTTATAATCTATTTTTTACAAAAACCTTTATTCAAACACATAAAAATTATCTTATTCAAATAAAACATGGACTTCATAAAATTTTATTTAATGTATGGTAAATTATTATGTGCTTTTAGAATTAACTTGGCTGAAGTTTTGTGGCTTTAATGTTAATTTTTACTGAATTTTATTTAAGCTCTTTATATTCATTTATTTGAAAAATGTTGTTATATATGCTTTCTAACCTTTTTCATTTTTTACCCTCAATAATTGAAGCACAGTTTCTTGTTTGTTCTTAAAATGTACAGAGATTATCTGTAGCAACCCCGAGAAAGTATTAAAGTGTAGCTTGTGCTTGGTGGTTATGGAAAAATATGCTTTGTTGTGTTGAACCTGTCACAAGAGGCCTACTAGTTTTCCAAACTAAAACTTAAGTTATCAAACTCGTTTAACTTGATGTAGCTTAGTTGATATTTTTTATATCTTTGAATTATCTGCGGACTTATGCCTTGTCATTGGCATTGCCACACATAATCAAGCGTATATTGTACTTGTGAAGTACATTTTAATATAAAGAAATGTATAAACAAGAAAAGTAATTTACTTATACATGTAAAATTAAATTGGTACTGTTCTTGTTTTTGTTCTAGTTGAAAGGTGCTGATCGCAAGCATAAGCAGGATAGAGAACGAATCCTCAAGAGACCTTTATGTGAACAAGACAAGTTCCAGCCATCTTATGATTGCACAGTTTTAAATGATGTAAGTTTACACCAGGTCCCCAGCATTTTCACTACTCTCATCTAACTAAATTGGTGGTAAATGGTACCTGATAAACTTTGTATTGAGATGAATTTTAAAAATAATCACGAAAACGGGCTAGTTTTTAGTTTCTCCTATCCCCACTTCCGCCCATATTTTTCCCAAGAAAGAAGTACTTGTTTATTTGTCGATTGGAACTTTTTTCATCAGAAAGAAGTCCTTGTTTGGTGACCTTGACACTTCATGCCCGGCTTTTAAGAAATAATCTCCCCACCTCCGTTTAATTTAGGACAAACAACTCCCCTACCCCTTTCCATTAGAAGCAGCTGTAACAGGCACTCTTTGGTATATGTCCCTTGACCTTTACACTTAGCCTTCTTGGCTCTTAGTTGAAAAAGATAGTATCTGTTTACTCATTCATTGCAATAAAATGTGC
This sequence comes from Timema poppense, assembly GCA_902141375.1. NCBI lineage: Eukaryota > Metazoa > Arthropoda > Insecta > Phasmatodea > Timematidae > Timema > Timema poppense. Next base: position 33,149 of record CABFOV010000134.1, read on the forward strand.
CTTTCACTATCCACACTATAATATAGAATAGACAAAGATGTCAATCTCTAAAATTCCATCATAAGCCTAATTTGTAATCAGCGCTCTTGCTCCTATTGCAATTTCTTTAAAAATACATTTTTGTTCATGTCTATTATATAAAATAAATATTAATGAAACATAGAATTTGTTTATTGTTATTCATGTAAAGAAATGCAAATTAATGCTGTATGTCAAAGAAATATATGAAAACGGTGAAATAAAGTTATGTATTTGATAGATGGAATCACACATTTATTATATTTAAGTATAAAATTCAAGAGTTGAGGTTCTAACTGCTAAGACAATATAAAATACCTAAATACTAAAACCATTAATAATTGATTTGGGGCTTAAAATAATTGTACATATGTAGATTTTGATCTTTTTTGTATTCACATTAAATATTTAATAAAGTTATTAGATAATCCTTAAAAACATATTATTTTGCATTTATTTTACTTTCATGCAATCTTAAATGACTGCCCCTTAGAGCATTCAAAAATAATTTAATTTTGTATTAGGAAATCAAACGTTGTATAGACCCAATATAATTTTTTGGACATATTAATGTAATTTTATCAAAATGTGTATATATAAACTGTCAATTTGGCTGTGCCATTAAAATTTATGCAAAAAATTTACCAAATCTCAACAGAAGGGACAAAGATAGACATTACTTGTTTATTTTCCTATTTGTTTTTTTCACCGCATCTAGCTAAATGTTTGGGTTATATGTATATATATTATTTACACTAATGTATTAAGGAGGATGAAGGTCTAATTTAATGGTAATGTACCTGTATTTGTGTAGAGGGAGTATGAAAACCATTTAGGAGGGGACAATCTCAGTACAACCGACTGCAATTCAAACCCCTATCATCCCGTCATTGGCAGTCCGGTCTATTTTGAGAATGACACCTTAGACCATTCGATCACCAAAGTAGGTGTTTGTGGTGTTAAATTTAATTGTTACTATCAACTTGTGATAAGTGATAAGGAAGGATATCATTCTGGAAATATAGAGGGAATAATATTTGATATCAACAAATCATTTACATGCTTAGGTGGCTGCATGGTCTAAGCCTAGGAGCTCTAAGGTGTCACACTCACGATAGACTGGCCTGACAATGACGGGAAGATGTGCTTTTGAATTCTGTTCGGGTATGCTGAAGGTGGTTTCCCCCTCTCTCTACGTAAATGAGGCTACATTTCTTTTAAAATATAACACACTAGTGTAGATAGTAGATATGTATAACTCAACCGAGGATTAGGATGTGTTGCGAACAAACAAAAGCTAGTAAACTTACCTTGTTTCTTTTCACTATTATTGCTTACACAATTACATATTAGATACAATTTTGAATTTTTGGATTTATTATTTTATCATAATTAATAATAATTACACCTATAGCGGGGTGAAAGAATATTTATAATTACTAGGGATGGAGGAGAATTACTTTTTTACTTCAGAACGGGAAATGAGTCAAAATATCGGGATTCAGGACGGAAATGGGAAATTTTAAAATTATACTTTAGAATAATTTTAAATTAAAAATATATTGATTTATAAACTAATATGGTAAGACTTTGAAAATAACATTATTAAAACCTGCTTCTGTAACCGCATTGTCTAAGGCATCACTCTCGCAATAGATTAGCCTGCCGATGACGGGGAGAGTGTAGTTTGATCCTGGTCGGGTGTACTAAGAGGGGTTTTCCCTATATGGTTTCCCATTCAATCCATGCAAATGCACATACACCTCCTCTAAATTCAATCTTTCTCATTACTAACACACCAAGAGTCATTAGTACATAACCGGAACAGGCTATAATACACGGTGCTGAAAAAACAGTGCTAAAGGTAATAAAAATAGCATAATAAAATAGAGGTGTGTGAATAGCTTTTTTTTCCATCAAATCAAATAGCAAAATTATGAATTAATATCAAATAAAACAAACCAAATAGCCAATTTTATTAAATTGTTGATGGAAATTTTTTTATTAGTTAATTTCTTTGGAAAATTGTGTTTTATATTTAATTATTTTCAGAGTGCAAAAATTACTACAAAATATAATATTTGGCACCTCTTTAATGTGCTCTTAAGTATGGAACTGCACAATATAATCTATGTTTGAAACCTCTTAAAAGTTACTTAGGTTTATCAAAGCCCCTTAAATCTCTTCTAGCTTTAATACCCCATATAATCTACTCCCTGGCTGTCTCACTAACAACAGCCACGTTGATCCCTCATAAATCGTTGACCTTGGCAAGCTACTTCCTTCCCCACATTCCTCTCATTTCCACACCCTATAAGATAGTTGAGTGTTCTCTGTCCTTCTCTAAATCTTTCAATCTCTTTCATTTGCTGAACATAGCAAATAACTGTTGATAGACAGAGCTCAATAAGTCAGTCCCCTCCCCAACTTGGTTGTCTCTTCACAAGTGGTAAAATAACCCCATCCCAGCCACCAAGCTTGCTAAATAACAAAGAATAAATCTATCTACCAAAGAGATTAACAGTGATGGGTTGGCAGTAACTGCTAAAACACCAGCGAGCGCACTATGTTTTGTTTCCCACCCTTAACTTTTCGAGGAAAAGGTCATTCCCGGCCAACCAACAGGAATTGATAAGTTCCCAACATTTTCCCAAGAGTTCAAGATCCTGTCCACCCCTAGTAATTACACCTTTATATCTGTTTTTATGAATTTAACTCATTTTATTTAGTTCCTCAATTCTAATTTAATTAAAAGTTCTGTTGAAGGCAACAATTTAATTTTAATTAATTTATATTTTCAGATTCCAGTTGAGTCTCAGTTCTTTTCATCAGTGGCAGTGACATCAGTGACCTCTAGTGTGAAAACTGCTGTCTCCACCCCTCCTGAAATTATGTAAGTATTCAACTTAAAACTTATGAATAAAGAGGTCAAACATGTATCTCAATTCTTATTGATATAAAAATAATTAAGAATATTTTCTGGTATTTAAACAAAACAGCAACGTTAAGAATTAGGTAATTTTTCTTTGTGAGCATTATTAGTCCATTTGTTTCATTTTAGTATCGGTGAATGGTAAATGTACTCAACATGAGCTTAGTGTTTGATTGAGTTTGCACAAATCAAGTATAGACATTTCATTAAAGTTTATTTTACAACCTACATGTTTTAATTTTATTTGAACCTCATTATGTTATAGTATATAAATAAATACATAACCTAATTATGTTTATTGGGAAGTTGGGTGGATGTTGAAAGATTGTAACATAGAATCGAAAAATTGAGGTTAAAATATAAGAATCAGAATTGAGGAAAACAAAAGTTGTGTTATCTCTACTTACTACCTACCTTGTTCAACTTTATTCAGGGTACATTTAGGATCATGCATACAGTATTTATTCATATCATTATACAAGTAAAATAGTATCTAAATATGTTCTCACTAAATGTGCAACTAACCCAACTATTGGATTAGAGAAATAAGGGATTACAGATAAGAGTAAATCATATTTTACTATATTAGGAAGAAGGTGCAGGAAAAGTGGACATAAACATACAAAAGAAACAAACACAATATGACCTTCACAATGAAAAAAAGACAACTGTTCACACCTTAGATCGCTGCCACTGGACAAAGAGGCAATGGCTGCTTCTAGAAGAATAACGATCACCACCGCCCAATCCCCCAACCTATGTTTCATTCATTCAGAACCCATCAGGAGGGAGCGGGCAAAACAACTTATTATCGTTGTTTATAAATTTCCTTTTTCTCCCTTTTTATTTTTTTGTTTCCTTTTTTAGGAGGTATATTTCTGTCCAACTTTTTTATACCTTCTTCCAAATATAATACAGTAGCCTCATAAAACAAAAAGAGGTGTTTTTTAAAGAGGAAATCAATCATATTAAGAAAGGTCTAAGTCGTCACACTCATGATAGACTGGGAGATCGGGGTTCGAATCTCATTCATTTCTATTCAGGGTCGTTTTGCTGAAATGGTTTCCAAACTCCTTTCATGCAAATGTGGGTAAATTACCTCAAAAATGATTTTTTCCTTATCCTAACTCCATTACAGTATTACCATATATGTGTATAATATGAACAGGTAGTAAGACATGGCGATAAAAAATAAATAAGAATTTTAACTCATTTGTCAACTTAACCTTCCTTAAAATCAAATATTCAGCACCATGCCCATAAATATTCATACATGAAAAGTTTTTATCATATAGCTCAACAAGAACAAAATAACTCAATTTTCATTTTTCAATCTTTGAAAATGTACAATAGCATGTAGAGACATGCAAAAGGTGAGGTTATTTTTAGGGGAAAAGTGGTGTTATTTTTCTCAAAAAGTTGTGTTATTTTAAGCTGAAAGCGATGTTATTATTTACGTATATACGGGTCGAATTAGTATTCGTTTAAAAAACTAAGATAAAATTGTCTACATTTTTCGTTCAAATTGTGTATTTAACTAATTATTAACATATTCGGAGAAAAATCAAAAATAAATAAGCACAAAACATTCCACACTTATTAATATCAAACTTGATATATCAATATCCTTACCTTTGAGTTTACAAATAGCAATATCGAAATAATCGATTATCAACTTAGGTTTATACCAAGACCATTTACAGTACTCTGTAAAGAAGGGAATAAAAATTAAGATTATATAATTTTTCCAAATCGAAATTTAGGTATCGTAATGTGTAAAAGTATAATTCATCATTTTTAATGCTAACCTCAGAAAAAAAAAGTGTAGATATCCTGAAAACACTCATCTTTCCTATGATCCATTTTATGCCTGTAAAATAAGTAAAAACGGATACTATTTGTATAAACGGCAGCCCTGGTATAGTGCTATCACCAGTGTTACTGTGCTCAAAATTATATTGCAAGACGTGGTATTTGCCAAATTTCAAAGAAATTGTGTTTATTTAGATGAAAAAAAAAGCTTAAATTTGTGTTATTCGTGTGAAAACAGTAGAATTCGTGTAAAATTTTGTTTTATCGCAAATGGGAATTTTGCATGTCCTTACTTATAAGTTATAACTTGTTGTTTTAATAGTGGTGCAGGTGACCTGGTGGTCCAGGGGTAAGGTGTCAGACTTCTGTGCTGGCGGCCGGGGTTCAATCCTCGGTCCCGGCATAGATTTATCTGATTACCAAACCCTTCCTTCACCTCTGACAAGACATCTTGTGAATGTGAGGAATGCCAGGCCTCCACCGTGGTTCGGATTCCACGTTAAACTGTAGGTCCTCCATTTCATCTCACAATCACCCTACCATTACACATTAGCATAAGTGCGTATAACCCGAACGGGTAGTAAGACGCGGTGCTAATAATAATAATAATAATATATCCCAAGTACAATATCTATGCCAATTTTAAGGGTTATATGCTGACTATAAGTACCCTCTAGATTTTAATTATCAGTGAGTCCCAAAATAAGACGTGTTTTTTTTAAGTCTGGTATCTTAGTAACTGCTTAAGCTAGTAACTTCAACTTTGTAAAGTTATTTAAAATAGTTTGTCTTAACGGGTTATTAAATTTTTACTTTCCTATCATTCTTTAGACCTGGATTAAAGGTGTGGTAAATTTGGTCTTAGTTGTATTGTGTTACATGTGTACAACGTTGCTGGAGAACTTGGTTGGTGCACTGCCGTGCACCTTGATATATCATTTCACTAATTTATTTATATATCTGATTTATTTCTTTAAAATTTAACTACTTTATACATTTATCAAGTTACTATTTTGAATATTATTTAGAAAAATCCATGATTAATCAACATGGTAATTAATGAATATGATTAATAATTGCTGATGAACTTTATTAGCTATATATTAGAATTCATCACTATCTGCATTCTAATGAAAAGTATGTGGGAACCAGGAGTGTGGAAAGCAAAATTTTCTATGGGTATAATGGGTACACTTTAAAATCTATGTATTATGTTAATATTGTGTCTATATAGCTGTGTGTGTGGGAGTAGGGGAAGAAGTGTGTGTGTGTGGAAGAGGTACAGAGGGAGGCAGTGTTACTACTGATTAGAAAATCCTGAAAAACTGTTTGAGTTTTGGGCTTTGGGGAAAACCAGGGTAAAGTTTTTGGATTTTGTCTTTTGTTGGGCATTTATAAAATATTACGACCCTTTATTCAAAGATAAAGGTAACGCTTAATACACGCTTGACAAAACTAAATAATTTTTTTTAAACTCTATTTTGTATCAAATTTTCATAAAAGTCACACTACTTAACAATTTTATTATGAACACGACTGCCAACATGTCTTGTATAGTTTATAAAAAATTTGTTAGAATGTTTCCAGCCTGAGGTAACATGCACAGGTAGTCAGATTCGAATAGGAAGACATTTTTTCGACAACCACAACATTAACTAAAACAACTTTCATGTATTTATGTGACAAGTAATGTGATCTACAGCTGTTACTTTTGATAGAGAATCAATTTCTATAAAATAATACTAATAACTTGATAAAATAATGTCAATGTTCACGGAAAACAAATATTTTTGTACAGTCTGAAAATATATTTCTAGTTTTTGCATTACTATTATGTAGTGCAACATAAATGTATAGTGAACAGATGTAGACTTTTGTTTAACCTGCACACATCACAAGTCGAATAATGACATTCACGCAGAGACCTGAAATAATAATTGCAATAAGTCTGCAGTTCTTAAAGAAAAAACTCTTTTTGAGGTACATTTTGTAACATATGGATAAGGTAGATGAAATATGGTTAGACACATAAAACAGGGAACAAACACAATATGGCTTTTACAGTGAAAAGAAGAACAAGGAACAATAATTACCTCTTTTTCCAATGGCAGCAATGAAAAATGCGAACTGTGCTATTATATTCATTGTAAAAGTCATATTGTGGTCGTTCCCTTTTATATGTTTCTATCAATCTTCTTTGTATGATAAAAGTCTGTGGAGTTATCCCAAGGCTGTACATACACATTTTTTTGGGGGGAAGGTTTGGTCTATGGCTGTGTTTTTGTTACACCTAATTAGCTGACAATCTCACATGTACATCATAGACTCTCTGTTGAAACTATGAGTGATGGGTGACACTGAGCAGAGGAAGAATCCTCGGTAGCTTTGTGGTAGAGCAATAGAACACCAAGTCAAGTGTCCTTGGTTCAATACCTGTGATCAGGTGTTTGAATGCTGAATAGTATAATAAAAGACTCAAAAGAATAGAAATAATAAAATATGAATTACCTAGTTTTCCCAAAAGTAAAATATAAGACTTTCTTGACATATTATTATACACCAATACATACATTAAGTTTGTTTTAATTAATTCAAATATTAAGAATGTCCCATTTTAGAAAACATTCTTAAAATGGTTGAAATTAAAGAGTGGTTATAATTAAAAGTTAAGACTTAGATAAATTGCTCTAGAAATATATAAAAAATTAAACTTATGGATCAATCAGTTGCTAAAATGGTAGATGTATTAATGAAATTACAAGTCAAAATGTATAATTCAAATATACTTCTGGTGAAAAAAAATAGTCAGATATGAACATTTATATACAATTATAAATAATGCATCATCAACTAGACCATGAACAAGTTGATGAAATCTAAAATATAGGTAAACACGTTAAAAATATTTATACAAAAACTCTTAAGATACAAATAGTATGGTATAAAACAATGCTTTTGCTCCAAATATGTTGTGAAGTAAAAGAATAAAATTTGAGGTGAACATCTGCCAAACAAATTTAATGAAGTAATTAAATGATGTGGAATAATCTAAGTATTAACGGTTTCCTTGTCTCATTACTCCTTTTTGATGTTCAGCACTGGAAAGTAGGGGTGCGCAAAGGCCTCTTTTTAAATGCAAAGCAAAGTCGAAGCGAATCTTGAAATGTTCGAATAAAAGTCGATGTCGAAGATACCTAGGATTTTTGTTGTCACTTGATGCCACTTTTAATTTTTAAATTAATTATTTTTCTAGATCTTGTCAGTAACAAGAGCCAGGAAAAGTTCCTTATTTATTACCTAACGACTATATTAATAACTAATGCTCACAGGCTTACTGATAAGATTTGTAATTTATCAATTAAGTTTTATTCTGAAAATTGAAAAATGACACCTGGACACAGGAATCTGACCAAAGACCTTTGGCTCGATTTGGGTTCGATTCCCGTGTTCAGGTATAATTTTTCAATTTTCAGAATATGATATGTAGATGGAATAATCATCACTAAAAAGCATAAATAATAGCTTTGGCTATTTGATTCTTGATAAAGTTTTAATTTTTACCTATATCATGGAGTTTATAATATTATTTTGCAAACTTTACATATGCATGTCTTTTATATGCATTTCTATATTAATAATTATAAATTAAATTTCATTTTCGTTTCCTACTTTCCGTATCAGCATTTTGAATAATAAAGAAAATGCGAAGAATCTATGAAACACTTTTGTGTCAAAATGCACCTGTAAATTTGTCACAAATAATTCCAAAGAAGTAGAATATTAAGGACCAAACACTAGACGCGAGCTGCGATGGCACAACTAAAGCACTTTCTCTGCTTCATACCAGTGACCATGGTGTTACTTCTTTATATATATTCTTATTTTTTACAAAATCATGTTGGCGATTATGAATATAATATATTAATATTTACTTACCTATTTTTGATCCATGCTTTCGTTTTGTTAGTTAAATTACTAGTAATTGTTAAACTTCTGTTTAGTAACTTTTAAATTATCAAATATTGAAAAATGTAATATTTAGTGAGATGAAATTAAATCATTTGATAATTTATCGAAGTTTTATCCTTCCTTCAAAATTTTTCTAATATGCGAAGGTTATTGTAGATTTTGAAGTCAAAGCCAAAGGAGATATGACCTTCGACTTCAACTTTTCGAAGCTTCGCACACCATTACTGGAAAGATGCTGGCTCATTTCATTCTGACATTTTTCAGTACTATGATACCATAAGTATGAATATTGAGTCGTTGTGAAAAACACGATGTGCTATTATGACGGTAAGATGTTAACTCGCAAGACAAGGAGATAACATCTTGCCGTCATAATAACACATCCTGTAATTTACCCGTTTTTTTTAAAACCCTTCTATATTAATGGGATTTCTTTTCCTCTTTAACTAAACTTCTCATACCAACACATTAGACAATGTTGTTAATAAACCTGGTGTTAAACGATGAACTTAACCTCAATAAAATGTTACATGATAAAGAATGTAAAAGACAAAAATTTGTATAGAATTGTTTCTGACAGTTCATTTATTCATGCGTGTCTTTCACGTGTTGATTTCTTAAGTATGATTTTTAACTTGTTAACAAAGGTATTTGATTCCTTTTTTAGACCCACTAAATTGTTTTGTTCCTAGAAATGGCCTTTGTTTTTTGATATATTGGTTACATCAAATATACACTATCATTTCAAATGTTAATTTATATAGTGTAACAATAGAAAGTTTTAAAGAGTGCATTTTTGAGTTGAATACTAAATTTTAACATTTACGTCTAAGGTGTCAACTTGACCATTGAAATTCCTGACTTTTTCCCTGATTATTTCTTAAAATTCCAGAGTCAAAAGTATATCACACCTTTATAACCCGCCCACCCTCTTTTTTTGTTAATCTTTTTTTATTAATCATAAAAAATAATATGTTTTAACATCCAAACAAATATTTTTTTATTCGTATTAACATAGTCTACTAGAAATTATAACATTATAAAATATAATACTCAGCTATAAACAAAAAAAGACAGTTTGAATCACATTGTAATTTAGTGATTATTGTATTTCATATTTTGAGTAAAACAACATTTTCTTAGATTATTATTAATTTCTACCAAATTCCCGACTGATTATTTTTATTTTTTTTAGTTCTTAGCTCTGTACCTTACTTGAGTTTTTGTTTTTATTTATGTGGACTCTCCACCTTCTGAAGTCCAACAATGACCAAGGTAGTCCAGACCCTTCCAACAGTGGCTCAGGAACGTTTTTATTTGGGGGTGGGTGGGAGGGGAGGGTGGAAATAATCATGTACTTTTATAGGGAATAACATTTTTGAGATTTAAAAAAGACCACTGAAATTTAATACAGCTGTCCCTCGCACTCCGCGAGTGATCGGTTCTGATAACTCGTTTTCGTGTTATGCGATTATTTAAGGGAATTGATTTTAACATAGATGAGATAGGCATTAGTCCAAATGAAAAAGTAAATAAAAACATAAAACTTGTAAATGAATGCAATTTTTATTAATTCATCTAATTAGTACAATATTATGGGTAGCATACACCTATTGTAAATCTTCATTTACCTGAAATTTGTACACAAATGCAATTTTTAATAAATTTATCCAATTAATACAATGTTACATGCACACTTACTGTTAGTCTTCAATCGCATGATAAATTAACTGGATCTGGCAAATCTTTATTATCACTCTCTTGCTCTATTGATGGCTCTTGGACGGTAGGCTCTTGCTCCCTTGATGGCTCTTGGGCGGTAGGCTCTTGCTCCCTTGATGGCCCTTGGATGGTAGGTTCTTGCTCTCTTGATGGCCCTTGGATGGTAGGCTCTTGCTCTCTTGATGGCTCTTGGACGGTAGGCTCTTGCTCCCTTGATGGCCCTTGGATGGTAGGCTCTTGCTCTATTGATGGCCCTTGGATGGTAGGTTCTTGCTCCCTTGATGGCCCTTGGATGGTAGGCTCTTTCTCTCTTGATGGCCCTTGGATGGTAGGCTCTTGCGATGGCTTTTGGATGGTAGGCTCTTGCTCTCCTGATGGCCCTTGGATGGTAGGTTCTTGCTCTCTTGATGGCTCTTGGACGGTAGGCTCTCGCTCCCTTGATGGCCCTTGGATGGTAGGCTCTCGCTCCCTTGATGGCCCTTGGATGGTAGGCTCTTTCTCTCTTGTAGGCTCTTGCTCTCTTGATGGCTCTTGGATGGTAGGCTCTTGCTCTCTTGATGGCTCTTGGATGGTAGGCTCTTGCTCTCTTGATGGCTTTTAGATGGTAGGCTCTTGCTCTCTTGATGGCTCTTGGATGGTAGGCTCTTGCTCTCCTGAAAGCCCTGGAACGGTAAGCTCCCACTTTCTTGAATGCTCTTGCTCGACAGCTCCTGCTGTCATGAAGCTCCTGGGTCATTAAACTGAAGATTTTCAACTTTTTTGATGAAATGGTCAAGAGTCAGCTGATGGGCAGCATTCTTCCTCTCTATATAGAATTATTTGTAGCAAGCCAAAGAACTTTATCTTGCTGTAAACTTTGGCGCTTCTACCCATGCAGCAAGTTGTTTGCGTATCTCAACAACATAGGTCTCTTCCTCTTCATCCTTTATGCCGTTCTCCATTTCTAGAATTTCTTCATTGGTGATTTCTGTTTAGTGGGATTGGAGTAATTCATCCACATTTGGTTGGTCTACGTCCTCAAATCCAACATCTTGCTTTGGCAACAATGTCATGTCTTGAATTGGAATCCTCGTGTTCAGGATCAAAATCATGAGAATCAGAAACTCTAGGTCAAATATTGCTCTAACTCCCTTCATACAGGACTGGTTTAACTTCTGCCCATGAAGCTCCAATGTTGTCAACCTGTACAGTAAGTATCTTTGTCCTCACTGGAATGTGCGTGCACAATGTCACGCCGCCACCGCACAGGGTGACTGCGAAACTACAGCCAATCATGCATTATTATTTTATTTATTTTTAATCGTGTTGTAGCAAAAATGCGTAAAGTGAGATAACGTATAATTAGGGATACCTGTATTTAATGGTCCCATTTTGCATTTTTCTTATTTATTTTAGTCATGCCACACATTTGAATTAATACTCACAAAACTAATTAAGAAAAATTGTATCTGATGCGTTTCAACAAAAAATGTTGAAACACTTAAAATTAAAGTAAGTTTCCTTACACCTATGCCCTATACTCATTACTAGCTATAAAACCACATACTAGTTTTGCAAATTTCACATTTGTTAAGCCTCTCAGGGTATGCATTAAGCAGACACAGTTGATTTAATTTATGTTGCCTCATTGTGGATCTAAGATAGTTTTTTTTCCATAAAGGCATTGAACAACTTCTTTCTGCAGTAGCTGATGTAGTTGGTATCACAATCAGAGTTTTCAAAATTTCTTCAGTGTGTGCTCCAAGCACATTTTATTTTTATCATGTTACCTTAGTGTGAACTTTGTATCTTGCCTCAACAAGCTCTTTACATTAACTAAAGGTTTTACTATATTATTTTGGGGGAAGGGAGGGGGGGTAAAAATAATAGTTTTTACCTTCTTCGATTGGAAGTGAGGGGGGGATTTCCCCCAACCCCCATTCCTGTGCCACTGCCCTCCAAACCACCTTTCTACACCTATAATGAAAATATTGAGAAACATTGTCTAGCTATGATGAATAATAATATAGGCATGAGTTCATTAATTTTTTAGAAAATTAAGTTGTTTTTTTTAAACAGGTTTACCCGCCTCGGTGGCGTAGTTGGCTAACGTGCCAGTCGTGTTGAGCTCAACCGCTGAGGACGAGAAGATCGAGGTTCGAATCTCGGTCGGGTGAACTGGGGGTCGTTTTTCCTAAATGGTTTTCCACTCCCCCTCCACGCAAATGCGGGTTCACTTCCTTTAATTCAACCTTCCCAATTCCTAATCCATTAGTGTAATTAGTACTCAAAGCATATAACCCGAACGGTTATTAAGACGCGGTGCTAAATAATAATAAATAATAAATTAAACAGGTTTGGGAGAGAAGAATGTATAAACTGATATGAATGCTATCGCTATGCTCCCCTCCCCCCTTTCTCTCCTTTCTACTGTGTGTACTTTTAGAGAATAAAATTTCATGTATTCTCATCACCAGTAGATGCAGGGAAAGCTAAAGTTGGTTCATAATGCAATTATTGTGCTGCATAGAATGACTGACGGAACGTCTGTAAAGTTTGTAGGGGTCTGTATGTTGTTGAAACAAAGTGTACATGATATTATAGTCAGTGTGTTTGTTGGAGGTAGAAAGGAGGTGAGAACTGGTTGTTTCCAGTTTTTCAACACTGGTGCAGCTCTCGGCTCATTTCTTTTGACTGGAACTGGTTAAGTGTTGATCTGATCTGATAGAAATACTTGTGGGTGAACAATAATATTGAATTTTTGCCGGGTAAAGGAGATTGGGGTTTGATCCCTCACCAAGAACACTAGAAGTTAACCTACTTGTCCAAAACTCATCACTTACATCAGTTATTTTAAATCGTTAAAAGTCAGTACTTGCTCTATAACATACTAATAATAGTTCTAAAAACTAAGTGTCATGATTTAGTTGGCTTTTTGCCCAGTTGTTAAATTACTTAAAGCGAATATTTAGCATAAAAGGATAATGAATAAAATAGAGTGAAATTTTAAAAAAAAACATTGAACATTTATTTGTGTTATTATAATACCAGTTAAATAGTTTCATTGTGACCTAAATAATCTTGTTTAATTCTTATGCTTTATATTGTACCTTATGTACAAGTGTGCAAATAATTTTCATATAAAATTTATAAGATATTGTCATAATCAGTTTGTGGGAGCAACTTTTTGCAAAATTAATAGGTAGCTTTTTTTTTTATATATCATATCTGTTATACTAGATAAAATGTCTAAATAGTACATCTCGTTTACTCATTTTTCATTCTGTAAGCCCTGAAACAACACTTTCAAATTTTAGAAATGTTGACTGACAAAAGAACACAACTTTTCATTATAGTTATCAGAACTTATCATTAGTGGTATTTTCTTAAAGAAATTGAAAAATAATGCTATACTTAGTAAACTGTGTTTTCTCATGTTGGCTATAGGCTGGGAAAACTTGGAAAAGACAGGGTATTCAATTTAAAATAAGGATAAATCAAGGCAATTGAATACTTGACTAAATAAATATTGATTTACTACCTAAACACTAAACAAAATTGAGAAATTTCAAATTCTAACCCATCTATCTTTCCAGGTTGATACCCTTCCTTATCACTAGTCCCATATTGATGGTAAATATTAACTTTGACATTACAAAAACCTGTTTTGTTAGTTGAATGGTCTGAGCCATCACTCTCACAATAGACTGGACTGCCAATGACAGGGAGATTGGGGTTTTAATTCAAGTCAGATGTAATGAGTTTATCCCCTAAATAGTTTCCATTCGCCTTCCACACAAATGTAGGTACACTTTCTTTGGATTAAACTTTCATCCTCCCTAACACTTTTTTTTAGTACCTATGCATAATCAGTATCTGTTGTTCAATATGGTTCTGTAAATTATAATATAATTCTAACTAATCCTTATTTTTTTTACTCTGCTTTTTTTTTTTTTTTCNCTGTGACTTTGACTTGCATAGTCTCTTTTTAACCCTGTCATATTAGTCAAGGAATTACAAATAGCGATCATCACACCCGAAGTTTTGAAACTTAGTATACTTGTTCATTTTGGCATTACATCAAAGCAACTAAAATAACTGATATGTATTTGGCGAGCTAATACCACCCACCATCTTTTAAAATGGGTGCAATTTTTCAGTTTTTCACATATATCTCAATGACGGTCAACTTTATCAAGATGGAGGTGTTTATACAAAAGAAAGATAGTAAAGTTCATCCAGTGCATGATTTTAATGTATAGTAGCCCCATAGCTTATTTGGTGCTGACTGACAGCTTTGAAAAGTTACCAGACCAAATTATGTATCCTTACGCCGAACCATATGATCTGCAAAAACATGTGTTTAGCAGCTGTCACGTCTGACGATCAAAATTTGGGTGTATATCTAAATGTTGACTGTCAGAAGTCAGCTGGGAGCTGTCAGTCAGCACCAAAGAAGCCATGAGGCTACTGTAGATTACAAAACGAAGACTTCCTTACCAAGCAGGCCTTGTATTACGCAGGTTTGTTGATAATACAGACAGCTACAGGAATGTCTTCCGCTCATCAAGTCGCCAGTGTTGGAGATGTCAATTTACTCATTCTGTTGATAGCTTTGGCTCCAGCAAACATTTATTTGATAAAACCAGGAAGAGGCACTGTGAAAAGAAAAATGTATTCTTCACATGATCTACACTCTTCTGGATTAAAGAACACTGTTTTCCTACATGCATTTTGGGAGTGTGACACGACTTCATGCTTTTTCAAAAAAGAGCAATTGAAGTGCTTCAAGCGACTGAAGGATTGGCCATGCTTACAAGATGTTGCACAGACTTTCAACAGCTTGAACTTTTGTGTGAATAAATTGTGCTAGTTGGAGAAAGTTTCATTCTGGCTTCTTATGGTGCACCTTCTAAGGAGACCTCTTTAAAAAAGCACAGATATAATAATTTTTCTATATCTGCTACTCATAAAAAAAAATTGAGCTGGCTTCTCTACCACCAACCAAAGCAGCCACCAGACAATACTGCTTATGAGTGTACTAAAGTGGTTCAGACATGAAAAATGTCCTGATATTTTGGGGATGGAAGAGGACTGTGAATGTTCTGGTTCCAGTACCAACAAATCAAGCTGCTGATCCAGATTATTTGCTATCATTGATTTCATGCAATTGCAAGAAAGGATGAACATCATCCCGCGGGTTTAGAAAAGCTGGATTTAAATACTCTGCTATCTTTGGATATTGTCATGGAGTTTCCTGCCTTGCTGGCTATAGGAACTGGAAGGACCAGCCGAGGTTGGCAATTCCGTCGATTATACACACAGACTTTGATGAGAATGATGATGTTGTCTCATTTTCCTTACTCTTTGTTGGCAAATATAATCATGGAATAAGCAAGTACAATAATTGCACGCATTACATATTTAATACCAAACTGGCATTATAATATGTAAGTAATTTTTATTTTATGTTATTCAAACATTGGTGGAGTGATTATATCTATATTCTATTTCTTACAATCTAACAGGAACTTACAAAATGAAACTAGAGTTCATTGAGACAAATTTTTGTATATTTCTAAGCTTCGCTGTATATTTGCAGCAATAAAGTTGTTAAACTGTACATTCTATAATAAATCTATATCCAACTTTTTGTGGGGATTGTATATATATATATTTCAAGATGGTGACATTAGCTTACTAGATACAGTACACATTAGAACAATATGTTGCTTCTATGTAATGCCGAAATGAACCTGTATACCAAATTTCAAAATTTATTCTTACTTAGGTGTCTGGTCTATTTACCTTCTATTATTGATTCATCCTAACCTGGGGCCTGAAGTATACAAACATTCCCATATCACTACACGAAGAACCTACGTGATTGGTGGAACACTTGTGCAATAATTTAAACAGGTCTCATACAAAACATTCCATTGTTTATTGATGGGAATTATACCTTTTACTTTAGACATTGATGTCCCACTCGGAAACGTTAGGTGTGAAACACCTTGGTTTGACCTGCAACCGTGACAAGTTTGGTTGTGTCTATATTAGAAAAGGGTGTAATTCGTGAAAGTAGAACAAACACACATCCTAAAATGAAGATGCGTCTGCCTCAACACAACTGCAATTTAAATTGGAAGCCATTATTGATTTGAGGTTAAGCAACAATACATAACACCACTCCAGCCTTGCAGATTCTAGACCCTAACCTAATAAGCATATAAACGAATAATAGTTAAAATGCATGATTCTAGAAAGTCCTAGTTTAAAGATTTACAATGTTGATAGTTAAATGAGCTAGCTAGTATGAGTTGACTTCATATTGAGCTACGGGATAAAATGGTTAAGTTCCTAGAAGAGGAACAATAAATTTACAAATAGTTAATTGTGAGCTAACAGGAATCTAGGCTGTAAATATACTATGTATGGCCGGTCTATTCCTCATTAGTACTGCTTGGTCATTCAATAGTCAAGGACCGAATTTTTTTTATAGGTCATGGAACAAAGCTATAGATAACCTGATTTCCACCATTTTTCAATCTCAAGAGTTAGACTGGCCAGAACATGGCCATACAGTATAGGGCATCTGGTAATAACCCAGATATTTCAGACTATGTCTTAATGACATAAAAAAAAACAGATTAGAAATGCTGACATTCAAAACTATGTCTTATGGACATAGAAAAATAGGTCAGAAACTCTTGACATTCACAACTAAGTCTTATGAACATAGGAAAAACAGATCAGAAACGCTGACATTCACAACTATGTCTTATGGACATAGCAAAAACAGATCACCAAGACCCTATCAAAAATTACTAGATCTAAATTCTCATAGTCACAGATTATACTTCATCTGTGGTGAGGAGTTGAGACCTTCTCGTCAAACATCATGATCACTGCTTGTCCATTATAACTTATAGGATGCTCCTCCGATGAATCGTTACAGTAGAATACAAAACATGAAGCAATGGGTGGAGGTTTTATACCAGATTCGCTGATGTATTAGGAAAGGGAAATCCACAATGCCAACCAGTGCTTGGAGACGGCCGCTGATTACAACATTGGGGAGCGGACAGTCATTATAGTTGAGTCTGGCAAGCGAGCAAGGTGTCTGTGTGTTGAACTTCCACCAGGAAGTGTTGAGCAGTCAACTGGGGCAATCTTTACTCAAGTTTGGGCGTTTCCAGCAATACGATTTATAGTGATAATCATATATAAGTTATTTTGAGTGTAAGTGCTAACGGGTTATTAGAACGCTACAATTTTTATATCTATTATATGTATTTACAATACTATGCTACAATCATGCAGAATGATAATACCTTTCTTACAAGAATGTAGACGCCTAATCACTGCCGGATAAAGGTTCGATCCAACTGAAACTGGATTCGGACTCTTGCCTATCTTCCTTGGGGCTGTCACTGTCATCTCCAGTATTTTTAACCATACAGTCAACAACAATATCTGCTAAGCCATCCAATGCCCACATCCTATCCTCCCCCTTTAATACATGTTCACTCAAAACTTGGTCCAGGCTCAGCAAACCCCATAAATAGATGGAAAGCACTCGACACTCGCAACTGTCACTAAACGCTGCCAAGATGAACTGTTGATTGTTGCTGACTTGACGTAATATAAGGACTACACCATGGGGTCCTGCAACGTTGAGTCAGGATTTTGAAGTTTAATTGATAAATTATTCACACTAAAACACTACCAACATTAAATAAAGTAGTAATGTTAACTGTACACGGTCAAATTCGCCTGTTTTATAAACGTTGTAGGAATACAGCATTTGTGAAGATGACATTTGGAAATTGGTATTTATGTGGTTGGTGTACCACATTTTACTCATTACTCGCCTAAGATCAATGCCCAATATATTTTGAATGTGACCTCAATTAGAGGTCTAAAGCCACTCACACACTTGATGCAAATATAAAGTTTCAAATTTTTTGTTAAAAAAAACTACAGGATAAGTCTAAACACTTTTTGTATAATCTTAATTTTATTTTTGTAATGATTGAGATTTATTCATTTAAGATGCTGACAATATTGAATTTTCTGAAATGAGGGGCCCCTAGTTATTTAAAATGTTCATTGTTGCCCTTATGGTCAAACAAGCTTTTTTTTTTTCATTTAAGATGGTGACAATATTGAACTTTTTGAAATGAGGGCCCGCTCTCATTATTTTCACTGTTCAATATTGCCCTTATGGTCAGACGAGTTTGAAACGCCTGTCATAGAGGCTATTTTAAATACTAGTCCTTTGGCAAATTTTTGAAAATTTTGCTGCCTCTAAAAGCTATTTTTAGAAGTGCTGACCAATTTTTTTTTTTTTAGATAAATTAGATTTCCTAGAATCGATTTGAAGTGGTCCTGAACAGGTTTTTTTTAATGCCCAAGAAGCTATTTAAATTGGGTTTTTTCTGATTTTTTTTCTCTCAAAGCAATTTGAAGTGGTCTTCCACAAACAAATTTTTTAAATTGGATACCCTTAGAAACTATTTAAATGGTCCCCACCTAGAATATTTTTTGAAAATAGAGTGCTCTTAAAAGCTAACTGGAGGGATCCTCGCATATATTTAAAAAATATATTACATGCATATAGAACCTATTTGGAGTGACCCCTATGGGTATTTCTTTTAAAATCGAATGACTCTTAGAAGTCATTTAGGGTGATATTCACCTGGACATTAAAAAAAAATGCCTCACTAAGATATTTGGAGCGATCCTTCTCTGGCAACATATTGGAAAGTGATTGCCTCTATAAGTTATTTCAAGTTTGATACAAGGCCATCTTTAAACTTCATATTAAAATCTTTCCAAAATCTCAGGGGGAGTGCGGTGAAGTTGAACCCTCTAAACCCCCCTGACTAGTAAACATAATTTTGTCGACTTAAAAGGAATTGGCTGTGTGACAATTAGGGGTACGGACACCCTTAACCACCTGTGGTTCTATTTAGAAAGTCTCACACGTATTTCAGCCGCTCACAGAAACGCAACCATTGTAAACTATGTATCTTTTCATTGATTTTTGTAGGAATGAAAATTTTAAAGTTCTTTTTTTTCCTACCAGTGTTTTGCTATATACTACTAGGACTTTGTTAGGAAAAAAGCCTTTCAGAGCGCCATTCCTACAAAAATCTGTATCTATACTGTCCAGCTGCTAAAAGTCGCGTGGACAGGCAGCAGTCGGCACGATAATGGAAATAGGGCCTTAGCTTTAGGGTTTATTTATATTTCCTTTTTTGGTTTTGTGGGCTTCTAATATAACCACTAGTTTGGGTGCTGCTGTTTTTAGCCGCCTTTTACTGCCCGTGTGGGCTATACGCATATTGATTACACTAATGTGATAGAAATGAAGATATAATTTATAAGAAATGTAGAGAAGGGAGAATACACCTGACCTGGATTTGAATCCTGATATTCCTGTCAACCTATAACCAGAATATATGAGCCTAACTATTTAGTCTCTCTTCTGGTGTGAATGGATACCCCCTTTCCCCAAATAAATCAATTTTAAGTAGCTATAATTCACAACAGGTAACAACAGTAGGCAAATAGGTTTAATAACTGCTTAAAACATTAAATCGAATTATAATAGAGCACTGAAGGTGGGAATTTAACATTAAAAGTGTCTTTAAATTTCCAAATTGTAATAATTAAATTAATCTTCATCCCCTCCCCCCAAAGTAAATCTCTGGAAACACTGCTACAAACTATGGTCAAGATGTTGATTTGAATCAATTGGTGCAAAGCTGGTTTTGGTTTACATCATGGTGATACTGGTGAGGTCAGACCGTAAATCTTTGGATATCCTCAGGCTAATGTCTCTGTGTCAGAGCTTACAAATCAACATGGGAGTCGTAAAAGTGATGCAGTTAAGCATTTAATTAATTTGCACATCTATTTCAACTTTGAACATTCCCTTCCCCCACCCACGAGTATAAATGAATTGTGTTTAAATTTTGTTTTTAGATGATCATGGAGGACATACAAATGAACATACACCCAAATATATTGTAGTATTGAATTAGAAACTAACATATTTGTTGAATATTTGTTTTTGGAAGTCAGGGTTTGAAATTATATTGAATATGTAAACACATTAATTAGGGTTTATCTGCTAATGGTGGATCCTGGGAGTCTTTTAGGGAGGAGGACATAAGAGGGGCGAATCCTGCAGGAAAACTAATGGATATAATTTGATACACAATTCCAAATTAACAATTATTAATGATGAAACATTTTTTTCTGAAGGTATATTATAATTTACATATATCTAATGCACTCATTCAGGATTGAACCCTGGTCTCTTGGTGCAGAGTCCCTACATTCCGTTTACGATTAGTTATCTTTGTTTAGAAATTTATTTGACACATGGTGGGGAGAGTGAATTTTAATGGAGCAGCATTCATTCAGAGGATAATATACCTCTAATGAAATACATATCAGTGCATCTGGTCAGGATTGAACCTCAAACTTGAGGTTCTGGTATAACACATCATTTAGGTTGTAGTTAGTAATCTTTGTCCGAGTAATAAACCTATAAACGCATAAACCATGTTTACTAAAATCAATGTTTTGAAATCCCAGGTTGAACCCACGGTCTATACCATTAGACCCGTCTCGGTGGTGTATAACTCCATTCATGGCAGGAATTACTATCTGAAAGGTCTTTTTTCCCTACCAATATCCTACTATATAATAGGCCTTTCATAAAACAATTCCTACGCTGGACTTTAGTTGGCTAACGTGCTAGTTTTATGTTGAGCTAGACCGCCGAGGAAGGGGAGAATCTCGCTAGGGTGAACTGGGGGTGGTTCTTTCTAAATGGTTTTCCACTTTCCTTCCACGCAAATGTGGGTTCACTTCCTCTATATTCGACCTTCCCAATTCCTAGCCTATCAACGTAATTAGTATCTAAGCGTATAACCCGAACGGTTAGTAAGACGCGGTGCTAAATAATTATGATAATAATTATGCCAAACAATTATTATAAAAGGCTAATTTTAACTTTGTATTTTCACTGTTGTGTCATGAAAAGAAAATTTCAACAGTTTTCTTACTAAAATATAGAAAACGCTATTTTACTCTCTCCCAGAAAGAAAAACAACTGTGTACTACAACTCCCACACAAGACTCTGTATTAACTTTTGGTCCCCAGTCCGGTTTAGTGCGGTTCCGCTGTAGGTCGGTCGCATCCTGTTTTAAAATAAATAGCTCTAGCCGCTTCCTTTTAAGTATCAGGTATACGCGATTACTTTCTTTTCAAGCCCCTTTTCGCAACTAGTGTCGTGTCGTAAGTGCTGGGGGAAAAAACAGCGTCGTTCGTTCCGATACAACCACCGTTAACCAGTAACCACTTGATTTGGGCCGAGTAAGAAATATATTTTTTTATTCACAAAACTCAACTAGCTTTGGCCTTTCGTTAGTTGGATTCTGGGTGCCGGTGTGTGAACGTGTTTATGAACGTGTTTATTTGGAAGAAAAGTTGTGGGGGACCAGGCATTTGCATTGCTTGGCGCGTGACAAAAAAAAACTGAAGTGATTGTTGTGAGATTAGGCTATTTTGAATATTTTTTTGTGAGTTGACTTGAGAAAAAATAATACCTCTCTTTTATAAGTGTGGGCTGTGCGTGTGTTTTTTTGTTCACTCTCCCCCTGTTTATTAAGTTTAACCGCACCCATCATCCTTGAACGTCCCGATAAAAGCCGACTTGTTACGAGCTCATACGAGGATTGTCGCGTTTAAGAGGTCCACAACTGGCGCGAACCAGTTGCGAACTGCTTTTAGCCGACTCTTTCTCGTAGTGCCTCACTTCACGGTCTGCCTGCTAGTACCACACAGTTTGGAACTCTACAGTCATTCGCTGTTGTGTATGTAACACACTACTGCGCCGTCGCTCTCAAAACTTTGTATAGTTTTGCGTGTTTTGTTCTTGAAAATATATCCTAAATCGACGTTATTTCTCAGTTCGTAGTCGGATTGTAAACGAATGCGCAATCCTTGCGTTTGTTTTTATTTCTAATTGTAAATGTTGGTCACACGGTAGGTGCAAATGCAGGAAGATATTAATCGGTGTATTTAGTTGTGTTGTGTGCGTGAAATCTGTGTAATTAACGTCGGGGTGTGAAGTTTGACATCGCTTCTCGTCGGCATCGAATGGTTGTCGGTGCCGCCTCCCTATCGCCGTGGCTTACGCGAAGGCATCAAAGAACTACACCATCTTCGAAACTGGTTCTGTCTCATCAGACCTGGGAATGGTGGAGAAGGGCGTCCTCTGCGCGGTACAATCGGCAAGAACCGACACCGTTTCCTTCTCTGCTAGCAATTTCGCCCGTCAAGACCACTTTATTAGCTGACGTCCAGCCGACGATTCGACGAGCCGTAAAAAGAAGTGGGTTCCCTTCCCGCTCCCTGGTTCTATCGACCCATCCTGGAGCGCAGTGCGGCAACTGTGGAAACGAAAACTACTCAGGCATAGAGAGTTTTACCGTAGGGGCCGTTCAAGGGGGTAGACGACACAGGCATGCGGCTGGCTTGACATAAACCATTGTTGCCCGTAATATACCCACCTTTCACTACTCTGGCGATTGTTGAGATATCAATGGAATATATTTTTTGTTTTTGTGTCAGATTCACTCCTTGCTTGTCTCAAGTTTTGTTGGGCTATTTGTGAGTTCCTGGTGGATCTGGACAATCCACTTCAGTCTTTGTGAAACAGGTTAAAACCTGTTTTATAAGGGTTTGTATTTGAACACGACCCTTGTTGAACATTAGTCTAGGAGTGGAGTCTTTATGTGGACATTGCCAAAGTCAGTTTGCTGTGGGAATTACCAAACCCAGGTGACATTAAAAAGTAGTTTATCAAAATTGAGATAGAAAAAAACCCTGCATGGATCGCTAAAAACTAAGTACATTTTCTAAAACTTCAGAAGTACAATTAAATGCACACTCATTTGAATAATAATCCAATGAAGTGACTTTTTGAACAAACATTTGCTCTGTCAGATGTGAATTGTGTTAATTTTTTCTAATTAAAAAAAAGTGTTTAAACCCCCCTCCGACTGCCAACCACTCGTAAGCGTGTAGAGCTTAGCAAGCAACCATGTTGGTCCTTGTCCATACAATATCCATGACTCATGACAACTTTGTGGTGAGCGCCCGGTTTTACCATGCGCTGTCCTCGGTCCCAAATGAACAACGTATAGAACTCGCACTACTGACTAAAAGAGTTACCGTCAGAATCCGCCCTCACAGGCTGGTCAGAGAGAAGCACTTGGTTTACTATCAACCCAGAAAAAGGATCGGCAAACCTCGCTTCAGACAGTCACTGCGGGCCATACACATGTAAGATACATTCAGAATTGCTCACGTGTTAGGTTTTTTTTTTTTTGTTTTAAGATAATTTGCACAATGTATTTGAAAGAAGGCCTCCTTAGAATTTGAAGAACTGTAAATTTGATCACCAAACTTCAACTCACCCACTTCAGTGGCCGAATGGTCCAAAGTATCACGAGAGTGATGCCGTAGACCATACTGGCCTGCTCTGCTTATGACGGCTAGGTCAAGGCTCAAATCCCAGTCGGGTCTACTGAGGTTTTTTTTTCCTAAGTGGTTTCTCACTCTTCCACGCAAATGTGGGATGATCTAAATATGTGGCCTTCCTCATATTCCTACTTCATTAGAATAATGATAAATATGTACAAGGAACTTGAAACTTCCGACTCACCAGACCTTGTTAGATCCTATTTTGATTAACTTTTTTTTTTCAAGGGAGACTCTTGTTCTTTTCCTTGAAATCCACTCTATCTATCCTGTTTTCTTACATGTTGGATTCGAGGGCTATTTGATAGCATCACATTAAATAGAATAGGAGTCTTTGCATCCAACTTACATTTTAAAACATTGGAACTTCCATTATTTTATTTTTTAATATAAAATTTTAGATCGCTATGTGATTTTCATTTTTATTATTTCACTTTATTAATAGGCCTACAAACTTGATGGTTTTGGTTGCTGAATTTGTAGGTCTTAGATGTTTTACTATTTTGTAAAACTTATCAATTTACATTGCTTTCTATTATTTTTAAAGTTTAAAAGTGATTTAATAATTTTTTATCCCATTTTAATTTACATTTTTATATGACATTTGAAATATTATGAATTTTGAATTTTAATATGGGGCTATTAATCTCTCTTTGGTGTATCAGTAAGTCTACTAAATTATTTTGAGATTAAAAACTTGCTTTGGTCCAAGCACTAAGGGACTATCTATCCTCTGATGATAAATCGATTTGCTCAGTTCAATAACTATCGTCTGTGCAGTCACACAGAGCCAACACTTACAGGCAGGCAGGATGTCAAACAGGTTCTAGAACTGAAAGCCAAAGTCAACAGTTGTTTTAAGGCACTTGAACCCCCTAAAGATTTCTTAAGAACCAAGATTGGAATAATGATATATACTTTTTAGGCCATAAAGGTTCTTATAAACTTTTGGTTTTTATAATCTTTTAATGAGTTCAGACTGTTTAGGAATGATTGTCACATTGGTGTTTTCTTATTTAACGCACCAATCCAAAAGTTTAAATAGATCAATTTAGCCTTTAGTGACAGCAAATATGTCTTTAGGGGGTGAAGGCATAACTTGAGGAATGAACACTACCCCAGTTGTACAGAAAATCTAATCAAGTGCTACTCCTGAGTTAAAACTCTTTATGTGGTTGTTAGTATGTCCACTTTACATGAAGGGGGTGAAAGGAAGGGAGAGGGTCATATAGGCCTATTGTAAATATTTTCACTCCCCACATTCAAATATCAAGAAGTAGTTCATAGAATAAATTAATATCAGTAATTAAGTTAATAAGCGAAATAAATTTATTCCGATTTGGAATTTCTTTAACTATTTAAAGATTTTAATAATTGAAACTGTTAATATTGCCAACAAATTATTTAAACATATTTGATACACAAAATATTGATATATAGCTAATCTAATGATCATTATTCCAAATCAACTAAAAAGTAGGTGACCTGGCGGTCTAGGGGTAAGGTGTCAGACTTCTGTGCTGGCGGCCGGGGTTCAATCCTCTGTCCCGGCACAGATTTATTTGATTACCAAACCCTTCCTTCACCTCTGACAAGACATTTTGTGAATGTGGGGAATTCCAGGCATCCACCGTTGTTCGGATTCCACGTTAAACTGTAGGTCCTCCATTTCATCTTACAATCACCCTACCATTACACATTAGCGTAAGTGCGTATAACCCGAACGGGTAGTAAGACGCGGTGCTAATAATAATAATAATAAAACTAAAAAGTAATTAACATAAAAAGTAACTGGAATCTTAGTAGTGTTGTTTATTATTATTACTACTACTACTACTCAAGCAGACACAACGATAATACTAAAACAATTGCCAGTCAAACACCGCACCAACGCCGCAAGAAAACCGCATGGCTCGTAGCTTTCGTATTCATGGTAACCAAGACCTCGAGAAGACTGCATCGGTCTAGTCCACGACTATTCGGACAGATCTACACTTGGTCACGTGATTGCCAATGCAGCTATCAACGCCACGAGCTAACGCGACGCCGCATAAGTAGACTATTCGGATACAGCCATTGTGTTGATTACAACATGTAAATATTAAGTATTTATTATCTGGCATAATTGTTTCTTACATTTCACTTTGAGCTTTAACCAATAAAATATATTTCATTTGAGTTAAAATTACCTCCCCTCTCCTGTTTTACTCGATTATCATTAGCAGGGCCAGCCGATACTATTTGTAGTTTATAACTAAGTTATACACAGGGTTTTGTATTTTCCAATCAACATTGTGACCTTTACCAGATGTCAAAATGTATTGTGCACTCTCCCTTATACCATGTACTTCGAAGGCTATTTTTAAAAGCATTAGGGCCTAACAACTATTATGGAGCGTTTTAAATAACCTACACTGTGCTAAGCTGTTAGTGACATGGGTTATAAAGTTTGGAGCAATGCCAATTGCTGTTCTGATTCGCAAGCCGGATAATTGGGGCTCATTGTGTCTTCATCTGTGTCAACAAACCAACACACTTCAATAAAATTACAAATAAGTATGAATAAGACCCTGGGGGGTTTATTCGGAACAGCAATTGGATCAAAATGTTGAAGGTCAGGAGTTCGTCTTTAGTTTCTATTTCATTTTACATTATGCAACAGCTTTAAAAATGTCCACAGTCTCAAACGTTTTATATTATCATTGCAAATATGTAGCCTAGAATTGTTGTCTTGAAGATTAGTAGAAGTATCTTTTCAATATGAAATATTGTTTTTAGTTTTAGGGATGCAATAGGCTAACATTAATGAGCTAAGCAATAAAATCTGATTAAGGAAGTTATTTCAAAGGGGGTAACAAGATTATTTTACCAGCCCCTTAAGTTTACTTTAATAAAAGTAATACACCATTATATTCAAAAGTGAATAATATTCTAACATACTCTTGGCTGTGGAGATTGCAAGGTATTTCATCACTCTTCCATCCTTCTCTTGCCCGGACATGCCAGAGTTTTCCTTGGAAGGGAGGTTTGGTAAATAAGGGAGGTACAATAGAGTGCTTCAATACATGTGTAGTTTATGGTGAGAAGAAGCTCAACCCCCCGGGCCCTTAGTCGCCTGAATGCTCGTCAAGTTAACAAACTTAATCCACGTCATTAACTGTTTTAATTTAAATATGTGTGATGTAGGATCACTATAATCACCTTGTTCAAATCATTAATAGTTTAAACAATTGATATTTCAATTTAACAATAATATAATAAACCACACTTCCATACCCACGAATAAGAAACAGGACATGGTAATAACCAAGTAATAAAACCCAGAACTGTAGGCCTATGTTCTTCAACTGAATCAGTACAAGAGATGATAACAAATAAATAACATACTGGCACAATACTGCATTCAATAACTCTTACTAACTTAAGTTAGTGTGACAATGAAAATTGATATTCTAACAATGAACCATTTTTTCCCTAAGCTAAGAGCACGATGAATTACCCTTAGTACAAGATCAGTATTGTGGTGAAGTATTGGTGCACTAAGTCAAGAGTACCAAGTCCAATTCCCATGTCCGAGTGTAATTTTCCAACCAATTGAAATTTGCATCTTTTCAAATGCACACATACTCAAACAGCAATAAAAATATTTCTATGCTGGAAGACTTAATTTGGACAAGGCAACAGACCTGTCAAAAACTACAACACATGATTTTAATAATAGAACTAGAAGTTAGTTAAACAAAATATTCATTCCAGCCTTTTTTTCCCAATATAATGTAATGAGTATATGTTGAGTTTTTTGTCACTCATTTGAGATATCCACATCTAAACACTAGTGGAATAAAGATGAGCTGCACCAATCAAATTTGTTGAAATCACAAAAATACAAAGATTTCATAATATTTTGCCATATTACACTAACACAAAGAGAAACAAACATTAATGAAACTCATAAAATAATCTTTGTTAATGCATTTCTTCAAGGTTGAATTTATAAATATAAATGTATGATATGTTCCAGTGTTGGTCAGCCTAGGAGTGTTGTGCCCACAACTCCGGTGTCTATGGTGGCTGCTAAGGAGGAACATATTGGCTCACTGTTGCCCGCACCCCTGCCTGTCAACAAGCCCACGGTGCCAGAACAACGGGCCCTCACACCACCACTTTCAGAGGCAAAGGTGAAAATTGAATTTATTGCTTTCAAGAAGATACAGTGCTCATACCACTTCTATGGTGCTGACTGACAGCTCACAGCTGATCTGAAAAGTAACCAGACCAAATTATGTATCACTACGCCGGACCATATGATCTGCAAAACCATGTGTTTAGCAGCTGTCACTTCTGACAGTCAAATTTTAAGTTTATACAAGAAACCTATATGACTGTTTTATTTATTTTCTATATATTGTTGACCTTGATATGTTGATGGCCTAGTATTATTAATTTATTAAAGAATATAATATTTTTTTAAAAAAATAGCATTTAATTCCATATCAGTTTTTATTGTAATAAATAAAGTTTTAATAAGAAAATTCCAATTTTCTTATAGAAAATTATTTTAAAAAATCCATTTTTTTTTTGTTAATATTAGTATTATTAACAACATTAATAAATGTGAAAAATCTGACTATTAATTACTACAAATAGAAAAAAAAGGAAAACATTTTTAAGAGTATTACAACATGTTGGTGATCTAGGGGTAAGGTGTCAGACTTCTGTACTGGGGGTCCGGGGTTCATTCCTCAGTCCCGGCACAAATTTATTTGATTTCCAAACCCTTTCTTGACCTCTGACAAGATGTGTATTAATCACAACTTGTGAATGTGTGTAATGCCAGGCTTCCACCGTGGTTCGGATCCCATGTTAAACTGTAGGTCCTCCATTTCATTTCACAATTATCCTACCGTTACACATTAGTGTAAGTGCGTATAACCCAAATGGGTATAAAGACGGTGCGATAATAATAATAATAATAATAATAATAATAATAATAATCAGAAAACATTCTAAAGTAGTTTAAAGTAAGGAGTGGTAATAAAGTTAAAACTTAGATAGAAAACTCCTAAATAGTTATATGGATTATTTGACTTTTAATATTTAAAAAAAATTATTTTATTTTGCTTTGCTTTGCTTTTAATGAGCTACAAAATATATAAAAAAAATCTACAATAAAGTGATTAACACCAACTGAATTAAAACATGGCTTGACAAGTCTAAAATTCACATATAATATTAAAATTGTATTTACAAAACTTGGATAAAACCAATCAAGGACAAAAAGAAAGTTTTGGTGTTGTGACTAGACATCCTTGATATAGAGATACTTAAAGACTTTAGTGTATAAATCTATTTTACAAATTAGCTTAGATAATAAGATTGATTTTTAAAATGTGGAAATTACAGTTGTGAAAGTGTTTAAACACTTTTTGGAGTGAAAATGCCTTTAATGTGTGTGCGTTGTGTAAGCT
This sequence comes from Timema poppense, assembly GCA_902141375.1. Classification (NCBI taxonomy): domain Eukaryota; kingdom Metazoa; phylum Arthropoda; class Insecta; order Phasmatodea; family Timematidae; genus Timema; species Timema poppense. The sequence continues at coordinate 62,616 of CABFOV010000134.1, forward strand.
TGTATGAGGTTTTCACTAACCTGTACAGAATGATATGGAGCATTGTTAAGAACAATAATGGAAGGTTCCTCGAGGCTAATCAGTAGCTGGTTTTTCATCCAGGTTTCGAAATTTTCCCCGTTCATTTCCCCGTGATAATCTCCTGTGGTCTTCTTTGATGCAAATAATAATTCAGCACCTTCCACAAAGCCCTTTCTTGAACCAGCATGCAAAACTATAAATCTTTTGCCATCATTCGTCGACCGCCTCTTACAAGTAAATGTTGAATTGTCTTGCCAAAACGACAGATTAATAACTTAACCAAAGTTTTACACAACCTCAGGCTTGTGCTCTCCTTTACAATCTGTTATATTATATTGTTTTAATATGTAGGCCTATTTATAATGACTTTAAATAATTTAACAAACAAAAATCAATATCCTAGAAAATATGTTTAGGCCTATAAAATAAATGACAATGACAAATCAAAAGCTATCCTAACTAACAAAAATCTATTTTAGATTCACTCCTCTTAAACAGTTGTAACAAAGTTTCTAATAAAAATACAATAACTTATAACTTGAAGTCTTAGTCTGGTATTTATTTAATAAACACTAGATAAAGACTCGAAAGTAATTTTTATTACACTTCACAGATTTTTTTGGAATATAAAAATTTTAAAACTCGAGGTTTGGCCTAGAGGGCAACACAACACAATCTTGGGGTTAAAAGATTTATTTTATAGTCTTGATAGACTTAAATTTTCGAATAAAGTATATAGATCACTGAGAAACACTCGCTATTTTATTTTATCACACGCTTTAATGTTATATTAGATAAATAATTATTCAAAGATCACCAAAAAATCCGTTTATTTTCCGAGGATAACACGCTCACACAACGAAATAATATTCACAAAAGAACACACAGATTACTAACTAGCCAAATTAATGTTCAAAAAAGACACTGTACTATTCAAATTAGTAATAAAATTATTAACGGGTAGCATAGACACGCATAAATACCAATAAATAGTACTAAACTATATAAAGTATTTTGTTCAACTTGTTGATTGACGCACGTAGTTTTAACAACTTTATTGTATACGATAATTCTATGTTATATTGTATTTTAAAAGTGTAATATTTTGGTTATGAGAATAACCGTTTAGTTCGTAGCTTAATATTGAAGTTTTCTTTAGCTGTTTAATTAAAATTAATTATTAAAAGCAAGAGAACGTTAAAAGTGGCCTAATATCTTGTAAACAAACATGGCCACTGGGTAAAAGCCAGTTGTTGACGTAGAAAAAAGAGGTCCTCTTGGAGGAATTCGGCCATTGTGTTAATACTCGTTGTTTACAAGATTTAAACTTTATATTATTTCACAAACACTTTGAATGTTATTTCCTCTTTATTACCACAAACCATTTATTTATGTTAAAGATATACGAGGGCAGCTATAAAAATATTAATATCTGAATATAATAACATTAAATGTAAAATTTAACGCTCTATTTAACCGGTAATTGCCACAAGAATGAAAAGAAAAACTAAAATGAAATCACTAGGCTTTTTTTTCTTACATTTGATTATGAAAAGAGAAATTATACTGTAATCTTTGAGGAAGTATTGTTAAAAGTGATTGATAATATTTTTAGTAATTATAATAGTAGTAATTAGTAAATAATAATTGTTTCCAAATATGGTGACAAAAGTTATTTTTAGACAATGTTTGTGTAACTGATACCATTTGCTAGCTTCTGCTAGCTGTCATGTAAAACCACAAAAGTGGTAAGTCCACTATAGCAGGGATTATTTTACGTGTCTTTTAAATAATGCCCACAGAGCTACTAGCTCTGATCTGGGAGGCAGATACATACACGTTAGTTTCTCCCTGCATAAAAAAAGAAAAGCCAATGCCATCTTCTGAAACAAAAAGAAATTACTAACCAAACTCAGGTTAGAGGTATAGCATTATATTATTGTTTTTAGCCTAGAATAATATGTGACACATAGTTTGATAGGTACTAACTACGGAACCTTTTCTTAATGGTCAGAAGGGTAAATCGCAGCTCAAAACTTAAATAGACATTGATAGTATCTATAAAACATGACAGTTGTAGATCATATGACTTTATTTATTAATTGCTGAATGTTCTAGTAACTTTAGTAGCTGTCGGATAGTGTTCTTCCTACCGTAATCTTACTATACATACTACTCATTAGGTTGAGAAAATATGTCACATTTGTTTAACTAGCCAGTCGGTAGCCATTAGCTTTATCTCAAAAGTTTCTATAAAGATGCCTGCATCCATCCAGTTTGTCAATGGAAGTCCATTTAAATCACTTGACACATGATCAGATTATATAAGTACCTCCTTCATTTGTTTAGGAAACTGATGTATGTTTATTCTTGGTTAATCTAGCTATTTCTGGCTACACACATTCTCTCTTGTGCTAACTTCACATTCTTATATAATATGTTACGAGACATATAGACAGGTCTCGGTATTCATCATGTCACTCCTCTACAGTTCCTTCATCAACCGTTGCCAAGTGATGCCTCGGCCCAGCAAACTGCACAGTGGCTGCAGGCACACAGATTTGGCCAACACCTGCGCACATTCACCAGTTTCTCAGGTGCCGATGTTTTGCGCCTTTCCCGTGATGACCTCATACAGATTTGTGGTTTGGCTGACGGAATTCGTCTCTACAATGCTCTACATGCCAAGTGAGTTGTTTAAATTTAAATTGTTGTAAAATCAGTATCTGAACAAACAAAAACTGAACAGTTTGTGACTTGACAGAAATATGATTCTAGGATACTGAATAACAAATACATTTTCATGGTATTATTGCTACTGTCCACTGAATAAAACTAATATATTTATTGGTCAGTAAATATTTTAGATAAGGTTAAGTTTGTATTTTATTTAATATTGCAAAGTAAAAATCCTAACAAGACTCGCAATTAATTTTTAAACCTATCTGACACAGACAGGGCTGCCACATATTTATTTTCTGCTGTTCAACTCATTATATTGCAGTTTAAAGCTGATCAATTGTATTAAGGTTAATTTTGTTGAAATTCGGATTGCATATTACTTCACTAGATTTTATAATAAATGTAAATTAAGATGAAAAACAAAGAAATTATTAAGTTATGAAATCCCAACCTATAAAAGAAGGAAATATATGGGTAAAATACAATGTCTCAATAATACTTCTTCTTTTCTTCTATAGTGGAAGGACACACACACACATGCATATGTGCATAAATTAATAGTGCACATAATGTTATATTATTGATTATTATAAACAGGGTCGTATTTAGGGTATGTTATGCTTATGTTCATTCATTTATTTTATACCCCTTACCCCAATCATTTTCCCCTCAAACACTAATATCACTTTTCACCTACTCACTGCATTCACTAGCAGATATATACTTGTGAAAACTTATTTAATAAATAGTAATTAATCTTATTGAAATCTGACACATAAAAACTTAGAAATTTACAATTTTATAAAAATATTACTGTTAAACAACTAAAACGTCTGAAGAATATATAATATTGAAAGAGCGAAAGATAATCCTTATTTAAAAAGTTAACTTCAGTCAGAGAAGTGGTTTTCTTCTAGCCTTAGCGTTTGCAAATGAATTGATTACTTACTCAAATTCCACTTTCACTGTTATGTCTTATTCTATGGCGAGAACTTAGGGATTGACAAGTCGATCTTGTGATTGGGCTGTTCCTAGATAATTTTTAATCCTTTTTAAACCTGAAAATGATCTTTCAGCAGAACAATGTGTTGCCCGAGTACAATTGTAAATCTTGAGTGCAGTGTACACATTTGGGTAGACTCCTCCAAGGTTTTTTGAACTAACTTCTTGCAAATAAATGGAAGAGAGGAAAGCTTCTTATCTTATTCTTTTTTGATACTTAGTAGATAGCTTTTGAGGTGGATACATTCTTCACCAAAACAATTTTCTACATCAAAATGATAAAAGTGAACAATTAATCAAAGCACGCCACACAGCAATACAATATAATTCATGAAAGAGGTGGGAGTATGAGAAGTCACGAACTAAACATATGCAGTGCTTGAGTCGATTTTCAGGTGCTATGATTTCTCGTAGACACGAAAGAATAGTTCTAAAGTCTATTCTAACGATCGAAGAAAGATGGCTAACAGTAGGGCTCTCTCTGCAACTACTCGTATTCCAAGCTTCGAGCCGAGCTCGTCGCTTAGGCTCGAGATTGAGATCGAAAGTTTTGTAGGCTCGTCATTTTGGAGCTTCTACTTGATGTATTTAATAATCAATTTTTAAAACGCATTAGTAAGCATAGTTTATTTAATTTAGGTAATATCATTTTCACTTGTAAATCATTCATTTGCTTGACATATTGTTAAAAATTAATTTCAATTTTCACATTAATAACGTAATATAGCCTTAAACCCACTTTTGACCGGTAAATTTATTCAATATTGTCGTCCATTTTGAATTATACTTGATTGAAGTTGTTTACTTGTATTTCCATGTCAAAGCAGTGAAAATAAAAATAGCTAAGAAGATTAATAAGTAATTGAATAATTCTTTTTACTACTTTTATCTGGTTCCTTTTGAAATTATCTAATTCATTGATTTAAAAAAATATTTTTTTTTATAGTTATTTCCTGATATTTCCATTTAAGTCTTAACTTTTGTTCTAACCTTTTTATTCATAATGCATGGAGTTGAGAGTGATAGCCCTAGTATGTACTTTAGATTGATCAGCCAATAAGAATTTGAGAAAAGGCAAAACACACGATACAAAGCAGATGGAAAATATCTACCATTAATGTTTGTCATTAACAAATTTTCTTTGATTCAGTGTATATAATTATGATTGTAAATAGGGTTTAAAATAAGTGAAGTATTACATTTTTTATTTTTATGGTATGTCCATCATAATATTCATTACTATAATAAAATTGGAACCAAATATAAATAAAATTTTATATAATAGTACAGGCATTACTTGTATTAGATAAATTTTATGTTTCAAAATATACAATCTAATTAACTTAATTTTCTGAATAAACCCTTTAAAAAATAATTTTATATTTTCATAAGGAAATCCTATTTTTGCTTTATGAAATAATTGTATTATATTTGGAAGAAAGTACTGGAAAGGTGGATAGAAACATTTAAAAGGAACAAACACAAAATGGTTTTTGAGTAAAAAAGAAGACACTTTACACTTTACATTGCTTCCATTGTGTTTTTTGGCTTTCTTTTTAAGAAGTTGCATTGCATATTTTACACTCCTTCCTGATGCATTCTGATAGAATGAAAACTAGGTCAGGGGATTGGGCAATAACGATCAATTTTCTTCAAGAGGCAGCCATTATCTCTTTGTCCAGTGGAATCATTGTAAAAGAGTGTGGTTCCAAATATAAAAAAATCATTTTAATAACACATTGATTTGAATACGACTTTAATCACTACATTATACATTATAAACACATTCTAAATATAATAAAAAATGTCTGAAAATATTGAATGTGATTGAATTGTGCAGAGCCATCGCCCCACGTCTCACAGTTTACCTATGTGTGGAGCAGAGCTCGGTATACCATGCCCTCTTTCTGAGCAGCCTGTCTTGTCTTGAGATGGCGAACAAGTTGGCACAACTTATGGGTGTGTCGTGCGACCAAATCAGGGACATCTATGTGCAAGGCCCAGGAGGGATCCATGTATTGATAACAGATGAGGTGGTTCGCAACATTAAGGATGAGTCCATGTACACCATTGAGATACTACAAGGTGAGTTGTGTAGTATTTAAAACTGCTGTAAATTTATACAACATATTTATATAACATATTTCTATACAATGATTACATTCAATATAACATTATTCATAGTGCTGCTATCTATACAGTGATGTCATAACTGAAAAACAGTCAGCTGTGGACAGTCAACCTTACAGTTCAACCAAGAAATCAGTCTACTCTCCTGACCTGATGAAGCTGTCTGTGACAGTGAAAGCTTGTACTTAACAATGTGTTTATGTGTTTTTTAGTGTTATATCTAAATAATTTCTACTCCAGTATCACCAAGGTAAGTGTGCTGGCTATCCCTCCTAATTTAAACCATGATTTAGCCTAGTGCTCTATACCACATAAATACAACATATTTGATAACTGTAATGCTCCATATTAAATCTTTACTTGTGGATAGGTCTGTATGTGTAGCATAGTAATGTTGTCATCCAAAATTTGTTTTATTGTTGAATTGAAGGTCAACACATCTATAATAACAATCATTCTTAGTAAGGAATATGTCAAACTCAATTCTTTTATGGCTTACTGGTAATGAAAGAATCTTAAATATCTCGATTTTCAATATTTCCATTATTAGCTATCCATTCCAAAGAAATTGGTTTTGTTACTCAACATGTAAATATTCATAATTGGGTAATTTTTCACTGTGATCATAATTAACCATTATTTTGTTTCACTGACAAATTGTAATTGTACTCAACATGACCTATATGTTTAAGTAAACCTACACAAATCAAAAATAGCTGGTTTCATTAAGTGTTTTTTTTGTACTATCGATGGTATAGGGGGAGGATTACGAGGAAGTGCAGGAACAGTTACAGAATGGAATGAGGAAGAGTGTGAAATAAAATATAGCATGGCAAAGTGTAAGGTAACAGTAGTTAAGTTATAAAGTTGGATGGAGTTTGGCTGAGAAAGACACAAGAGTGTAAAATATCTCGGAAGCGGGATTGAGGCGAAGGAGGGGAGTAGAGCTGATCTAATAAGTGGAGGGCAGCAGTGGAAGTTGTTCTCTAGATGTGTAAGAGACTTGCTATGGAGAATAGAAGTGCCCTTGAAGTGTAAGGAAGTGCTGTATAGGGTAGGGTGTACTTTGTACTCAGTCACATAAGCAGCAGAAACATGGACATTGAATGTAAGATAGACCAAGAGAGTGGAGGCCTTGGGAATAGAGTGTGAGAGAAGCATGCTAGCTGTCGTGAGGAGAAACTGGATTAAGACTGAAGTTCTTTGGGCAACGGTGGGAGTACATGCGATAGTAGAGAAAGCAAGGCTTAGATGGTATGAACATTTAACGAGAATGAAAAAGAAAACCAAAGAAAATGATGGAGCTTAAGTATGTAGGGGAAATACAGCAAGGAAGACCAAGAAAGAGATGGAAGGAGCAGATAACAGAAAGTGTGTGAGAGGAGGAGAATGTTGGAATAAAAGATGGAGGTTATAATTGTTCCTGAATATTTTAACTAATTAACCATGTCAATTGATATGTTACTCAAAGTAATCTCTAAATTACTGTCCACAATCTATGTTATCTGTAGGGCTCTGCGAGTACTCGGATTTTGAGCTTCGAGCCGAGCTCGTCCTTAAAGCTCAAGATCAAGATCGAAAGTTTTGTAGGCTCGTCATTTTCGAGCATTCGCTTGATGAACTTAACAATCAATTTTTAAAACGCAATAGCAAGCATAGGCTATTTAATTGAGATAATATTGGCATTTCCACTTACAAATCACTCGGTTACTTAACAAATTGTTAAAAAAAAGAATAATTAAATTTTCACATTAATAATGTAATAGAGCTTTAAAAACACTTTTGACCGGTAAATTCATTCAATATTGTCACCCATTTTGAATTATACTTGAAGTTGTTTACTTATATTGCCATGACAAAGCAATGAAAATAAAAATAGCTAAGTAGATTACTAGATAATTGAATGATTCTTTTTACTATTTTTACCTGGTCCCTTTCTAATATAATTTATGTTAAATTAAAAATGTAATATCAAGAATATATTATTATATTTAATTTTTTCAAACATGATATTTAAATCTCGTATGAATTAATATGTTTAGCTACAAAACTAGCTCTAGTATAGTTAGTATTTAGTCATAAAATTATGTCAATTAACATGTCTAAAATCAATGTTAATTTTATTTATTGCAATGCATATTTAAAGTTCGTTCACGGTAGGAGTTTACCTCTGAAAGGCCTTTTTCCCTACCAGAAATCTATTATATAGTAGGATATTGGTAGGAAAAAAGACCTTTCAGAGGTAAACTCCTATCGTGAATGAAGTATAACCACACTTACCACATTTCTATTAAAAAAACATTTACTTTTTCATTTTATTTGCTAGAAATATTAGTCGCATTTTTATTTGTTAAGTATGAGCATCAACTTTTATAACCATTAAAAACTGAATTGAAGTAAATTTCTCAATAAAATAGTGTTTAACGAGAGCCTGTACAGCACGCATGTGCAACTGCACATAGAGGAATGGAAATGTAACAGAAGAAGTTGATCATGCACGATTACACTAAGGAATAATAAACGAAATACGAAACACTTCAAATTTCTAACTGTTTATGATTCTTACGTTTTCTTTTAGGGTAAATTAAGTTACTGGAGCATATTTTGGGGAAATATTAGTTTATTAAAACATTAATTTTATTAACTTTTTATCAAGACAGTGTAGAAAAACACACTATAATAATGTAAAGTGATAGTGAAGGAATCCAATCTGAATGGATAGTTGGGTTAAGCCTACTTATAAACAAACACACTTCTCTTTTTCTTCTTACACTTTTACACTTCAAACTTGTAAATTATTTTGAATTTTTGGAAATATTTATTTTTCATAATTATAAAGAAACATTAATGAAAAAGTAATATTTCTGAAAATTCAAAACAATGTGCTACTGTGGGAGTTTTGAAGAAGTGGTAAGTGTAAAAGTGTTTGATACCTTACATTATTATGCAGTGTTCCTACACTATCTTATTGTACATTTCCAAGCCAACATGCAATTATTCATTTTAATCGTTTTAAAAAAAATGTTAGTATAATTTTAATGCCCATAAAAACATGAGTGTTGAAACCATTTCAATCAATTTTTTTCTACTTGGCCCTATATTTTTTAGTGTTACTTTTTTTAAATTGTATCTTTTTAAAGTGTTATTTTAATTTTAAAAACCGATGTTTCTGTTTATTAACCTTTTTTTCTAAAAGTATTTATATTTATAAAAATGAGTGTCATTCATATTTTAAGAACATCTGTTTTATTATATTTTTTAAAACTGAAATTTTAAATATGTGATACCTATTTACATTTAAAATAAACAAATATAGACTCTTATCATTTTAAATTTATGGGATATATTCGAACTCAGGAGTTTCTTATACTCGACTCAAATGAAAAAACCCAAGCTCGCAGACCCCTATTTATCTGTGTCAGCATATACTTAGTCTTTTTAGACTCACAACTTAATCTATTTCCTTACCAGTCTCTAAAAAATGTATGCATTTCTTGCAATGCCTTACTTACTATTGCCCAACAAAACTAAATTATCTGTGTATCCCAATATCTGCATTATATGATTTATAATGTTAATTAAAATAATGTGTTTTTATAAGTATAAAAGCAAATAAGCTACAGTAGCCCCATGGCTTCCTTGGTGATGACTGACAGCTGACGGCTTTGAAAAGTTATCAGACCAAATTATGTATCCCTACGCCGAACCATATGATCTGCAAAAACATGTGTTTAGCAGCTGTCACTTCTGACAGTCAAAATTTAGGTGGAGGGAGAGTGGAAAACCAGTTAGGAGAAACCTCCTCCAAGTTCACCCGACCAAGATTTGAACCTTGATCTCCCTGTCCTCGGTAGTCTAGCTCAACAAGAAATGAATGCATTAGCCAACTACGCCACCAAGGCAAGTGGAAATACTGGAATTGGCTTAAAAGTAAATTCGGCGCACCCATATTTTATTTATAAACCACTTTCTTGGGCTTGATGTATATACAAATCAAGTTTAAAAATGCAATGGAAAGCATAGACTATTAAATTTAGATTATAGCAGCACTTTCACTTATAAATCATTTGGTAGCTTAGTAAATGTTAAAATTAATATCAAATTTCACATCAATAGCATAATATATTTCTAAAACTGCTTTCAACCAGTAAATTTATTCAATATTGTCGTTCATTTTAAATTAGCCTCAGTTAAAGTTGTTGCATTGCCATGACAAAGCAATGAAAATAAATGGCTAAATAGTTGTATAGCCAACATTTTTAATATTATCACCTGAATTAAAAATTTAACATCAAGAATATATTACATAGAATGGTTTCAAACTTACGATATCTAACACTTGTATTAATTAATACTAGGGGGTCTGCAAGCTTGGTTTTTTTTATTTGAGTCAAACTCGAGTATATTAATAATTTTAAAATGTTAAAGTATATTAAAACACATCTTCTTAAAATATGAATGACATTCATTTTTATAAAGAGTAAATGCTTTTGAAAAAAAAAGTTTAAACAATGGAAATATCGGTTTTTAAATTGGAAATAACACTTTTAAAACACAATTTAAAAATAGAAAAAGCACTCAAAAAATTATTAAAATGGTTTCACACTTATCTCTTTAAGGACATTAAAACTACACCAAGAATAATCATAAAAAGTTAATAAAACTGATTAGCATAATGGCTTGGAAATGTACAGTAAGAGAGTGTAGAAACTCTGTACAATAATGTAAAGTGATAGTGAAGGAAGCCAACCTGAAAGGATAGTTAGGTTAGGCCTAGATAGGAACAAACACATTTCTCTCCATGTCTTCTTAAACTTTTACACTCTCCACTTCTTTGAAACTTCCACAGTTGTACATTAGTTTGAATTTTCGGGAATATTATTTTTTCAATGTCTCTTCATATGAAAAAAAAAAAAGTTTCCGAAAATTAAAAACCATGTGTAACTGTGGATATTTGTAGAGTGTAATAGTGTAAAAAAAAAATAGAGAGGTGTATTTGTTTATATCTAGGCCTAACCTAAATATCCTTTCAGGTTGGCTTCCTTCACTGTCACTTTACATTATTGTAGTGTTTCTACACTGTCTCGATAAAAAGTTAATTAAACTGACGTTTTAATAAGCTAATATTTCCCCAAAATATGCTTCAATGACTTAATTTACCCTATAAGAAAACATAAGAATCGTAAAAAAAGAAATTTGAAGTGTTTCTTTCGTTTATTATTCCTTATTGCAATTGTGCAGTTGCACAGGCGCGTCATATGGGGTCTTATTAAGACATTATTTTATTGAGAAATTAACTTCAATTCAACTTTTTATCCCTATAAAAGTTGATGCTGAGTTTTTAAATTAAAAATATATGCAAAAAATAAGATCATTTATTTTAAACAGGTTAACCAACATAATTCACTAGAGCTAGTTTTGTAGCTAAACGTATTGATTAATATAAGTTTTAACTATTTTAAGTTTGAAAACATTTAGTATAATAATAAATTCTTGATATTTAATTCAACTTACATTATTATTTTAGAAAAGGACCAGGTAAAAATTGTAAAAAGAATCATCCAATTATTTAGTAATCTACCTAGTTATTTTTATTTTCATAGCTTTGTCATGGTGACACAAGTAAACAACTTCAATCAAGTATAATTTAAAATAGATGACAATATTGAATAAATTTACCAGTCGAAAGTGGTTTTAAAGCTCTATAATGTTATTGATGTGAAAATTGAAATAATTTTTAACAATTTGTTTAGCAACCAAATGATTTATAATTGGAAATGCCGATATTATCTCAACTAAATAGACTATGCTTACTATTGCGTTTTAAAAATTGATTATTTAGTACATCAAGTGGAAGCTCGAAAATGACAAGCCTACAAAACTTTTGAACTCTGATCTTGAGCTTAAGCGATGAACTTGGCCCGGATCTTGGAATAAGAGTACTCACATAGCCTTAATTAATACGTTTAACCACAAAACTACCACTAATTTAGTTATTATTAATTTGTACAATTTTGTTGGTTAACCTGTGCTGATCAACATTGCAATAGGCCTAAATATGTTATCATATTAAATATTTCAAATTTCTCTTTGGACTGTAATTCTACCTTTTCTAATGGGTTATATAAAGTTACCAAAGCATATTTTGAAGAAATATATTAGCTTATTAAAAGATCACTATAATAAACTTTTTTTTATTATTGTGGTGTAATTTTAAGGTCTTAAAGATAAGAGGATTGTAATCTTTTAATTTGAGTACACTTTTATTTAAATTATCTACTATGTATAAAAAAAATTGTGTCATTCTTATTTTAAAGATGTGATATTTATATTTTGTGTTTGTTTTGACTGGTGACATTTTAAAATTAGGTATATAGCCAAACTTACTTGCTTTTTGAAATATTCGGCTTGAGTTTGACTCGAATTTTAAAAAAAACAAGCTCACAAGCCCTTAGTTTGAATATAAATATAGATAGTAGCAACTATATGAGACACATGTTCGTTTTTTAACAATAGCTGTGCCTGCTGGTGAAAACTTAGTCAACATAGGATGGTTAAATTCAACTACAGGGTAGATCATTGAATACTTACATATTTGATATCAATAGTTGTGCAAATAATTAACTTCTTCTTACAGCAGCACAATCTGGAGAGAGATACAGACTACTCCTCAAACCGGCTCCTCGTTGAGATGTTCCAAGCAGGGGCGGTAACCTGATACAGTGACAAGAGGGAACATCCCCCCTAACAGTCTCTATAGAGTCGACCAGCTAATGACAAGAACCAATTAAAGACGTTTCTAGTAGGAGCATTCCTTACAATACAACTCTTATGATTGCAGAATACTTTCTGAACATAATGTATTAAAGAGTTTGCTCATACCCACTACACTGACATCTGGACGATTTGGTGATGCCAATATCCTTGACCACACATGTGCTGCACATTACCATGTTGTGTTTGTTGCTGTAGAAAGGGTTTATTACAACCTAAATCAATTTACAGACAAGTCTATGTTGATTAGCAATTTTAATCATGATTTGTATTGTCAAGAGATAAACACTTTTAACATAATATACTATGATTACAGGCTAAAAGTGATTTATTGATGAATAAATCTAAGAATCAACTGATGCCAAAATACTGGAATATGTTGTAAAGGCTTAGTTTAGTAAATACACCCAAGTTTTTTATAACTACCAGTCATTCAGATGTTTGGTGTAATGTGTGCTAGACTGAATGTTCATTTAAGGCTATATAGATGATATATGAAAATATATAGTCTATGAAAAAGAGATGCTGAATATGTTTTCAAATAATTAATATGGTATTCTTGTATTGTATTTGATATAGACTAGATCTTATTATTAGTTTAGTTTAATATGCTTTTCTTATAGCAGCGAATCTATTGTTATAAATATGTAGTCTATATTTTCTTATACCTTAGTAATTTTGGTTAATATACTGATATTACTTTTAGCTAAAATAATAGTATTGCAAATTCTATTTATATACCGGTATAATAAATAGCGGGTTCAAAGCTTCAAAACTTTGACCTATCTTAAAAAAATCAGATTAGGCTTGGCCAATAAAAAAATATTACTAACAAAAATACTTAATTAATATTTACATTCTGGGATGTTGCATATTTATAATCATAGAAAATTTGAAGTAATTGAATTAGATCTTGTGATAATTTTATTTATCAGTTCAGAATAAAATATTCCTCAATAAAACCCTTTTAAAAGTGACTTTAGTGCATCAAAGAATATTCAAACTTTGATTACTCTTCAAGAGTATTTAATATATTCGATATAGTTCACTTCAAATTGAAAGAACCCCTATTAAAAACATTATTTTTAGTAAAACATAAACTCAAATCCTATACATCTCATTCCATATAACTTGATTTTGAAATATTCTCAGTAACACTATCAACTACTTAAAACGTTTGCGTTTGTACAATTTTTAGATTAAAATGTATTTACTATGAAAAAAAAATTGTAGCAAAGTGTTTTTCATATTAGATTATTCTTTTAGTTTTGTGAAGCATTTTATAACCATTAAACAATATTCATTGCTTCTAGCACTATGCTGAAACATTTCATGTTTGTAGAATAAAAACTGTTAAACAAGTAGGGGTGTATTAATCAGCTTTTTGAAATTGTAGCTATCTATTAATTTTGAGCTGTGTATTCACAACATTTATTTTTGTTATTCCTGAACCAAAAAAATTGTACAAGCATACTTTTGTCTTATATGTTTTGAAAATATGTGTGGTCAAAGTTTATTCACATAATTTTCCGACTCTGTAAAGATTTTCAGATACAGTAATTTACTGCTATTATGTATTCATATTTTGTAAAATGTACGATCCAACTAATCTTTAGAGTAAAAGATTTTATTATTACCGATAGATACAAATTATAGTATAGTTGGATGTTTGATTGTTTTTTGATAGTTTTATAAAATTAATTGATTATATAATGTGTTGCAATAAAGACACATAATTAATCAACAAGAATGACTTTCACAATATTAACTAATGATAGATTAACAAAATATCTTCAAGTATAGTTTTATTTGTTAGCAAGCATTATATCTTGAAACTGTAGATACTCTTTAAACACCAACAATTTTCAATGATAAGATTTATATAAATTAGTGGTGGGTGATACCTACTTTCTATATCCTGATACCTTTCTCGATATTATCAATTCATTTTCTCAATAACATTTAACATAAATTTAATAAATTCTCATTTTGTAAGCACAAAAGTAATAGTACTTAGACTTAGTTTGTTTCAATTTATTTTTTCCATGTGTCACAAAATACAGAAACTAGTTATAATTTGTTTAGATAGCCTATATCTAAACAAATTATAACAAGATGCAACTAGACACAAATAACATTTGCAATTAGAATTAGGCCTACAATAAGAAATGTAATTACATATATAATATAGAATATATTTGTCATGTTGTCAATAAAATAAACTCCTTTGAGTATTTACCAATTTTGAATACTAAAGAGTAGTATCGAGATCTTTAGCGCATAGTATCGATCACTGCGATACCAATGGTATCAAGAGTATTGGTATCTCCCCATCACTAATATCAATTTCAGAGAATAAAATCGGAGCAAAGGATATGAGATACCTATACTCCAACCACGTAAACCCACCAAATACCATAAATGTCTAATAATATACAGCTTTTTTGGTAAATGCTTTGACTAGATGTACTAAAGTAGAATTCTCATTGTTTGAGTCCTACTTTCAAAACCCTTTTATCCTAATATGTGCAAGAAAAGAAAAATTTTTTCAAAATCTCCATTTTGACTGAAAGCACGTCAAAAATGTGAAGGTTTGGTAGAGATTAGGGCTCTGCGAGCACTCTACTTTCGATCTTCGAGCCGATCCTGTCATTAAAGTTTAGGATCGAGATCGAAAGTTTTGTAGGCTTGTCATTTTTGAGCTTCTTCCTCTTGATGCACATACAAGTTGATTTTTAAAACACAATGTTAAGTATAAGCTAATTAATTTAGATGATATCGGCAGTTTCACTATAAATTATTCAATAACTTAAATTTTTAAAACCAATATCAAATTTCACCAATAACGTTATTGAGCTCTAAAACCACTTTTTGCCGGTAAACTCCAATATGTTCGCCCCTTATGAATTGTCTTTGATTGAAGTTACATTACCATGACAAGGGAATGAAAAATAAAAATTGCTAAATAGATAATCAAATACTTGAATAGTCATTATTGTAAGATTTTTATATGGTCTTATTCTAAAATTATAATTTTTGTTAAGATAAATTTGACATTGAGAATACATATTGATTGTTTTCAAGCTTAAGTTATTTAAACCTGTGTTAATACATTAAACTACAAAATTAGCATTAGTTATTATTTAGTTATAAAATTTAAAATATTATTTTAACCATATTATCTTTTATTTTAAAGTATGAGCATTAAGAATTGAATTGAAATAAATTTCATGATAAGATAAATAATTTATAGTGAGAGCCCATCTAAGGCGCATGAACAAAGGAATTGGAACTGAAGTGATCATGCTTGCGGTTATTACAATATGGGCTAATAAACAAAACAATTAAAATTTCTAACATTTTCTTAGAGGGTACTTAAAGTTACCCAGTTTTATTTGGGGAAATATTAGCTCATTAAAATGTAGATTTTACTAACTTTTTTTGTAATTATTAGTGTAGTTCTAATGTCTTTAAGACATGAGGGTTGAAACCATTTACATTTTTGTTTCTATTATGTTTTTTATTTGAGTGTTCTTATTTTCAAATCAATATCTAGCCTATACTCAAACTCCAGAGCTTTTTCAAATACTCTACTAGAGTTCGAAAGATAAAACCCATGTTCTCAGACCCCTCAACGCAGAGATGCAACTTCTTTTTCTCTGGGGAATAAACCACTATTGTGTACACATGGTTTTGTAAAATATTCCATTGTTGATGAAACAAGCTATTTTTATAGTTAATTAATTGCTTTAAATTTGTTTACATTATATTTAATCTTGCAATTTGGAAATAGTTATTTCCATAGATTATCATTCATTGTGTCTTTGTATTTGTTATGTTTAATACAGTTTATTAATTGTTAATTGTGCTAAATACACAGAATAGTTGAGTGATATATTGATATAGTGTCAAGTGCTGTGCATTAGTGACTCGAGAGTTTTGGCACATACACCATTATACCACAATAACAATATAAGATTTCACCGTACGGGGACGGCCAGACGAGGCGAGTGAGTGTGCAAGCGACTAAAATATAAAATAGAACACACTGGTTGTAACGAGAGGTGGCCAGACTGGAGCGCGCTCGACCCGGTACAGTCTAGTTTACAGGCGCTAGACATTCTCATTTTGACATTTTTTATTACTATCGATAGGTTTAGCACACTTGCTACTAACGGCCTAATTTAATTGGTAAGATCATAAACCATGCCTATATCTGTATGTATAAAACTGATATGTTAAAATACTTCAATATTATCTTAGTAGGCCTTTACAAATAAGAATCACCATTCGTGTGGAGAGAGGATGAGAAAACCTCAACAATAAATCACTTGTCAAAAACCACGCTCAGTTCACTGAGCCAAGATTCGAACCTTTGCCTCCTTGTCAACAACTATCGAGAGCTATTTGTTAGTCACTCGCTCGCCAGTTGGGCCACCCAATTGCTCACTCGTTTGTCAGTCTGGCTGAACCTTACCTTGACCATGCCAAGTAAATTGGATTTGTTGGAATTCAAGTTCAGTAACATTCAGTGTTCAGCGCTTTTGTAAGTGAAACATTTCACAGGTTTTAAGAACTAAGAGTTAAAATAAATAAATTATAGCACCGCGTCTGACTACTTGTTCGGGCTATAAGCTTAAGTACTAATTACTCTATAGGATTAGGAATTGGTAAGGTTGAATTTAGAGGAAGTGAACCCACATTTTTTTGGCAGGATAGTGGAAAACCATTTAGGAAAAACCACCCCCAGTTCACCCGAGTAAAATTTGAACCTTCATCTCCTCGTCCTCGGCAGTCTAGCTCAACACGAAACAAGCACGTTATCTAGCTAACTACACCAAGACATGTAAGAAATAAGAATTCAATCAAAAAGATTTGGCAGGGTCTTTAAAATCAACAAGTATGGGAAGAAACCACAAATATTAATTTGAAAAAAATGTAAAAAACTATCAAGTACAACATCTAATTGTAAAACCTTACCATATAATAACTAAAATACTTTGATATTTTAGCTATTTTAAATAGACAATTCATTCACTATTTGTTGATCATAAATTTAAAGTAAAGCTTGCACACAGGCTTTCAGAACTATTAAATATTGTGTTATTTTTAAGGAAAAAGAGCACTAGATCCATTAGTTGGAGCAGATTTTAAGAAATACATTGAGCTTGAATGTAGATTATATAGCATGCTTTAAATGTTAAATATGGTAACTTAAATGGTTGTTGAGCAAGTTTGAGCTAGAAATGTTAATTATATATATGTTAGTTTAAAGTTTACTCATGTTGATACGCTACTCTAGTGGCATTGATGATATATTACAAGTATATCTTCGCATGTTGAAGAAACTCAGGCCTGACAGATTAATATTAATTCAAGATTAAGTAAAGTAGAATTTAATTGTTTTGACTAATTCTGAAAATAACTGTCATCGATTATATAAATTTATATTTTAAGCTAAATATTAGTATCACATTCTTATCACTCATTTAATTTGTGTCTTTATATTTCTTTAATTTTGTTATCAAGTGGTTTTAAGTAAACATTGTTATAAAATATTGGTTCAAAAATTTAACATGCTAAGTTAGTGTGGACTAAGTAATAATAAGCAAAATAGTTTGTTGTTTTTAACATGACAGCTTTATTTTCCATTTGGTAGGTATCTGTGTGTGCACCAGCACTGATCAATAGTGATGGTCTTTAACACACCATCTACCATATTTGTTTTTTTAGCTTTTATTATTTTAAATATTGAATTTATGATA
Organism: Timema poppense; assembly: GCA_902141375.1. NCBI lineage: Eukaryota > Metazoa > Arthropoda > Insecta > Phasmatodea > Timematidae > Timema > Timema poppense. The sequence goes on from CABFOV010000134.1 coordinate 80,990, forward strand.
AACAATTTTATGAATATTGTTTCCCACCTTGTCAGGCCTGGATTTATGTAAATCGTACTGATAAAGGAAACTAATATTTTTTGAGGTTTAATTTTTATGGTTGAAATAGTTTACTAGTATGATAGACAACCTTATATCAATCAATATATACTAATAAATATTGTTAGTTTTAGTGATGAAAGGATACCAATTGTTTTGAACTCTAAAGTAATCTTTCTACTTGTATTTTGGCATCTAATCCATAGGCCTACCAAATTTTACTGTCTCATGCATATCAAAGTTATATTTTCAGGAAAATTTTGTTTTTACATGTGACCATTTGTGCCATTTTTGTTTTATATTATTTGTAATCTAAATCTTATACACATGTATTTGTATTAAATTTAAAGTAAAATTTGTTGGAAACACAATAAAAATGGAAACAAATTTTATTCAAACTGAGCTTTTGTGAAACTTCACTTTACCAACAATAATACTACTGGAACTAATGAAAATATAGCATGTTAACCTGAATATAGTGTGATGTCTTCTTACTAAAAAGGGCCTTCTGAAAACTGTACTAGTATTAATATGCGCAGCCTAACATTTTTCACAGAAAAAAAAATAATATAGGTCTATTTTGTAGAATGCTGTAACTGTGTGCCGGTAAACCAGTGGTAGTCCTGTTAAATCAAAGTGAGAGAAAATGTCCACCCTTTAGAGTCACTAAACTGGAAATTCAGTAACATTGGGCCAGTTTCATAGTCAAATTTAGTACGCCTCAAGTGCGGCGCTACACTAAATACAAGACGACACCTACCTAAACTCGATTGAAATGGGCCGTTCTCGCATAGGAAACTGGCCCATTCCATTCTGGTTTAGGTAGGTGTCGTCATGTACTTAGTGTAGCGCCGCACTTGAGGCGTACTAAATTTGACTATGAAACTGGCCCATTGTGTTAGTTTGTTAAATAATGTGTGCTATTTTACTGATATTATAAAATTATCCATGCAGATCTAGTTGGGGCGCTTCCACGGAATCTCAAGTAAACAGAATGAGAAGAAGCGATGATATGGATTTTAACTAAGCAAAATCTTATAATGAACACCTTATAAAAAAATACTATTTATATTTCTTTATAAGGATTTTTTTTTCAACACAGAAACTTAATAGTAATAAAATAGTGTATTTGACCTTTAATAATCAGGATGCCTATAACCTGGAAAACAAAATTCTCACCTACAGGAGTATAATACCATGTAAAAAAGCTCTTCCAAAACTTTACCCATCACTGACTGTTAATGGTCATTAACAGGGCCCGGATGTTGTTGACATGTCTTTTTTTTATTATTATTTTTTTACAGCAGCGACAATGCTCATGTGTACATAAACTCTGTTCATGATTTGGTTGTAGAAATTTAAACTTGATAGGTCATTTTTTGCCCTTTTGGATCTATAAGCCATTTTTAGGCATTTATTTTAAAATATGGGTAATGTTTAGGTATTCGGGTTGGATATATGAATTAATGATGGTTGATGACAATAGAAAAAAATGACCTAGTAAATAAAAGACCAAAAAAATGTCATATTTATTTTGATTCCCAAGAATTAAGAGTGTAGTCTGATATATTAAATATATTGATAAATGTTCCGATACATTGAAACCTAAATATAAAATTAAATAGATCAATAGTTTTGGTAAGTATATAGATATATCGTTGCCATCCCTATTCCCCACACTTGTTAGACTGAGAATATATTGTTAATGTCAAATGAGCTTTGTATACCCTCTACCTGCGCGGTTGGAAAAACCACATTCCTGGTGAGTAGCTTAGTAGGGAGGGGAGATATTTTGTTCCTGAGAATGCATGGTTCTAGCTGTCAAAAGTTTGTCATTGTATCTATCCCATTATATAATACATGTTAAATTCATTCGTACACAACCGCTCAAAGTGTATTTAGAATGCCTAAAGAAAATAAATCAAAAGTGGCTCATTTGAAGCATATTGTTTCTGAATTGGCAAGGGAAATACTTTTCTGTTAAGTATGTTTAAAAATGAGGTGGCCCAATGGCTAGATAATTTTATAATAAAGGAAAGTGATAAAACTAAAGAAAAAGGAAAAATAAACTATCAAGAGTAAATTTGATTAAGAAAGCCCACCTAGGGAAAGAGGAAAAGTGTGGGAAGAGTCCAATGCACAAAGGTGACATCTTCTTCCTTTCTTCTGTCTTCTATAGTTGAAGTAGTCACACACACATTTTAACAAAAATATATTTCGGCATTGTTGCCTTTATCAAACACAAAGAAGAAAGTACATAGTACACAAACAATGGATTACTCCATTTTGAATTTTTTTTAAACTGTTAGAAACACAATGTACCAACTGTTTTGGGAGCAAAGATAAATTCCATGATTAAGGTTAATATTTATAGAAAACTGATGATGATAAAAATAATAATAGATAAGAAAAAAATGATATAAAAATTATT
>CABFOV010000134.1:83874-150974 GCA_902141375.1 Timema poppense
GAAGATGTCACCTTTGTGCATTGGACTCTTTCCCTAGGTGGGCTTTCTTCATCAAATTTACTCTTAATAGTTTATTTTTCCTTTTTCTTTAGTTTTAACACTTTCCTTTATTATAAAATCTCTGTAAAGTATGTGAGGTGAAATTGGCAGCAGATAAAAGGTTTACCGTTCAACAACATCATTCTCCTTAAATGTGTGTGTGTGTGTGTGTGCGCGCGCGTGCGCAATCCAGAATGTGAGTAAAAATAAAACTTCTCAACTAATACACAAAAAGCATCAACGAGTAAAAGCAAATCCTCAAAATTTTACAAAGATTTGTGTGATGTTCTTGTATCCGTGAACATCCCTCTTTGGAAACTAGGGATTTCCTGGAACAGCATATGGGTCATTCTATTCCAGACAAGTCCACACTAAAGAAAAATTATATACCTCAGTGCTATGATGAAGTAATTAGAAGACTTAAGAGATAGTCAACAGAAAGAAGATTTTTGTCTCCATTGATGAAACTAGTGATATAAGTGGGTCATTACATTGCCAATGTAATCGTGGGAACACTGGAAATGGATAAACCTGGAGAGATATATTTGCTAATGACCGAAGTCTTGGAGTTTGTCAACCATACAACAATATGCAAACTTTTTGACAAATCTATGGTTCTGTTGTGGCCAGAGGGTGTACAACATGACGACATCCTACTCTTTGTGACTGATGCGGCACCATATAGTGTTAAAGCAGTCAAAACAATTAAGTCATTTTATTCGAGGATGGTACACATGACTTGCCTGGCTCACGCTTTACATAATATAGTGGTGGAGGAAGGAAGTGAGGGCCAACTTCCCCCAAGTTGACAGCTTAGTGCCACACACCAAGAAGGTATTTGTTAAGGCTCCATCATGTAGGGGACTTTTTATATCACTAGCTCCTGATGTTTCTTTGCCACCGCAGCCTTATCACGTGGTAAGGCACTTGGTTCGATGCTTGTGTATATCATTGTGACTATTTTCAAACCGCAAAGTTAGTAGTAGATTCTATTGAAGCACAAGATGCTAGGGCCATTCAGACTGCTCAAGAAATGTTTTTAGACAGCGAAATAAAGAGAAGCCTGACATTTATCAACGCAAATTTCAGCTCCGTGTCTTCAACAATTACACTTCTTCAGAAGAAAGGTATGATCCTATAAAATATGATAGCTTTGGTCAGAACAATGGAAGGTACAATGGAGAATGTTATGGGTGATATTTGTGAGTGTCGGCAAACTGAAGTGTGCAGGCTACAAAACTTTGTACTCAATCTCTCAAGTGCTGATGGATAAAAATTTTAGCACTTCTGACATTAAAGAGGAACTAACAATTAGTGACTTAGTGCACTTCCAGTATGCTCCCATCGCTTCTGTAGATGCTGATCCATACTTTTGCCTTAACTATGTTTACTCTGAGTGTTTACGTTTACATTTTTTTTATATAGTATATTTGACCATGAGAGATGCTGTATCTAGTTCGGTCATAGTGTATGTAGACTTTTAGCCGCTCTTTGGGAACAGAACATTGCCCAGGGTATACCTTGGAGGTTGTCTATACGTCATACTCACAATGAGGTGACATGATGATTATGAAGGTGTGGAGCCAATGGAAATCTTAAATTTAACTTAAGCCTAATTACTTAGACCATGGTGACCATAGGTAGAGTTCCCCTTTCAGAAAAAATACCTATGGTACCACCAGAAATTGAACTTGAGACCTCTAGATCAGTATCCAAAAGCCGGTTATTTAAAAATGTATTAGTTGTATTAAACATGATTGGCATTCGTCACACTGGTAAAAAAAAACAACTAATTTCTTGAGTGAATCTAACTTCTTGTTACTTACCACTACTTTAGGAATATGTCATGAAAGCATTGAAATATTGAAATGTTTGTAAATATGTGTTTGTGCTTCATTACTTTTATTTCTACTTCATTTTTATACAATTCTGTCATATTAATTTATTAATTTTTTTTTAGCACTGCGTTTTACTACCCATGCGGGTTATACGCTTAAGTACTAATTATGCTAATGGCTTAGGAATTGAGAAGGTTGAATTTAGATTAAGTGAACCCACATTTGCATAGAGGTATAGGGAAAAAAACGCCCCCACTTCAGCCGACTGAGATTCGAATCTTGATCTTGTCCTCAACAGTCTTATCTCAACACGAAACTAGTGTGTTAGCCAACTACACCACCGAAGCGGGTGATATATCATATTAAAAGTGAAACTATATTTAACTAAAGTAATCATTTTCTTACCATTTTTTTATCAGTGCAAGGTCAAGTTATCAATTTTATGGTACATAAAAGATTAAAAATATATTAATTTTCTTAAATTATAAAACAGGGTGTCCAGCGACCTGGAAAACAGAGTTATCGGGGAACTTGCCATACTTGGGCCCGCAGTGCTGCTTCCTACCAAATAACTTAGAAACTATGTAAAAGCCATCTATTAGCTCTAATGATAATGAAATATTTGTGTAAGTCAGTGCTCTAGCAGACGAAACGATAATACTAAAACAATTGCCAGTAAAACACCGCACCAACGCCACGAGAAAACCGCATGGCTCGTAACTTTCCGTATCTATGGTTACCAAGACCTTGAGAAGACTGCATCGGTCTAGTCCGCGACTATTCGGACAGATCTACACTTGGTCACATGATTGCCAATGCAGCTATCAACGCCACAAGCCAATGCGACACTGAATAAATAAGACTATTCGGATAGAGCCAGTAGCTAGAAGTACTATCAAAAACTTGTATATGCACTTGATTGGTTTAGAGGTTTTGTCCAACAACTAACCATCATTTATAATACTAATAGGAACCCACTCGCCCCCTTGCCAATTTATCAAATATCAAAAGCAAATGTGGTCAAACTAGTTAGGTAGTTTCTTATGCCTTAGTTAAGTGCACAGTCTGTGTTAAGGATCTGAGAATCCTCTCCGAGGATTTTAAATATACATCTGGGATTAATATTAAAAATTCAATAAATAAAATAGCAAATAACAGCCCTAAGGAATAAAAAAAACGAGACAAAGTATTAATTATTTCTAATACTATGGCAATGACCCCTAAATAAGTCGCATTTCCCCCCAGATACAGCCTTTGTTAAACATGTTTTGGTTATACATATTAATTCTCTATTTCATACTTTGACATTATAAACTGTTACACTCTAAAATTAAATTATAAATTATATACATTGCAACAATCATTATTTTATTGATCGAATTTAAAATGTGTTGAGTTATTTCTTAAGTGTTTGAATGAACTATAAACTAAAGCAAGCGCTATCACCAATGTCAAAAAGGAATTTTAGCCGTCTATAAACTTATAAACTATACATTTAGCTACTGCTTAAATAAACATAAATTTATATTTTTTTAATTTCTAAGGAAATTGTCTTGTTCTCACATTTCTTGTATCGAATTTAAGAAATGGTTCTCTTACATCCCTACTTTTATGGCTAAGGTTAGACGAGCCTTACTAGTTTTTGTATATGTTGTGGTTTGTTAAGCTCTTCATCCAAATATGTCAAGGGGTTATAAAAAATACAGATTTAATCACAGCAGTGTTTTTGTATCCTCTTATTTAACTTACCTACTCATAATTTTAGGATACATTCTTTGAATTTAAAAGGATGTTGTGCATGTGTGTAAAAAAACAAAACAATTTGTTACCATAGCAATCATCTTAGTTTGTGTAACCATGATTCTTGGTATAAGCAGTGCAGCTGCATTTTGTTTGCCTTTTATGTAGAGAATATGGGGCTATCTAACCCTTATCTATAAATGTGTAGAGGTTATATAGGTTTGTACGTGAAAACGCAAACTTGATTGTTTGTAATAAACTTGAAATTATGCTAAATGAACTTAATAAATACCATTTTTCTTCGTTGAAAAAAGGGAAAAGAATTCTAAAAAAGCAACCAACTTTGACAAAGGCAAACAGAAATATTCTTGATCAATCAAAAAAAATATCAACAGAGGATAACTTGTGTTTGAAAGTAAGATACTTAGTTGGTTTTTGCACATTTAATCACTTGTAAAAGCAGTATTCGAAATGGTATCTAATAAAATGCAGCGGCATATATTTTGTATATGATGTCTGCAAATAATCTCTTGATTTAGCCATAGCCATAGGGATTCAGTCCAACCCAATCATTCTAGTAGTTATGAAACACTGCAAATAGTATACATTACATAGATATTAGCCATCTAGAAATTATCTCTGTTTAAATTTTGGCATTTTTCTTTGTATAAAATATTAATTTACAAAATTCATGTTACATTTTTAATGATTTATACATTGTCTCATTGGTCTTATTTTGAAATTATTTTAACATGTTAAGACAAAATATTAATTTGAATTAACCAAATAAATTATGTTTATTATTTTCAGTTTACAAATGTTCCGGAACAAGAAGACGGTTTCATGTTTCCTGAGGAACTTAACAGATCTCTAAGGGAGCACATTAGGGTGAGAGCATTTATGTCTGGAATTTTGGTAGCTTAACATTTTTACCAACATTGAGAAAGAGAGTAACTTAAACACAAAGAAAAAATGTCACTTCCTTGTTTTTAAATACTTTTAATTTCATGCTGTATGCCTACAAATAAATACACTACTTAATGCATATATTAAGCTATGCACCTTAGTGAGTTTGTATAGATATAGACAATGCATAATGTTTTGTAATTATTTTGTCCACCCTGATGGTCTTGGGGTAAAGTGCTCACCTCAGGATCTGATAATTGTGGGTTCAAATCTAGTCAGGGTCAATGGAATTTTTCTTGAGCGATAAAAACTTGTGACTTAGCACAGCTTCGTTTGGAGGAAGAAAAAAAAGTTGTAGTTCCCACGTTGATCGTGGTATGTTAAAGAACTCTGAAAGGTATATGAAAATACCTTTCCCGGCAAAATTGATATGCCTTTTCAGTCAGTTCAGAAGGTGCACATTAAAAAAACAAAATAATCAAGTAATTATGTTAACCAAATTTATCAACAAATGTTATATGTTCAAAGAAGTAACACATGCCTTAATTTAGATTTTGACTGACGAGAATGGCCGTCTTCATCGTTGTCTGGGAGAGCGTGAATCAGAACTTCATATCGCCAATGAGAAACTTGAGTGCAATGAGAAGAGACACATGGCGTCTTCTTTGTCTGTTCTGTCCAACCAAGGTCAAACCTCTGAGCTTGCGGCCAGCAAGATTGTGGAGTTGAGCAAGAAGGTACGAGAACTGTCATCAGAAATTGAAATACAGAAGAGGAAATGCCGACTGGCGGAAGCTAAGCTTGCTGGGTGCTGTGAGTCTGGACTGAACTTGGAAGACAAGGATATTAAGCCAAGTAAGTGTGGATAAGTATTACTTTTATTCAACAATGTTTGTGTTCCTATCAAGTATCAATTATTCACTCCTAGGAAGTACTTGTTTTTGAATTACACGCTCATTAAGAGGCCTCAAGAATAAATAAACATACAGAGTTATTTAACTTTGAAAGACAATGACAATGGAATAAACTATGCAGATGTTTGACTTTTTTTCCATTGTACAGTGGGTTTTTTTCCCTTGCAGACTATATAAATAAAAGAATTAAACAAAACATGTCTTTCAAAAGACCAAAAAACTTTGTGAAACTAGATAAAATGCTTTTAAAAACCTGACTAAATAAAATCAATTTAACATTATTAGAGCAAAATTCTGTTTTGTTCAAATTTTACACTAAACTAAAATTAAACCAACAGTGGGGTGGATAAATAAAAATAAAAACCAGCTGTGCTGCAGAAAAAACAATGTTTTCACACCATATGAAAAATAAAATGAAAATCACAGCCAAATTGAAACTTATATTCAAATGAAACCTTAAATGATCATAAGTAGGCCTACCTACTGTAAATATTGTAAGATTAATTATTGCTAATAACTTGGAAATGTTTAATAAGATAATTTCAAAAAACTGTTTAGTAATGTAACATAAGTAATAGTGAAGGAAGCCAACCTGAAAGGATAGTTGTTCTTATCTAGACCTAACCTAACCTTTCAGGTTGGTGTCCTTCCCTATCACTTACTTTACATCTTTTAACACTCTAAACTGTCTTATTATACCTTAAATGTTGGTATATAGCTAAAATACTTCAACATAGCAAATTTTTTTTTAATAATCATAAATTTAGTATAACTTTATTTTAAGTGATAAAAATGTAACTTTTTATTTCAACTGCTATGATAATAATCAGCATTCCAATCTTTCTTCCTTTTTTGAAAACATAATTATACTTGTACTCAGAACAAGAGGAAGTTGAGAAGGATCCAAACCAAGTGAAATTATTGACAGACAAACTGCAGATGACCAATCAACGTCTGTGTGACAGTCGCAACCAGTGTCAAGCCCTTAAACAAGACCTAAGGATGGTGCAAAAGGTAAATGGAAACCTTAGAGATTAAAAGGATTAATAATTATTTTTCAGTTCTGATAATCATAATATCCAGTGTCACTTTCATCAAATCTAAAACGGCTAGTAGAGTAGTATTATCAGAAAGGTTGGAGTTTGATTCCAAATGGCTGCAACAAAGGTATTTTTTCTCCACTAGTTTCCCATATTCTTTCTAGAAACAACATGTTTGTACTGTCCATTTTTTTATATTCTTGATATTCCTGAGTGATCATCGAAATTTAGTATTTTAACACCTGGGTTACCATTCAACGATGACCTTGTATGATGTAAACTATCCTATTTCTGTGTTATGAAACTACAGGATGTTTCACTCATAGGAGGCCCCAAGCTATAGCTTACTACAGACATAATATGCAAGGTTGGCAAACATAATCGTGACAGAACATACCTTGAGGGATGCCAAATGTACAGCATAGCATATGCTGTACGCACATGTCAACCCTTTGCTCCATGTTTGTGAGCGAGTTAATTAGCTGAGCGTAGCTGATGCCATCAATTACAGTGGTGATGGTCTCTTTCAGTTCCTAGATTGTGTATAGTTTATTGGCATGATTTAGATCATTCCCTTTAATGTGCCCCATTGAAAGAAGTATGGGGAGACTAGGTATGGAGATCTTTGTAGCCATAGTCTGGTTTCAAGATTATTCAATCTTTAAAGAAGCTATTTACAACCACCATAGACCTCCTGGACGTGTGACAGGTTGCCCTGTATTGATGGAAGTAACCACTTTGTAACTCAAATGTCAAACTGATTACAGAATGTGTCGATAATTTTGCAGTACATGTCTATGAGTTAACAGTTGTTTAAAAAAAGATAGACCCTATGACGCACCTGTGCGACAATGTGTACCACATTTCAATCTTCAGGTCATGCAGGGGTTGTTCATCAATCGCATGTGGATTCACTGCAGCTCAGAAACACGTATTCTGAGCATTTATGTAACCTGATCATTTAAACCGCGGTTCATCTGAGAAATGTCCAAGATATCATTTTAAACCATGAAGCTCTTAAACCAGTTGCAGTACGAGACCTTTTCTTAGCCGCTCTGCGACAAGTTGTAGGTGACTAGGCTATCTCTTGGGACAGTTGCCTTAAGGACTTGCTTGGTGAGTTCAGCAAACTCGTATGTTCCCTCGGTCATTGCAGGGTGGTCATCCCCGTGAACATTCACCAACATGCCGGTTTTCTCCAGATTTTCCACCATTTTCTGTATTGAACTATTTGAGGGTACTTCAGCATTAAATAAATTTATGAAATTCATGCATGTAGCCATGAATGAACCTGTGGTCTATAATTATTTCACCAATAATACTTTTTGCTCAGTTGTGTACGTGTTAACAGAACCCAGAACCCCTGCGAACTTAGCTTATCAGAGTGAGCCCAACAGGTACAACATGCCGGAGCTGTGTTCCATTTCAACACACGGCGCCAAGCATGTGGAATTCCTAATATTGCAACTGTTCTGTAGTGAACGATAACTTGGGGCTTCCTACGAGTGAAACAACCTATACTATAAACACACGCAAGTCAATAACACAACATTTACAATAAGACATACTTATGTTTCTATACAGATGTATTACTATTAAATCTACTACTTAAACTTCACAAGATTTAAATATAAATGTTTAAACTCTAATACGAGTTATTTGGTAAGAACTGTGATACTATGAGAACATTTAAAATGGTTTTACCGTTAGCCTTTTATTCAAAATATAAATTTCTTGTTTGATATTTTATCAAATACCGTGCCTAAGATGTTTTTATAAGAACCTATTTGTGAAGCTATTTGTTCCCAAGACCAGAATAAATCGTGTACTCCAAATCACTCTTATCATTAATTGTCAGCTTTCACAATACATGGAAACTAAATATTGAACTCATACAGATTTAGTCCAATATTTTCACCAAGGCCCATTTTAATCTAATTTTAAATTGTATTTACAAAACATTAATTCAAGGCAATATTCCTTTTTCTCAATTTAACTTTGGACCTTCAAGTCCCAGATTTATTTTTGGTAAGCTCTGATGTAGGACTGTGAGATTACTAAGATTGGGATGTGTAGGAGCCAGTGTAACTCCTGGTAACATGTCAAAATTCGTAAAGATGGAGGATTTTCATTATATATAGGCCTAATATTATAATTCAAAATTATCCTATTCATTTAAAAACATATTTAGAATGTTTTGTGTACAAAATTATAATTTGAAGGCTCTAATAAAAAAACTTTTAAGCTTTATTTTAATAAAGCAGATACTTTGCAACAGGCACTGTGTAGCGAAGCTGGTGAGAATGTGTCAATCCACTCGCTGTCATCTAATTGGCGAGGGAGAGCCCAGCAAATAGCAGCACTGCAGCAGAAACTCGTTGAGTTGCAAGAGAAACTGAATGAGCAAACAAAAAAACACGGTAGGCAAATCACTTTCTTGGTTCAAAAAGTGTACCTTTTTTTTTCGTTTACTATCTCTCCAGGCTATTTGCATATTTACACTAATGGATTTGGGTTGAGAAAGGTAGAATGTACCAACATTTTCTAATAGGGAATGTGAAAAACCATTTAGAAGAAACCATCATCAGTACACACGGCCAGGATTCAAACCCTTACCTCCCTATCCGGCAAACACTAGACAAGATGAGAATGATGCCTTAGCCTGCATTTGAATAAGAATACTATGAAAATTAATATACATACACTAACTCCCATTCTTTTGAATTGTGACAAATCTGAAACTTTTTATTATTATTATTATTATTATTAGCACCGCGTCTTACTACCCGTTCGGGTTATACGCACTTACGCTAATGTGTAATGGTAGGGTGATTGTGAGATGAAATGAAGGACCTACAGTTTAACGTGGAATGCGAACCACAGTGGAGGTCTGGCATTCCGCACATTCACAAGATGTCTTGTCAGAGGTGAAGGAAGGGTTTGGTAATCAGATAAATCTTTGCCGGGACTGAGGATTGAACCCCGGCCGCCAGCATAGAAGTCTGACACCTTACCCCTAGACCGCCAGGTCACCTATTATTATTATTATTATTAAAAGCACCACAATTAAATCAATGCAATAATAATTCACAAGAATAACAGCTACTTTTATTTTGGTTAGCCTCTTATTGAAAGCTGGTTGAAAGTGTTAATAACATTTTCGCATTGCACACCTTCATCCCCAGAAGTTGCCACCGCAGACAACCGAGCATGTGTGGCAATGAAAGTGTTGGAAAAGGAGCGGCGAGTAGTGCAGGAGAGGACTGCTAGGGAGTTGAGAGAAAGGTCTGTGCAGCTGGAGGATACAAAACGCAGACTTGATGCAGGCCGTGCTCGTAACAAGATATTGGAGGATGAACTGGCGGGACACAAGAGGAGACTCACAACACTTCTCGACAAGGGGAAGCATGATGATCAACTCATCTCAATGCTCACAGTGAGAATAGATTCAAAATGACAACTATCCATGGCCTACTGATCATTTTAATGATACATTCACCAACTACAGGAGTGACAAGAATGGATAGGATGAGAAATGAGTGTGTGAGAGTAATAGTTTAGGAGGAGCCAGTGCAGGACAGGATAGAGAAGTCACAACTAAGGTGATACATTCATATGAGGCGAATTAAGAGAAGATAGCAATAAAGATGTTGGATATTGAAATAAGGGGCGGGTGGCTGGAGAGAGTCCAGAGAAGTGTGGAGAAGAGAAAAGAGATTTTATTCATGGTGGAGGAGAGCTGGTGGGGATAAAATACACATTGAGAGGCTTCTATTCCAAACATACCCGGCCAATGGCTAGAAGCTGTTCATGAGGATAGTTAGCCAACTCTGGTTTTTGGGTTAAATTTTTTAACATCACTTATATGAATCTCGATCAATTATAGAACACATTCTAGATACACTCATAAACATATTTCAGTTTGGTTTATGTTTGTCCTCCTGCCCTGTATTTCAGTCAAGGCATGTCCAAGGCTAGGTATGTTTGATGATATAAATGGATAGGAACCTAGCTTACCAGTGTGGAGGTTCACTGATTTTTAAACTCTCAGAGAAGACAATATTAACATAAGAATGTTGACCTCTGTGATCCTGTGGTAAGGTGCTCGCCTCAGGACCCGATGTTCGTAAAAATCCGTAATATAACTTCCATTGGAGTGGAAGTAAAGCTGTCAGTATCATGTTGATTGTGGCATTAAAAGAACCCTGGAAGGTGTGTGGAAATATTTTCCTGGCAAAATTATAACATAAGAGGAAATGAAAATAAAATAATATAAAGTATAAATAGAAGCTAAATGTTAACTATTTTTGCTAAAATACGTTCATTTTAGCATTCATACATTGAGTTAAGAGATGTGCTAGGATTGAGTGGGACTAATTGGAGAGGGAGCGGAGTGCAGGATCTGAGGAAAATTAGTCACCTTACACTGGATGGGAAATGATGAAGGGAGGAGAATAAATGGTGTAGGGTGGGAAGTGGAGGTGAGTGATTCATTGATTGAATTATTAAAATGATAAATATAGACAAAGGGAACATCATTGTTATATATTTATTTTGGTTTTGTGCTTTATCTAAAATGGCTCAAAACTTTTTTTAAGTATTGGTTATAATTCTTGGTACTCAAAAATTAATTATATGCCATTTATTATATTATATAATATTTTCAACACTTTTACTAGAAGTATCTTCTATAACACTTAAGAGAACGCTTAAAACTGAAATACATTTTATGAAAAGTGTGTATATGATGAAAGGCCAAAGCTTACTTAAAAGTATAATTACTATTCTGATACCTTTTGAGTGAAGTCATTACAATAATAGAGTAGTCCTCTGTTAGGTCATTATTGGTACAGATCTATATGTATTTTGTTCTTGTGATTTAAACTACCAAGACAAACTGATATTAATATTTGTTGAAAAAGGGACAATTATCTGCATTGGAGAAGAGGTGTTCAGACAGAGAAGACGAAGCAAGGAGGGCCAACTCTAGATGGGAAGAGGATAGGCAACACTTGTTGCAGGATATTACGAGGGTGAGTTGAAACGCTTAAAACACCAACAACATTTTACACAGTGATTAGTTCTTTTAGTTTGTTTTTTAATTTACAAACATTATAAGAGACAAGCAACTTTGCACAAAAATAAGTTTAAAGGCACTCGTTATCAAACCTACTACATGACCAACTTAAAAATTATGTAATAAATAGAACTTTGCAGTTAATTATATCGACGAATATACTTTAAGAAGAATATTTGATGATACAAGTTACTTTTGATCTTTTAAAGGAAAAATCCAAACTGGAGAAAACTGAAACCATCTTGGCAGAGAAGGATGTCAAGATTGATCAGTTGGAGGAGAAGTTGAGACAAACTTTGTTAATCTTGTGAGTTTATTTTTAAAAGTGTATTATTTTAAATCCCACCAAACTCTTCAAGAGTATTAGGTCGTTCATAATAATTTTGGCCTTTTAAACTTTTAAAGAGTTAAAAAAACAAATTTATTTTAGCGCCGCTTCTTACTACTACACGTTTGGGTTGTACAGCTGTGTACTAAATTACACTAATGGTTTAGAGATTTGGAAGGTTTAGTTGATAGGAAGTGCACCCGCACTTGTGTGGAAGGTGAGTGGAAAACCATTTATGAAAAACCACCCTCAGTGCACTCGACCGGGATCGAACCCCAATCTCCCCGTCTTCGGCAGTCTAGTCCAACACAAAAGTATCGCGTTAGACCACACGGCCACTCAAGTGGGTGGAAAAAAAATAGTTCTATAGTCATCTTCCTAGCAAATATCTTTGTCACTTTGATAAATGCTGTAAATTGACTTTCCTGACCAAAGTGGTAAAACATTTAAGTTATCTGAACATACATTATAATTTTATTAACTTTTCAACTGTTAGAAAAGGCAAACATTGCTAAAGACCGATTATAGATGATGTTGTAGTCAATATAGTCTAGAGCTAAAAAAATAAAATTACTTGATTTTCATGTTAAACATTCATCAATTAATATGTCCGACCATGTAAAATTGATATCATATCTTTTTTAGAGAAATGTGGGTCATTTGGGTAAATTAACTTTACCCATAGCTAGAACCTGACAATATGTTGCGATGTTTCTCAGGTCATCCAATGACAAATTGCAAAGGAGTTCAAGTCAGGACATATTGTTTTCTTCCTCATGGTCATTGTCCAAATTGTCTGAACACCACCAGACACATTCGATGTCTACTCAGGTAATAAACATCAACCATGGATTTGTCAAGATGTCCATGATTTTAAGACACACTCATGATTTTACAAGAGTTTATTACAATGTTTTTTATAGAGTCTTATTACCCCTTCAGGACAGAGGCGTTGGAACTTTTTGGCCATAGAGGGGACCAAAACAATAATCTATAGATACCCACCCAAACCAAAATATATATTTTTTGGGTCACATTCTGTTTTACCATGAATAACTTACGAAACAGAATATAATATTGGATGCACTGCAACTTTGATGATCTATTGGCCACTTTGTATTAATCTATGACATGAGCTAGTAAAACTATTTTGCTGGTGGCATGCCATGATCATTTGTAAAAATCATTACTTACTTTTCAGGAAGAAGAAAAAATAGCATCTAAAACCTTAAATTTAATATTCGTACTGTGTAGACCCTTATCATTAAATTACTCAAATTATTATAATTTACACAAAATTATACAGTGCACTTTGTAAAGGATACATCAGTACAGGTAATGTGAATCTACTTTGTCAAGTTATTTAATAAAAACACAAAGCTCAGTTAAAATACAAATTGAAGCATCTTAACATCATATCAAAAGTTGAGTAAAGATAAATAATATAATACTATATTTAAAATTATAACATCATCAAGAGTAGCAAAAATTGATTTATCAAAAGTGTAAATAAAAACAAAAGTAAAACCCCTTACAAAAATTACGTTCAGATTGTCACCATTCAAACATAAATAATTGTCAATTATTAATAAAAATCTAAAAAAAAGTATTTCCAAATAAAGGGCTCTGTATTAATTTCTAATGATAAATTGTTTCATCGCAGTATCAATATTGATGTTATCATTTTCCTTTTTGTATGCATTAAGGATCGTAAGATGGTCCATCTCGTTTGTCCCTTTACGCTATCATATATCTACCACTCATCCAACTACTGTAGGCAACTACGGTGGCCCTGATGGCTCACAAGTTATTTTTTTCTTACTGGATCAGTATCGCAGTCACTTCCACACCCAGTACATTTTTATCACATGTACTCGCAATTGATAGAGCCCCATAAAAATGCTTTTATTTTTTTGTTAAATCTCATTTTTCGGTGTTATTTCGTGTTTATTCAAAATAACATATCATCTGAGGTGTTTAAGTATTATTTACATATTGAGACAATGTATACAAAACTAAAATTTATTATTGAAACCTTATGAAATTGCTTTAAAATTCTTTGTCAAGTTTATCTGCATATTTCACAATTTAGTAGACTAAAGTTAGCTTACACTACAGCAAAATACTAATCAAATTACAGCATGGTCAAAATTTCTGCTTCATTTCATGTTTATTTAAGGATTATTTTGAAAAAGCAGTATTATTTCATTTTATAGGAGAATTTTTGCGTAACAAGACAATTTTGTTTTATTTAGCTTTTCAAAAACATTGTAAATCATATATAAAAACTATCAAAGGAAAAAGTATTTGATTCAATCTCGGTATGGTACTTTTTGCTTTATCGCGTCTCACCATTTTGACGGGGCTCTAGCTATTGAATATTAACATTGTCATATTGATGTGAAAATATTGTGCAGCTTTAGAAAATTAGAAAACAAGGATAATTTGGCCCCTATGAGCCATGGGGGGCTGATGGTCCTATGCTCCCATGCTCCCCCACCCCCTTGTTCTGATGCCTATGCTTCAGGAAATCAACCTTTTTAAATGCACTCTTGGAGAAGAGATGAGGAAGATAGAATTTAATAAGAAATGTATTTGCATATGTGTGTAAACAGATTAGGAAACCATTTATGCGAAATCACCATCCAAACTATGGGTGGAAAATGAACCCCACCTTAGCGGCCACTGGCAACCCAGATTAGATGATCTTGACCTTAATTTTAATAGGTCTCATTTTTATTTTATTCTCTATATGAGAACTGGGAATTATTGATATTTGGTACAGATATTATTTTTCTGTTCTTGTTTGACTAAGATTTTTCCTGGGTGAAGCAAAATAATGAGAAAAGCAAAAGAAGACGAAGATTTAGAAGAAAGTTTTACATTTCGTTGCAAACTCTTGTTATAACTATAACTCTATAAGGAAAACCTCTTTTCGCTTTATGAGGTAATTGTATTATATTTGGAAGAAGGTACAGGAAAGGTGGATAGAAACATATAAAAGGGGGACAAACATAATATGGCCTTTACAATGAAAAGAACACAGTTCACACTTTACACTGCTGCCAATGGACAAAGAGGTAATGGATGTCTCTTAAAGAAAAGTGATCGTCACTGCCCAACTATAGTATGTTTTTTTAACCATACATTCTCCTATTTTAGTTGTGACATAAAGTGGTTGAATTTTTTTAACCCTTACCTCCCTTCTCCCATTAAATCCATATTTTTTAATAGTTGTACCTATCTTAAAGCATTTATCTTTCATTTTGACTAATCAATCTTTTCTTTGTGAGATATTATTTCAAGTTGTGAACCAGGCATAACAGTTGTAGTTCTTCACATCAGGGATTCACCACAATTATTTTATTTATTTTTTGTGGGGAGGTGTAGGTAGGTGTAGGATTACCTGTCAGAGCTTGTGTTTGATCAAAAATATACAAAAAATTTGTTTTTCCCCTTCTTCACAATTCAGAAAAACAATTGAACTGGCTTGGTTGCAGTCACACTTTTTAGCGGACAACTAGTTCTGATGTTTATCTTAAGCATTATTCTGTAAGTTACAATTGTGTTTGCTGTATTTTTACGTGGCATGTTCAGGAGCCCTGCAATGAGGATTACCAGCTCTTGTTCTTGTCTGGGGAAGCTGAAAGGGCACGACTACTAGAACTTGTTGGAGTGCTGAATAGGCGACTTAACCAGCAGAGGGATGATGCAGAAACTGTGCAGGTACCATACACACTCCAACAAAAAGTCTAACAACTTTGAGGAGCAGTTGAACCTTATATCTTTGGTCTTAGCACAAAATCTCAAAAGTTAAAATATTACAATTATTCATGAGTCGAATTTACTATTTTACAAATATGAATCTTCATATCACCTACAAATACTGAATCACAAATTCAAATCTTAGAAAACATGGTCAACGTGAAAGGTTTACTTTACTATATTTATTCTTAAACTGCTATATAAAATATAACTATTAACTACTATTCTTTAAATTGAGAAATGACCCCTGGACATAGAAATTGAATCCGGAAACTTTAGCTTAGTACGCCAATGCTCTTATCATTGAACTATCCAGGTGTTGTCCCGTGCTCAAGGTTATTCATATTTCACACTCATATTTTAAAGCAGAGTCCCGTATCCCGGTGTCATTTTTCAACTTAAGGGATATGATAGCTATAGCCATAATTAACACATAGCTTGGCTATTTAATCCATCATATTAACTAGGTAACTAAACATTTTTTTATAATGCATTAGTTATAACATTAATACATTCAGTAGAGTGGTAAATTAATGGTCTATGGTCTGGTTGTTATGTTTTTTCTCTAAATTATTATGTGGATTATGAGAGCTCTAGAACAGTTCACATTACTTTATTTGATTTTTTATCTGAAATATTTTTAAGAAGTTGAGGATTCAAAGGTCCTGTCTTCTATATTAATAAAATGAAGAGTTTGACTGTCATGAGCATTGCGCCAAATCTACTTCACACAAGGGTCTGGAATTTTAAATATTAGTAGCTCCTTTTCACAAACATATGCATCTACAAGCTGAAATTTTAGATTTTTGAATAGATTTTTCAAATTTATCAAAAACTGGGTCCAAAGACATAATATTAGCTTTTTTTTTATCTCTCCGTTTGTAGCAAAGAAAAGCGTTGTCCGGTTACTTCTGCAAGTCTCTAATAATTACAGGAACTATCTCCTAAACAACTACTATTGCCTACCATTTAGTATTCATAACCACTGACTATGTATGGGATCAGTACCACTACAACTAACATTAAAGTTAGTAAAAGATGTAGTAATAATTAATATAGTATAATATACCAACATAAATTACGATTTTAGAGAGAGTCAAATTGAGGAGATGGGGGTACATAAACATGTTTTGTTCACAAACATAAGTATTAATACAATCATTCCTTATCATCATCAACAACTGTTTCCAGCCTGTGGCCGGGTCATTTTAGTAAAATGTCTCCATCATCCTCTATCCTTCCACCATTCTTCCTCATTTAATTTCTTCCATTCTTCTCTTCTCACTTGAACACTTTCTCTTATCTGCTCCTCCCATCTCTTTCTTGGCCTCCCTTGCGGTCTTTTTCCTACATACTTAATTTCCAACATTATCTTTGGCATCCTCACTTTTTTCCATCCTTGTTCCTATAGAAAAACTCCCTGCTGTCCTCTTCTCATTAAATCCTCTTTACTTCCACCTTTCTCCTCAATCACGTATCCAAGATATTGGACGTTATGTACTTTTCTCAGCTCTACTCCATCCAACCTTACATATTTATTAGACCTTACCTCTTCCTTGTCACTACCATCACTTTACACTTTACCATGCTAAATTTCTGTCCACACTCTTTCACTTCTTTGTTCCTTTCTAGTTGTTGTTCCTGTACGAACTCTTCTTTCTCCCCTCATACCATCAAGTCATCAACAAACACTATGGCTTTCATTCTCTCCTCCCCGAGATTTCCTGCCACTTTGTTCATGACCATTCCTAGTTCCATTACAAATAGTAATGGTGAAAGGGCACTTCCATGCTTCACTCCATTTTTTATTTGGCACCAATCTGTCCTTATACATGATTTTCACTCGCATTACAACTCCGCTTTCCACTTCAACCTCCTCCATCGCTTTTGAAACTTTATTTCTATCCACGCTATAATATGCCTTCTCCACATCCATAAATATCACTACCAAATCTTTCCCATATTCATACTTTCTTTCCATCAGCTGTCCTATGGCAAAGATTAAGTCTTTTGTAGATTTCTGTTCCTCTCCCCACCTTCTTTTCATTTTATTTCATATTCTCTTTTCCAGTATCTTCTCATATATTTTTATACAGTGGCACATCAGTGTTATCCCAATATAATTTGCACACCTTTGCCTGTCTCCTTTCTTGAAATTAGCTATCATAACTCCCTTTTAACAGTCTTCTGGTGCCTTGCTCTTCTTCCAAACAACTCTCAGAACCCTGCCACAACACCTTCTTATTTCCTTCCACCTCCAGTTACAACATTTCTGTCCATTTTTGTAGCCAATCCTTCCTGGCATCCCGTGCAACTCGCTTCACTTTTTTCTTCTTCTCCCTATATTCTTCCTTTTTTTCCTCATTCATATTCTTAAAACTCTTTCTGAATGCTTTATTCTTCTGCTCAATTACTTCCTTCACCCTGTTGTTCCACTAATTATGTTCAAAAATAGTTTAAATGTCTGCTTTCACTTCCTCTTATTACTTGTTTTCCCATTCAACCTCTTCACTTTGCATCTCATCCTTTCGCATTAAGCTTCTTGCCTTTCTTAGGTAAAACTCTCTTTCTTCTTCATTATTTTAGCCTCCACACTCTTCTTGTCTTACTACCTTTCTCCTACATTCCCATCCCTTTATGTCTGCCACCAACAACCTGTGCTCACTATCTAAGGACACACTTGGTATTACCTTGATATGTATGGTCTGACATTTTATTTCTTCATCCACAATAAAGTAGTCTATAGCCGACTTTTGTTCCCCACCCCATTTGTATGTAATACAATCATTGATGTTTTAAAAAGATAGTTTGACTTAACCCTGTTATTTTGTTGTTGCCCTATTGAAGGAATGCCTTCGTAAAGAGCGCCAAAAAGCAGCAAAACTGGAAACCAAGCTGGCAAGAGTAGAGTTGGAACGAACTGGTGGAAGTAAAGTTAACTCGTACAGAAACAAAAGAGCTTCTGAGAGTGACATTGTCTCCGGGGAAATAGCCTACAAGTGAGTCAATGAAGCACTAATTAAACTTTCTAAATAACCGTTGAGCAGGGATTTGCACCGTGGTGGTAGGGGGTGTTAACACCCCCCCCACCCCCCTCCATTGTTGGCTAAAAACTTGAAAGTTGGGAATTTTGTGAGATATGAGATCTTAATCACAGACTTGTACAGACAAATTTAAAATTTCTCAACTGTTAATCCCTGCTCTACAAAAAATCCCAACTTCAAAAATCATCAAACATTGAAAGGAGATTTCTTCTATAGTAATTTATAGAAAGCTTAGTTAATCAAGCTGTCTAGTAGCGTCTGTAGACAGACACAACGGCCAATCAGTGTATGCCGAATGTGTTATGGAAACGAATCATAAGGGAACATGAGCTGCCTAGTAGCAACATTTCACTCAGCCAGCAATGCTTGAAGTGGCAACATTGTCAGCCAATGTTTTGTTTATGGTTTAGAGTTTTTAGTTGTGACTTTCATGGCTGATAGACTGTCGGAATTTTATGATTCAAATTATCATATTATGTTGTACAGCCAATGCCTTAATTGGGGCTTTATTAAATTTTGAAGGCATAAATGCAGTGACTGTTATGCAACATTTTATTGTTTTCTTATCGAAAGATCTGACTGAAATGAGGACATTTATGTTAGTGTAATGTTTGACTTCTGAACTACACACTAATTTTTTTTTTTTTTACATATATCCATACTAGTTGAAATTGAACTGATGGATGGTGACCTGGTGGTCTAGGGGTAAGGTGTCAGACTTCTGTGCTGGCGGCCGGGGTTCAATCCTCGGTCCCGGCACAGATTTATCTGATTACCAAACCCTTCCTTCACCTCTGACAAGACATCTTGTGAATGTGGGGAATGCCAGGCCTCCACCGTGGTTCGGATTCCACGTTAAACTGTAGGT
The DNA here is from genome assembly GCA_902141375.1 of Timema poppense. Lineage (NCBI taxonomy): Eukaryota > Metazoa > Arthropoda > Insecta > Phasmatodea > Timematidae > Timema > Timema poppense. Next base: position 103,434 of record CABFOV010000134.1, read on the forward strand.
CCTCCATTTCATCTCACAATCACCCTACCATTACACATTAGCGTAAGTGCGTACAACCCGAACGGGTAGTAAGACGCGGTGCTAATAATAATAATAATAATAACTGATGGATCTTATTTAATTGTTTATTAAAATAGGCTTTCACGAAAGCAATTTAAATAGGATCAAAGCAACAATGAAGGAAGAGGAGTAATAGGGCTGTGTTACATTGTTACAACCTTTATAATTCTTTTTAGTTTTCACCCTTTAACATCTTCAAATTTAGGATACATTTTTAAATTCGTTGTGCATGAAATTTTGTATAACTATGTTGTTTAGCGTGCTGATTTTTAATTTGCCATAAGATTTTAATAAAATGTCAGTGGAAGGCCATTCACATACCAGTATTAACATTTTAGGGCAACTTCCATGAGGCAGGACATTGGTAGACAGGTATTATAATATTGTAGAAATATCGATAAATTCCATTTTTTATTACTTTATTTTACATTTGAAAAGGTTTTAAATAAAAATGCCCAAATTGCTAATTTTTTGCTGAAGTGATGAGCGATTTCTATAGCTCAGGGAGCTTACCAATTAGATATTGCTCCAAGTGTGTAATAATAAAGCAGCGGTTTCCAACCTGAGGGTCGCAGCGTGTTTTATGTGAGGTCACAATATAGAGGATTTAGCTTTATATTTACTTTTTCAAGGATTTTAATGATTATAGGAAGATGCATAGTTCTAATAGAAATGTAAGTTGTTTAAGTGCTGAAAGCGACCTAGTTACTGCTTAAGTTCCTTTTGGCTATTCCATTCTGATTGTGGTCATAGACTACAAAATGTTGGAAACTATTGTAATCAAGTCGGTTAAATTTTTTAATCTAAAATACACGATTTGAACGATATCTGCAAATCTAAATAAATATAGCTAAGTTCAATTGGATATTTAGCTCAGCCCGTTGAGAAATTTTTATACATTCAATTTAAATGAATTATTGGTTTCAAGTTTTTATCCCTTAAAATATATATAGGTCTATATCCAATGTAGGTCCTTCATATATACACATACCTAATCACGCCGTTTTATTATGGGGTAGGCAAGAAACTATGCATACAGCTAAAAAAAACTTTTGATTTAATCCATCTTCACTAACTTTCTCAACACTTCCCTATACTTGCATACTCTCTTCGCTTCAACAACATCCACATATACAGAGTCACATATGCTCTTTTATTCTTAAAACTCTTAATGTTTCTCTTTTTCATACATTTGTCTACAACATTTAGCCACGTCTTACATGGTCTACCCCTTCCTTTTGATCCCCACACTCTTTCATCATATATTTGCTTTGTCACGCCATCCTCACTCATCTTCTCAACACGCCCAAAACATCACAAGACTCTTTTCCACAATGAACTACTGGATTCCTTATAAATTGCATTCCTTCAGCACCCATTCATCACTGACTCTGTTCATAAGAGTTTTTACACATACATTTCTAAGATATATTTCATTCAAACTGCTTTCAACTTGCTCTTGTTTTTATCCTGACAAACGCACGCTTCACATCCATAAAATAATGTTGAGGCAACACACTTATACACTGCCATATTTGCCTATTTCAATACTACTTCATTCTTTGCAATAGTCCACATACATCCAACTACTCTCCTGTCTGTCACTTTCACCATCTACCCTTCCATTTTTACAAAACATTCCTAGAAATGACTTTGTCAACTATTGATGTAAAAAAACGACTAGTAAATATTTTATTTGTCTGTTTCAAACAGAATGGAGCTTCTGAGAGAGGAGATCCTTGCACTCAAGACACGACTACAATGTGTCCAACAAGAAAAAGATGAGGATCTTAAAGTTTATGTCAATTTACTAAGTGAGGCCCGTCGCTCCTTGTTAGAAACAAATCACAACTCTGACAGAACTTTATTTTCAAGAGAAGATAGTACCAGGATCAAAGAGCAGACACTGCCATCCAGGGGGAGAAAAGAGCAACCATAAGTGACAGACTGTCATGTTGAAAACTGTTAATTTACTGTACACCACCATGTAAATTTTATATTTAAATATAATACAACTGAAAATAAATATTTATTATATTTATTATCAGATTAGTTGTTATATAAAAAGAAGAGACGTTTACATAATTAATTAGTCTACATAGATTTATGACCAAGGCTAAATAATAAATTTGTGTTCAATAAAATAAATATTTTCCTTCCCTCAAAGTTACAATTTTAAAGATTAGACCTACACAAATAATGTTTAAACATTAAAATAATTCTCACCTCTGCTAGGAAGTGGAAGTTTCTATCTTTATATATGAACAAGTAATTATTTAATATTTAAATGTGTGAATTGTGAGTGTAATGTACTAACATGTTTAGAAATTGTTCAAATGTAAAATAAAGAACCTAATAAACGTTGTGCAACATCAAAACTTGAGTTTGATTAAACCCACTTCTTTACAAATTTGAATCTTAATATCACTTACAAAGCTTAAATCAAAATCTTAGAAAACATGGTAAGTTTGATCATTACTCATTGGAACATTTAGGCAGGCCAATGGCCGTAGAAACGTGAGGCGGAAGAGGGGGAGGTGGTTGAAGGTGAGATGGATGCTGAAGGTGCCTGCTTAATTAAGAATATTGACTATTTAGTTTAAATCAATGCAGTTTCCGATCAAACTGCAGAAGAAGTGACGATTAAAATTACACACAAAGTTAAATAAGGAAGTTTTGGGAGGGATGAGACATAAGAGAAATAAATAAGTTTAACAAATCATTTTAATTAAATGTAAACAAGAGAAATAGAATTAAATATATATTTAATTACATTATTGATCAATCATTCCATTGTTATTAAAGATAATTTTATTCAGTTACCATGATCGTAAACTTGGAATAGAACACCAGAATATAAATAAACACCTTGGTGACAAGGCACTAACAGAAGTAAGAAAATATATATTATATGTATTATAGAATAGTTTAGTAACTCTTAAAATGAGGATCATTGCTCATTCTCCTACGAAGGAACGTCTGCCTCAACATAGGGGAATTCAAAGATAGGCAAAATAATAATATATGAATAAGTCACAACACATGAAGATAATCCAGCCTAGCTAAGACCAGACTAAGTAAGACCAGAAAGGTCTATTTATGATAATAATAGTGAAATTCTAGTGCATGAAAAGGGGTATTTAATTCTAATTTTATACAGTTACTATGAGGATAGATATATGTCAAAACATGTTTAAAATATCATGCTTGTTTAGGCCTAACCTCATAACCAACAGTATGAGTGCACAATAGTGTGGCGCACGAATACATTTATTTAAGCCCTTCTTTGTGCCAGTGTAGTTGGCGTCATATAACACTCATGTCGAACTTTTACCGTGTGCGTTCTGTTAAATAAGAACAGTGCGTTCCAAACTTCAAACTAAGTGTTTAATAGGTTATGGGCCCAGACACCCAACATTTGCGTAAATATCCACGTAATATTTCGTAAAAAGTGTCCGTCGGTTAATTCACAAATCCGTTTTGTGAATTCACGTTCGCGTTAGGAAGCAACGTGGTTCGCCATTTATTTATCGTTAGGTTCGCGCGAACAGCAAACATCGTGTTTGAGGTTATATAATCCGCGAGACCAAAATAGAAATAATGGCCGAAAAGTTTGACGTAGCACACGTAAATAAGTTCGACGGTAATAATTATCACCAATGGAAATTTCAAATGAAATGTGCCCTAAGAGCAAAAGGAGTCTTTGATGTTGCAAAAGGCGCCATAGAAAAGCCGGCAATAGACAAAGTGAAGGAACTAGAAAAGTGGAACAAAGACGACGCAATTGCTATGTTTACACTCACTACAGCGATGGAACTATCACAGATCACATTAGTTGAAAATTGTGATTCGTCCAAAGAAATGCTAGAGAAATTAGACTCTATCTTTGAGCAGAAATCAGAAATGAACAAAATGCTAGTCCACGAACGCTTTCATCAGTACAAGATGGATGCCAACGACTCCATTGCTCAGCATATTGCCAAGATAGAAAATCTCGCGCGACATGTGAGAGAGACTGGTGAACAACTCAGCAATGTTACTATAATGACCAAAATTCTTGGTAGTCTACCTCCCAAATTTAGAAACTTCAGACAAGCTTGGCTTTCACTAGACGAGGCTAGACAGACAATCCCAAATATGACGGCACGCCTGTTGGATGAAGAGGCTAGTCTCACATCAACTGAACAATCGGAAAGTGCATTTTTATCCTCGACAAATTTGAAAAGCGATTTTAAAAGTTCTAATAATTCTCAAAAGTCCAATCAAAAACAAAGGAATAGATCAGGAAAACCAAGGGTAACGTGCTATAATTGCCAAAGAAAAGGACATTACGCAAGTGACTGTCGTGCACCTAAGAAACCCCGAGAAAACGGACAGCAAAACACTCACAGTGACCGTTCTCAACAGGGTCATTTTTCAGCATTCAGTGCAGAGCAGCAGGATGTTATACTAAAGTCAGCAATCGCCACCGAAGATAATTGGACATTGGACAGCGGCGCTTCTGCACATATGACTAATCGTCGTGATTATTTTTCTAAGTTTGAAGAGACTGTAGACAATACGAGTGTCGTGCTTGGAAACAACCAAGGTCTTTCTGTGAAGGGAAGAGGAAGCATTAAAATAAAGAAATTTATCAGAGGTAATTGGTATGACTCCATCATCACAAATGTGTTGTATATTCCTGAACTAAGAAAAAGTCTTTTCTCTGAAGGTGTGATAACTGAAAAAGGGATGAAGATCCTTAAGGAAGATAGATATGCAGAAATTTACGAAAACGGGGAGCTAGTAGCAAGCGCGGTCCATGAAACCAACAATCTGTATCGAATGTTATTCCGCACAGTGATCCCACATCAAGAAGTAGGCCTAAATTTCACCGCAAGTGGAAGTCTAAAATTGTGGCACGAGAGACTCGGACACATAAATAAGAGAACTCTGCGTGAAATGGTCACCAAAGGCTTGGTCGAAGGTGTAAATATTAATGACCTTGAAGATTTCTTCTGTGAGTCGTGTCAGTATGGTAAACAGCACAGGTTACCATTTTCGCCCTCAAAGCATGCCAAGGCCAAACCAGGTGAATTCATTTACAGTGACGTGTGTGGTCCAATGTCAACACCATCAGTTCAGGGTGCTAAATATTTTGTATTATTTAAGGATGACTGTTCAGGCTATCGTGTTGTATTTTTCATTAAGCACAAAGCGGATGTTGTTGTGTGTTTCAAAGATTTTGCAAACATGATAAAGAATAAATATGAATATTCTATTAAGACCCTACATACTGACAATGGGACAGAATACTGTAATCAGGAAATGAAAGAGTATATGTCAAAACATGGAATTGAGTTTGAAACAACGGCACCTTATACTCCTGAGCAAAATGGTAGAGCCGAACGTGACATGAGAACCATAATGGAAAGTGCGCGTTCAATGTTATATGCAAAGGATATGCCAAAATATTTATGGGCAGAGGCAGTAAACACAGCTGTTTATATTCTAAACAGGACTCCAACCTCTCAAGCACCAAACTCGACACCCTATGAAATATGGAGTGGAAAAAGGCCTGTAATGTCACATTTAAGAATCTTTGGAAGTGAGGCATACATGCATGTACCAAAGGAACTGCGAAACAAACTGGCGCCAAAGAGCAAGAAACTCATCCTTGTGGGATATGATAGAAACTCAACCAACTATCGTTTGCTGGATCAAAATACACAGAAAATTACAGTCTCAAGAAATGTGATTTTCAATGAAAATTCAAGTAGTTTCATTCCTAAAAGAAACACTGTAGTCCCAGTAGTGATAGAAAACACACATTCTGTTCAAAGAATTCAGCAGGAGGACGCAGGCCCTCAACATTCCGAACAGAACGACGAAGAACCCAGGCACATTAAAGCAAATTACGAGCTGCGACCAAGAGATGTCATCAAGCCTCCCAAACGCTATGAAGCTAACCTAGTGGAAATAGATGTACCTCAGACCTATGAGGAAGCAATGAAGAGTCCTGATGCAGGGCAGTGGACTGACGCAATTAAAGAAGAACTGGATGCGCTGGAAAAGAACAACACTTGGGTGCTAGTATCACTACCTCCTGGTAAAAATCCAATAAGTTCAAACATAGGGGAAGATGAAGAAATAAAAGTACCCTATCGAGAAGCTGTTGGCAGCTTAATGTTTGCTGCAATAGTTAGTCGGCCAGACATTATGTACGCAGTTGGAAACGTGAGTAGATATTTGGCAAACTATGGACCAAGTCATTGGAATGCAGTCAAACGCATCTTAAAATATCTAAAAGACACATCCAGCTATGGCATTGAATTTACAAGGAGTGAGAATCCACCCCCATTAATTGGCTTCTCGGACTCTGACTTCGCAAACGATTTGGACACCCGACGCTCAACAACTGGATACCTCTTTCAATTGAGTAATGGTCCTATAACATGGGCTAGTCAACGTCAACAAACCGTTTCCCTTTCCACTACCGAAGCTGAGTACATTGCTGCATCAACTGCGGCCAAAGAAGTCATCTGGCTTAGACATCTTCTACTTGACATTGGGGAAACAGTGGGAGAGGCCACAGTTCTAGCGGTTGATAATCAGAGTGCAATGCGCCTTGTGCGAAACCCAGAGTTCCACAAGAGAACCAAACACATAGACATACGTTACCACTTCATACGTGAGAAATATGAGAACGGTGAGATTGACATCAAGCATGTACCCTCTGAAGACCAGTTAGCAGATATACTAACCAAACCTCTTCCACGTGATCGTTTTCAGACACTCCGCGGTGCAATTGGAATGACAAGACTTGAGAGCTGATAAATGCTTTTCATTGACATTGATATGTATATAAAGCTGTTTATCATTTTTTGTTTTGTTTTTGAAGCTAATTAGTAACTATACTTAAATAAGCCATATTTCTAACCATTTGCAAGACTGTAAACAAGCATTCATTTAGTGGGAGTGTCAAAACATGTTTAAAATATCATGCTTGTTTAGGCCTAACCTCATAACCAACAGTATGAGTGCACAATAGTGTGGCGCACGAATACATTTATTTAAGCCCTTCTTTGTGCCAGTGTAGTTGGCGTCATATAACACTCATGTCGAACTTTTACCGTGTGCGTTTTGTTAAATAAGAACAGTGCGTTCCAAACTTCAAACTAAGTGTTTAATAATATACAAATAAGCTAGCTAGCTTGAGTTAACTCCTTAAGGAGTTATAAGAACCTAAGGTTAATTTCCTTGAAGAGGAACCAACATTTTACAAATAGTACATGGTGAGCAATCAGGCATCTACACGATTAACATACTCTGACCGGTCGGTCACTTCCTAATAAGTACTGCCTGGACATTCAATAATACAACTATACTTCCATTACTAGGGCACACAGTAATAAGTACTAACAATATACAATATTAGTATAACTTCATACAAACAACTCCTACAGGGGCCGGTGACAAAACACTATTCCCACAGGCCACGACTACCAACTAATAGTGCTCCCACAGGCTGTGAACCTTAAATAGATACACTGCAAAGAGAAAATATTGACTGCTACCTGTCACTGACCTAACTAGGTCATAAAAGAAAACTTTAGATGACCTGATTTCAACCATAAAGAGATCCTAATCCTGGACATATGGTTTAGGTAGTAATTATTATTCTCTAATATATAAACTATGACTTAGGACTTAGACAAAGAGGTCAGACATACTGACATTGTAATTTAAGATCCATGATAAATAGAGCATTAAACCCTTCATTCTATACTACACCATGTGGGAATAGGAAAACATGTCATAACTTAGCCGAACATCTCTATGTCTTATGGACATAGAAAAAGAGTGTTAAGACTAACATTCAAAACTATGCGTTAAGGGCATAGAAAATAAAGTCAGACATTCTGACACATAAAACTATGTCTTATGAACATAGTAAAAGAGGAGTTACGAGTAACATTTACAACTAAGCCTTATAGGCATAGCAAACAAAGTCAGACATTCTGACGGAAAGAACTATGTCATATGGAAATAGCAAGAGTAGTTTAAAATCTAACTTGTAGATAGTTAAAGTCTCAGAAGAGGCTTCCTATGCGATAGTGCGGTGAGGCCGATGCCCGACACATTGTCGGAAATGTAGGTTTACGTTCAAGTTCTTCCTCTGTCCTATTGATACAATAAAATATATGAATGAAGAACAACGCTTAAATAGTTACAGGGGAGCATTAAAAAAAACTAGTTGATATTTTGTAAATAAGTTCTGGTATTATGTAAAGATGGAGATATAAACCCCACTTGCTTTTTTGAAAACAATGAAATGGATAAATGCCTAAGTCAAACAATAAAAGTAGGGGCCTACTATTTGAATGAGATTCATTAAATTTATAATACATCTCTGTGTTTATTACTCTCCTAAAACTAATACACAGACTTATCCTGTTTTGAAGCAGGAAAAACTAAAATAACTGGCATTTGTGAAACAATGGATTAATTATTTAAGTATTTAGGTAAGTTTGACTAAATGTATACTTGATAAATGAGTAGTTCTGACCAACAGAAACCAACTACATTACTGACATCTATGAGACAATTTATGTACTTTTGGAACACTGACACGACCATTCTGACTGACAGAGCCATCTATAAGACAGTTGGTGTACTATTTGGAGGATATATGTAAAGGTTTTATACCTCTTGGTGTATCATATTCTCCTAATACCTGATTTTAGAATTGTCTTATTTCTGCGGCACAGAAGTTTTATTTATTTGACATCTGTGATACTTTATGAACTATGAGGTTTATGCATTCATTACTTACCACATTGTTTTTTTTATATATATATATGTTATACCAAATACCAAATAATGCATCATAATTTCAAGAATTACAATTAAATTTTTAATCCATTCATGATATATGTAGGCTACTGTAAAAAAGCTCTGTAATTGGTTATTTATTATTAGCAGTTTTATTTCCACTCTTTGATGATTTTCTAATTTTATTTTAACTTATTTAGATTTCAACTAATAAAATAAAACCAAAACTTGGTAGGCAAGAAATGTTTGGTTTTTAATCAAATTAATATCCACACATATTGTAAATTGGTTTTATTTTAATATATTTCACTACCTTTCTTCTTAACTCTGTTTCGGTGGTTGCATGATTTAAGGTGTCACTTTCACAAAAAATGAAACTATTGCCGAGAATGGGGATAACAAGGTGGAAATCCTGGTCAGTGTTTTTTTAATGGTTTCTCACTCTTCACTCATATAAATGTGGGCACATTTTCTTTTAACTCTACCTTTGTCATCCCCAACCCATTAGTGTAGATGATACCCTATTTAAGTAGATTTATAGAATTCGACCTTGGTGGTCTTGGGGTGAAGTGCTCACCTCAAGAGGGCTCAGAGCCAGCCGTGGTCAACAGATTTTTCTTGAATGACAAAAATCCATAGGACAACTTTTATGGGGATAGAAGTAAAGCTGTTAGTCCCATGTTGATTGTGGCATCTAAAAGAACCCTGCAAGGTATGTGAAAATATCTTTTCCGATAAAATTGGTGGGTCCTCTCGCTCATAAAAATTTCTTCTGTTCTGATATAATCAGTCAATTTAGAAAGTGCATGTTAAATACATAAAAGATGTTTTCTGACCCCTCCACCCACCACAAATGTATGTTACTTTAGAGTGTATTTTATGTATAAACTACCTACCTAGTTGGATGAAAGATTACTGGAAAATATAAATATTTTTAACTATTTCATAGAATAGTTAGTTAACCAACCCCAGTGTATGCAGATCATTTATTGAATGAGTCAAATTTTGTGTGAAATTAGTCAACTGACCAGTTGTGTGCACTCACAGTTGCTAAAAATGGATTCAAACTGTAATGGTGTATGTATAATGACTCACCTTCACAATGCACTTGCATTATTAAATATTGAAATGAAAACTCTTACTCTATGCCATTAGGAACTTAAAAGTTCATTGCCTCATTTACAAAAGTATACTACTTATCTCTAACTTGAGCTACCTCTATACAGTCCACCTCATTAACACCCTCTCTCTCTTTGAGGTCTATTCTAATAAAAGAAAAGAGAGAAAATGGAGATTTGTAAAGAATGACAGGACATTTAGGTAGGAACATGTAAAAATAAGGGACAAACACAGTAAATGGACATTGGATGTGAATATATATAACTCTCTATAGGGAAAACTTATTTTCGCTTTATGAGGTAATTGGAAGAAGGTACAGGAAAGGTGGCTAGAAAACATAAAAGGGAACAAACACAATATGGCTTTTACAATGAAAAAACACTTTACAATGCAGGTAAAAGAGCTGCTTCTTGAAGAAAATTGATCATTACTTGCCAATTCCCTGACCTAGATTTAATTCCATCCTCTTTTAGGAAGATGCGTTGAGTTTTCCCGCTCTCTCCTGATGAGTTCCAATAGAATAAAACCTTGGTTGGGGGATTGGGCGGTAACTATCAATTTTATTTAAGGGGCAGCAATTACCTCTTTGTCCAATGGCAGCAATGTAAAGTATGATCTGTGGTGTTCTTTTCATTGTAAAAGCCATATTGTGGTTGTGTCTGAATAGTACGTCTAAGGATCCTTAGCCAAATGCACTAGAAAGTTGTATTGGTGTAGATGTTTTAGGCCGGAAGTCATTTTTGATGGTGTCCAAATTCTCTTCCAAGTGTGGTGATGCATCCCAGTTAGCGCATTTGACACAAGGGCACATCGTATGTGCCCTAGTTTGCAAACTGGAATTAAAATTATGTGTTCTTTGTTAAGATAGATAGATTGGCTAAATTTATTTTTGAAGGGTGAAATCCCTGTTAAAAAGAAAAGGATTTTTAGTATTTTAAAGTTGACAAGTAAAACTATTTAAGAATAAATATAGCTTGATTTATATAGGCCCCAAATAAATAAATGAGGGAAAACAATTATTATATATTATAATATATATTTAATAATAGTTGTAAAGCATATCTACATATGATTTGCAAGTAATTTGGTATGCATGTGTTTTTGGCAGACCTTTTGGTACAAAATTGTTTATTGTGTTGTGCAGTGATTGAATTAAGCAGAATGCCTTCAAACAAGAGATCTAAGTTAAATTATGTTTAAAATCCTATAGGCATATTAATCTTTCCGAAAATACTGTCACCTTCTTTAAAATAAAATTGATAGTTTGTAAACTTCTCTGAATATATAGCTAATATTCTTGTGTAGGGCCTATAAAATTGTTCTGTGATGGCAGTGAAAATACATGAGGGTGTAGGGCGCTGACTATTCAGACAGTCTTTGTTCCTTTTGTGTGTTTCTATCCACCTTTCTTGTACCTCCTTCCAAATATAACACAGTTACTCAATTAAGTGAAGAGATTTTCTGTGTAGAGATATAAGTTGATTCTGATGTTATCCTGCCATCTGCATCTAGTTCTTCCCGATGACAAAACATGCTAATTAAAACTGGTTTCAAATGTCGATTTAAAAGCATGAATTAACCTCTAATTTTCATGTATTCACCCTCAATTAACCACAGGTACTCTTCTATAGCTCTTTGTAAAACCGAAAGAAACTCATTGATCTCTTTTTTCTACTTGTATGGATGTTGTTTGTGGAATATGTAAATGGGGTGGCGAAAGGTTTAAGGAAGAACACAACAAAGAGTCGTACACAGATGGCCATTGGAATGTTAAGGTCAGCAAATGAGCAAACTTGATGTTTTTAAGGATAGGAGACAGATAAAAAAGGTATTGAAAATAAAAAGGAGATATGTTTACTGTTTTATTTGACAAAGGCAATGATTTTGAAATATAAAAACTTTTGTGAGCTATTTTACCTTGGAAGAAAAATGTCATATTTCCTTTTACAAGATAATATTTAGTTATAGAATTTTGTTAATAGTTTATTCTTCCTTATCTTTATAACAATTTACACTTGATGTAGAAATATATAAACCCTAATTTTTATAATAAGCCCACTTATGATCAACATTCATAAAAGAAACTAAAAATTTGGCATTTTAGAAATGTGTCATATAATCTAAACAATTATTTGAGTTATTCTAAAAAGTTATCAAACAAAAGCTTTCAATAATACTTCCTTTTGTACTACAGTATAATTTATCTGTATAATATTAATTAAAACAGGCTTCCTATTAAAATCAGACTAGTCAACATTAGCTCAAAAGTGTTCTATGTACTCTGTCTACCCTTAAGAGTAGCCTTTTATTAACAAGCTTTTCCATAGCCCTCTTTATAACTTAAGGCCACAGTCAGTGTTGAACTTACAGGAGGGCTCAGGGGGCTATAACCCAAAAAGGAAAATATTGTAAATATATCATCATGCACAATTAACATTAAAAAAAAAATCACCACGGTAATCAAATTTTATTTTATTTCAACACATTTATAAAGGTAAGGTTTACCAGACAGGAAAGGGTTGGGGGCCTATACCACTCTTTAAATAAAACAACATTGAAATAAAAGCCAGCAGCCGAACAACAAAGAATTACCTGAGGTTTTTTTTAGTGATCATTACAGTTAGCAGAGTCAAGGATATGGATATGTAGCATACTATACCTAAAGTCCATTAGCACTATCATTCATATACAACTTCTTTATATGGTGTTTAGTCTATAGTTTTCACAAGCCGAGGGTGGGGGTGTCTGAAGGGTTTCCATCCGCCACTGGCCATAGTGGAAACATGAAAAATGATGTTACCTTTCAGGGTAAACAAAGGGTACATATTAAAAAAAAGATCCTATTCTAACTTATTTATGTGATATTAGAGATGTCTTTCCCTAAGAATGTTAAGATAAGGTTAGCTTCATGGTGGGGAGCCTTCTGGCAACTGAAGGTCACATCGCATGTTGTTTCACGGATCTCTCATAAGGCCATACACCTCAAGAACAATAAATATCTCAAAAAATGTATTGTTAGAGTACGTTCCAATTATTATTTAATCACCTTTGGTTTTTTGAAGCTTTATTTATTTTTACTGACAAGGGGAAAGGGGGGTCAGAACCATGCTTCCGTAAGACAGGCAAAATTGAGGGAAGGCTCATCAAGCTGCTTGGACTTCGGGCCACAATGAAGATGAGTGGCTGAACTAGTAATACGTGGAGAGCCTATAGAATTAATAGAAAGCCTGAGTTACTTAGGCCCCCCTCCCCCCAACCCCTCAAAATTGAAACATAATAATTTAAAGTGTTGAGATGTGGATTCATGGACCTTGATCATCGAATTAAATGGAGTTTAGAGAGTTTTTTTATATATTATATTCATGTATTCACTAATACCTTTTTTATCACTTCAATTTAAGGTAAATTAATATTTTTAACTTTTATAATGTTATAACTTGTTTTAATTTTACCCGTTCAATACATTTAAATTCTTTGTATACTGGTGTTAATTGTCATTTAATTTACATCCCTATGTTAATAATTACCAGCAATTTATAAATTGCACAATTTTTTATTTTTTTTTAATCCTTTTAGTGCCACGAGCCAATCTGATGCGCTCCGCCTATTATCACCAAGTACTACGAGGCGATCTGATCGGCTCCGCCTTTTACCCTTCAATGTTTCATTGCCGAAGAGGTCGGCTCTAGATTTGAGCTAGTTCTTGCTTGATCTGATGGATACTGTATTAGTGTCATATCACTGGAAAGAGAACATTTTCCTAATCTATTTTATAAGGTTGTAAACAAAACCCAACCTTAAATAGATGTATTGGGATTGTGAGTTTAGTACATTTACAATGGGAGTGTCACGTACTCAGTGTGTTAAGTGCAACACAAATTTATGTGCGAGCTGCATATAAAAACATAAGTGTGGCTCACATTCATGCTGATTTAAATAGTTTTCAAATGTATGGGTTAAATTGAGTTTAGAAAAAATATACTATTTAGATTTTCATGTTATGTCATGTGAATGAAAAGATTTCTTTACTAATCCAAGTAAATAGGCGTAATGACTTTATAAATTTATTTAAATATGAAATTATTCAATATTAAAAGTTTTTATGAAAAACACATTCATTATATGTAGGCCTATTCATGAGGGAATCAATAAATCTTGCTGTAAGGTAAGTGATAACTGTCCAAAAATATCTAATATAGGATATTAAATAAAAATGTCTATAATTACTTACTATTTATAATCATATATATTCAAAACTTTGTATAAAACTAAATGTACAGCAAAATAATATTGAAATGTAAGCCTATATAGATATATATATTTAAAAAATATTTTAGTCAAAACTAGTTTTTAAAAACAAAACAAAAAAACACATTTCAAATGAATAATTTTAATTAAATGGTATTAATTTATTATTATTAAAGAACAGTATATACAGATTAAAATGATAGAAAAATCAAAATAATCACTTCATAAATAAAGTTTTGGCAAATTTTCTTGCAAACCCATACAAAAATGAGGAAATATCTGTGGCATTCTTGGCACACAAAACCTAAGAGGCCTCCGGCACTCTTTGCATACAAATTCTGGAATAGGCATGGCCTTAAATCGGTTCATCATCACGTCTTACCGGTTCATGCTTTTAAGAAAAATTACATGAAAAAAAGAAAAGTAATTCCTGTGAACAGATAAAAAAAAAAAGTAATATCTTACTTAAGCAAGAGGGGGGTTAAAAATAGCCAAAAATGTGCTTAATACTTGTCGGCCCCCTTATACATCGATGAAATAGATTAATAAAACAAGTTAATTTTCTTTTTAACACACATCAATATACAAATTTAGTGACAAAATAAAAATATATCACAATCAAAATATTTTATTTCTTCAGATAAAAGCATAATACAATAGTATAATATATGTACAAGAATAAAATGAATGGTACTAAACAATAAAAGTACTTTAACATATAATGAAACCTTGTAATCTAGTATTCATTCAATAACAAGTTGGAACATGTATTAACATATAATTAACTAATTTAAAAAATGCATGCCCTTTTTCATTAATAGCCAAAGTTTATCAAATAAAACCAACACAAGAGTGTAAATATTAATGGTGATAACTGATAAGATTGTAAAATATTTTCTATTTCAACCATTTATATAATCCAACTATACTAGAACCCTGTTAATCCGAACTAATTGGAACTAAAGCTTATCCGGATTAGTAAAAATTCTAATTAAGTGGGAGGATATAGGGCCAAAGTGTTTTCATTAGTTTTAAATTAAATTTGACTGAGTTGAATATAATTTTCATTTATTTAACTGATATATAACAGAATATACTTTAATTACCTTTAGTTATTGGAAAACACATTGTGTTGACTACATGTAAATATAAATAATTGTTATCAGATACAAGCATTTCTTACAAATGAGCTTATTATGCAATACAATATATTTCATTCAACTCAACTTTTTTCCCAGTTTGTCAAAAAGTGTGTTCAGATTATTATGAATTTCGGACTACCAGGGTCTTAACGTGTGCATTTTATTAAAAGTAGTATATTTAGCTTGAGCATTGATGAAACTGCTGTTTTGGCTGCAATTTATTTTACATGGTTCAAGCCCCAGTACACAAACAATAATGAATTTTGGTCTTTTAATAGAAGGGCCAGAAGTAAAGTTCATCCAGGTACAAAATGACACATGAAGCTGTCCTGCTTGAGTATTGAATATATATCTAAACCTGGGCTCGAAAATTCAAATACTCACAGATACCCGAAGAAAAGTGAACCCGCACAAAGACAAAAACTGAGCTTTTATCCTTTCAGTTACCAATTATTTTCCTTAATTTGAAAAAAACTATTTGATTATTTTAATCATGAATTTTGGGGTAAAATATTCAAACATTTTAATGCAGACACATTATTAAACAGATTATAATAACAAAAATGTTTAAAATATATTCCCATTTAAAGAACAATTAAGTTTAAAATAAAAACTGCAAACAAATATATTCTTAAAAATACACCAGCCAAATAGTATGAAATAAGGGTGCAAATTGAATAATTTTTAAACTAACAATTTTAGCAAAAAACAATCAAACACATGCCCAACAAGAAACTATAATAGACACAACCGCCTGTATCTTTATTTACATATTATTACATAAATGTTAAATATAAACCACACAAACACTTTAATAACTCTACAAGACATATTTTTACAAAATAAGACTATAGTTTGTAAATGGAATGAAAGAGAAATAATGGAAAGTATTAATGGAAGAGAAATTAGTTCAAATTTGTATAGTCATAGCAAAAATGATATGAAGAAAGACTATTCTCAATGAAAATATGTTACACAATATTAAGTCAAAAGCCCAACTAATGTAGATAACCGCTATATGATATATGTACTTAATACTTATTTACACAATGTTTAGAAAACAATGTAATAATTGGTTTCTCATATGGTATGGGTTTTTTTTCTTTACTTGTTAAGCCAGTCATATTCAACATAAGTGTTTGTGGTAGCCACTCAACATCAAATTGTGTACACTATATTTTAGGCAGATTTTCATGCATCACAAGTTATTAAGATAAGAAAGTTGAAAAATCAAATGATTTCACAGCACAGTACATTTAATAACAGTACAGTCAAGTCAAATCAGATAAATTATGTACACTTGCAAACAATTATGACTATTTGGAAATGATAAATTTGAAATGCTAAATAAGGAATGCTAACATTTAAGGTTCCGATAAACATAATTGTGTAATAAATCAACATGAATACTTATAATACCAATGCATTGAATCAAGTCTTAAAGGTTCAACAAATACATTTTACTAAGCTGATTGTTTCAACACAACACAATGACAAAGCTAATTTTAGTTTACAAGCTCACTCATGATTTTTCTATACAGACATTATTTACTTCAGTTTTCATCACACTTTATATTCTGATTGACTAACATCACATTTCATTTAGACCATACATAGCGCAAACAAGTTAGTAAATTTAATGAAACCAGAACAGGGTTGCCACTATTTTCTTATTANCAGAAGGAAAAAACAAATGACACCAGCATCAACTTTTCAAAACAATCATTGACTTATTTTTATAGCCAAAAGCTCATGTTATTTAAAGTTCATTCAAAAAAGACTTTCCACATTATAAATAATTAGTTTTTCAAACGGCTATTTTTTTCACAAAAAACCACCGAAATATTTAATTACTAATGATTGTGTACCTCTTCTTTTTAATTTAATAAGAGGTTAAATTTAATATGATTTGCCCAGTTAAGTGTCACAAATATTTCTAAATACTCTACTTGAGATGCGAAATATGATTTTTTAAATTCTTACCAAGTGGCTTAGAAAAAAGTAGCTAGGCCTATTTTATTTTAAAATGAGATAAAATTTCAGATTTATCAAATGGATGAAGTCGAAATAATTATTTAAAAATCACCTTAATCTACCCATTTTACATTTATTTTGTCGTCTCAAGAGTCAAAGAATAAGACAAAACTTTTAGAGTAAAAATATAAGAACTGGAATCATTCTAGCTATAAAACTTCTAGTAATTGGTTCAAGTAGTTCGGCAAGCTACCACTTTGGCTTTTCAAACCTAAAGCCGGCTACGGGTGACATGATTTGGTCTGATATGACATTTTCAATTTCATGTTGGGTGATCTCAGGTAGCCAAGCCCACCTGACCGCCTGCTTTTAGCGCAATCCCAACCATAGAAAGCAAATATCAACTGATGAAATCAGGCGTCAAGTCAGATCGTCTGTAGCCTGCTTAAGACAATTGCAAGTGATAGAAAAACACTAGTCTACACTTAAAGACTTTAGCTATTACCAATCGCTTCATAATTTAGAAGAATAATCTGTGTGTCCTATAAAATCCAAGCAAGTTATACTCTAGTATTACTCAGGTAAGTATGCTGCTGGTTTTTCCATCTAATTTAAACTTACAAGTTGTATTAAAAAAGTTATTATTTTAATATTAATGCATGCATACAATACATTTTATAAAAGGCAATGTTAGCTATAATTATTCAAACCTACACTTTTAGCTTGTAAACACTGAAGTACTTTTGAATGACTTATTAGACTTTGAAACGTTTCAAAACTTATTTCTATACTGATTTTGATAAACTTAGTTATTAATTTTTTACATATTTATATGTTTTGTAAATTTACACCTGTAGTTAACCCAAATTACAAAATAAAAATTACATTAACTTTTATCATAACAACATATATATATTTTTACAAACATACTATTTAACTATTGATATAAATTTTTGATAAAATAATATTTTATTTACAAAAATAGTTATAAGAACCAAAAGTTACATCACAACAATATTTCTTTATAAACAACTACTGTACAGATTTGAAAAGATTATTTAAGGCACTTAATTCTGGACTGTATTTAATTAAAAGTAAAGGAATACAAATATTGTATGTTCACACGGTTGAAGTGAAATAGTATGTAATTTTGTCCCTTCAGACAATATATTTAAAAAGTCTATTGGGATATTATGACAAGCCAGTGTGATAGTGCCTTCTGAGTATGGGTAAAAGTATTTTGATTTATTTACTTACTATTTAACTAGTTATTAATTACTCAAGTAAATTAATTTTCATACTTTCTAGAATAATTTTTAAAATTTGATAAGAGAATATTTTAGATAAGAATAGTTGAGTTAATAAAATACAAGTCCTAGATTTTTGCTTATTACGCTGCATCAAGAAGTTAAACATGAACAAGCTCAAATAATTAGTAACAATAACAAATTCATATCACTACACAGAACAAATTATCAATGATAGAAGTTTAATATGAAACATTCTTTTAGATATCAGAAAGCTTTGATGATGTCAATCACAAACTGGGATTTTATTAGCAAATCTTGAAATAATAGTTTTAATCATAATTATCATTGTAACCATTATCAACAGGTGACTTTATCAGATTCTTCTAGATGTAATTGTTATAATACCCTAAGTTGCTGTATTACTAGAAAATATTCTGCCCGCCAAAAGGAGTTATAATATGCCAAGAAATTTACTTAAATACCATTTGTACTAATATTGTAATACGTGGTTTATTCATAAATAGCAAGAAAAATCTACATTGCAATAACACTCACTTTCAAGACGTTCCCACCAAAAAAAAAATGCATCCCTATCTTAAAATGGACACAAATATAATGTTGATTAACGTTTACAATGAGATAAATAAATTATAACTAACAATTATAGAGGCAGGCATGTGCCCAAGAAGCACAATGAAATGTTAAGATTTGAAAGACAAGGCAGAAGTTAGGCAGAGTTGTTTTATTTCCTAGTTGGCAGGTTCTACGTAGTTGGCAGGCAGCATCCCCGACTGACCCGTCCTCTGGACCAATCCCGTCATCCAGCCTTCGTCAATCGGTGTGCAGTTGACAATCAGGTCGCCATCAATGAAAGATACCTCGTCAGAATCCTGGGCATCATAGTCATACAAGGCCTTGTATACGCGCTGTAAACAGAAAAACCATTTATGTTGTAAACATTTATAATAATATGTTTTCAATATTATACATTATCTTACATAATGTTAATGTATAGTTGTATATAATATAGACTCATAGAATAGAGGAGCAGAAGCAGTGAATTTTGACATTTGAGATGTTTTTCAAATTGGTGCTGTATAAATATGGGTACATTTAGACAAAACTTTCTATAAAATATTTGTAGTTTGGATATTAACTAGGGATGGGACCCTCGAATCCTTAAAGAAATGTAAGATTCTAGGATTCAAGACTAAAATCGTTAAACGATTTTTTTTCTTTCTATTTTCCAAGGGAAATTTGTTTTAGAGCTCTAATACTCAAAACTAATTACAATTATTAGATTAAGGTTTAAATTAGGAGGGATAGCCAGCACACTTACCTAGGTGATACTGGAGTAGAAATTGTTTAGATATAACACTAAAAAACACAAACACATTTTTAAGGACAAGCTTTCACTGTCACAGACAGCTTCATCAGGTCAGGAGAGTAGACTGATGCTTTTGGTTGAACTGTAAGGTTGACTGTCCACAGCAGATTAATTAATTTTTATAAAAAATAATATGATATTGGTTATTTGTTTTAATTTTAATTTATATTTATCATAGTCCATTTATTTGAGCAGTTAGCTAGTGTGGTGTATTACCAAGTGTTTTATGTGTAAAAAAAAAAAGTTTGCATAACTGTCAAAAATGAAAAACTTAGTCAATAATACCAGAATGACATCTTTACTTTTGTGGATGAGTGTACCTTTAATATTTCTGGATAATCTATTAAGAAACTTAAACCTAGCAATAAATCTGATGGCATTAACCAATTATTATGGTAGCAAGAAAGGAAAAAATGGTTTACCCCCATGGCATGCTGTTGTTTGTGAACAGGAGGAGCATGATTGTTGTAACCGCCACTAGAGGGTTTGTAGTCTGTGGTCAGCGAGCCATAGAAATCGTTGACCGGGTCCAAGTCTGCAATAGAGCCAACCCGCCGCGAGGGAGGGCTGGTCACTGCAACAGTCGGGGCCACAAAACACGTGTCATAAAATGTACATCCCTGATCTACCCCCTACTAATCCCTTAGATGAGCTTGCACCGCACATGTGGGTGTTACTCTCCTTATTATAGCGGACTATAAACAATCTCATTCTATATATGAACACACATACTTTGGAGAAGTTTAAACTTTAAGATTTAATTTGAAATGTTAAGGTTGGATAGAAGGTGACGCGAGAAAGGCCAGTGTTTTGGCAGTTTTTATGGCAAGACAAATAAAATATTGCTCTAGTACAAACACAGAATATAATTTTCTCCACACTGTGAGTTAAAAATTACTTAAACATCGGTCGAGGGGTGTCCTGGAATTTAATGACAACTTTTCTCATCCTTTAAAAAGTTTCTCACATAATTTTGTGGACATTTTTAAGCTACATTCTGGCAGGACTTTTTTTTTATAAAACAAATACCCTGGGTTATAGGTGATTAAAAAAAGTTAACAACATATTACTTTAAGATAAAAAAATTTGTAAAAATATAAAATTATTTTTAGAATTTAGAATTGCATGCCATGCTCATGGTGAATATTCAAGAACTGTGGATATCAACTTGTGAAGAAAATTAAACTATCTTTATAATGGAGCAATATTTTATTTATTTTATACAGAAAAGTTTGTCCATAAACACTACAAAAACACTGGCATTTTCTCGCATCCCCTTCCAACCCACCCTAATGTGATTAGATCAATGACCTAGGTTCTATACTGGAGTGAAATGAAATAAGCCATTGGCAATTATCTATTTATAGTTCCAATAATTTTAGTACTTAAGTGATATGCAATATGATATTTATTTATATTCGATTTCATGAGTTTAAAATGTTATTTATCTAGTCTTAAATCAGAATAATCACAAATAACTAAACCTATATTCATATCAAAACAATATACTAGTACAATTTTGAGGATTTTTTTAGTACTGTCTTTTACTACCCATTAATAATTACACTAATGGTTTTATGGATTGGGAAGGTTATATCCAAAGGAAGTGTGCCCACATTTGTGTGGAGGGAAAGTGAAAACGGGGTTGGAAAAAAACCCATCAGTACACCCGAATGAGATTCAAACTTCGATCTCCCCATCCTCAACAATCTAGTCTACTGCATGAGTAGCGTGTTAGAGTATGTTGAATGTATGTTTCAAACAAGAAAATGTTTTGAGACCCCATCATCGCAGTTATCTTAGTCTGTAAATGTGTTCATTAATAGTTAACAAATTAAGAAACCATGGATCTTATTTACAAAGAATAAAGAGGTGCATATTAAAATAGTTGGTTAAAAGCTTGCAACACAAGTACAATTTTAACATAAATTAAAAACCATCACTACAAATTACTAATGGCCAAATGCATGCATTTGATAAATACTTCGAATGGAAATCACATCTATAATTGTGTGATAAAACTACAAAACCAAGAAACAGAGAATTAACTGTACAGTGAAACATTGTCATAACAAAACATTGCCATAAAAATCTAATAATAATAATAAATACAATCAATCTTTTTAACTTTTTTGTGGATCTTTCTTATAAACAATATATATAGCTGTAGCCTACCTCACTTTAAGGTGCCTTTCTTTAAAGCACTTTGCTAATTTTGTGCTTTTCAATCAGTGCTTGTTTTGCTGCTAAGAGGGAGGGTTTTCGGTTGTTTTAAGCTTATCAATACAGTATTGGAGATTTTTTTTTAAATTTCTGCGTATTTTCTTTAGGCCTAGCGCTATTGCACACTTAATAAATGATAATGCAAATGTTTTAGGGTCCAGCCAGACTGACAAGTAGACGAGTGGATGGCCAAACTGGCGGGCAAGCACATGCATGAGTAGCAGATAGCTCTCGATAGTTGTTGACGAGGAGGCAAAAGTTTGAATCTTGGCTCAGTGAACTCAGGGTGGTTTTTGACAAGTGATTTATTGTTGTGGTTCTCTCTTCCTCTCTCCATGCTAATGGTGATTCTTATTTGTAAAGGCCTACTTTGATTATAATATTGAAGTATTTTAACATATCAGTTTATACATATATAGGTACGGTTCATGGTCTTAACAATTAAATTAGGCCGTTAGTAGCAAGTGTGCCAAACCTATCGAGAGTAATAAAATTGTCAAAATGAGAAGTTTTCCAGCACTCAATGAACCAACATACAATATTGCCTAGCGCCTGTAAACTAGACTGTACCGGGTCGAGTGTGTGCGCGCTCGGTGTCTTGCTTGCTCCATTCTGGCCACCTCTCATTACAAACAATGTAAAATAGAAGAGCAGGAAAACCAGAGGTTATAGGATTTTAATATTTTTGGGGAGATGAGTTAGTGAATTTATTAGAATTTGGTTGGATTGTTGTAATTGTTCGTTGATGATAGATTTATTTTGAATTATAGCAGCTTGTATAAAAAATATTTTTTTCAGCAGTGTTTAATTTGGTGCCTTTGTGAGCAATGTGGAGGGGTGTCATGCATTGTTCTATAGGTTTAGGTTATTGGTTGGAATATTTGAGATGATCAGCAAATTTTGATTTGGCCCTATTGTGTATGAAATCTGAGATACGCTCTTTATAACGCACTTTAAAGTTTCGTCCAGTCTGGCCAATGTAGATGCTATTACATTCACACGTAAGTTTATAAACTCTGTTTTTTTTTTAAATTTATCATTTTTGTTTAAATTGCTATTGTAAGATTTTTCTTTAGTGTGTTGTTGGTGGAGAAAGCGATGTTGGGATTATATTTTTCAATTATGTTAGTGATACGATGGCTTTCAAAAAAGGTGTAAGTGAATTTGATCCGTTTACCTTTATCTTTAAAAAGGTGTAAGTGAATTTGATCAGTTTCCCTTTATCTTTAAAAAGGTGTAAGTGAATTTGATCAGTTTCCCTTTATCTTTAGAACAGTTGTTTTCATTGATAAGAGTGGTACAGAAATTATGTGATTTGATTCTTTTCTTTTGGTTGTTTATGATTTTGTAGATGAGGGAGTGAGAATATCCATTGTTGGCGGCTATTGTTTTAATAGTGTTGAGCTTAGTTTTATAGTTGGATTTATTGAGTGGAATATTTAATAATCGGTAAACGTCTTATATGGCCTACCCCTTTCTTTTGATCCACACACTCTTCCGCAATATATTTGCTTCGTCACTCAATCCACATTCATCTTCTCAATATGCCTAAACCAATGTGACACTTCTTTCACATTGACCTGTTGGATTTCCTTTCAAACCGCACTCCTTCAGTGCCCATTAATTACACTGTCCATATGGGTTTTTCCACATACATTTTTTAGATATTTCATTCCAACCGCATTGACCTTGTTCTTGTGTTTTTTTCCTGACTAACCCATGCTTCACATCCATAAAACAATGTTGGCGTTAACAAACTTTTATTAAGAGTCATCTTTGCCCCTTTCGATACTACTATATTCTTTGAAATAGTCTGCATACACCCAACTATTCTCTAAGATGCATTCACCTGTCGTCAATTTCAGTATATATGTCTCCATTTTTACATAGCATTCAGGCCGGGTACACAAAATCATTCACTTGTTGTAACAGTTTTCTATTTATACTAAGTTGACAATCATTCCCTAATCCAGCCTTATTAAAAACTATCATCTTAGGTTTAGAGACATTTATACGAAGATCTAATCAGTCTATCACCACATTCAAACTATTTAATGCATTCTGAGAGTCACTTTCACTCTCAACAATTAATAAAGCATCATCATCTTATGACAGCACTATCACATCCACATTGTCCATCTGCACCACAAGTATCCCTCATACACTTATCCATGAATACATTAAACAACCATGGAGCCATAATACAACCTTGCTTAACGCCCTGTTCACTACCAAACCATTCACTCAAAGCTCAATCAGCCCTAACGCACGTTTTACTTCCATCATACACCGCCATAATTGCATTTACTAACCATGCTTCCACACCATACACTCTATAAAAATTCTATAACATACTCCTATTCACCAGATCGTACACTTTCTCCATAACAATGAATGCACAGTATACTTTCTTCCTTACTGCCATACATCTCTATCACTTGTTGCAATGAAAATATCTGGTCTATGCAATTACTTTTATATTGAGTTGTATCGCATTACGAGTGTTTTACACCACTTAAATTTCCCATGATAATTTTGTTAGCACTGTGTCCTACTACCCCTTTCAAGTTATCCGCTTATGTACTAACTATGCTACCAGCTTTGATGATTGCGTTGTCTAAGGCACTGCTCTTGAAATAGACAAATCTACCAATGAGTGGGATAATGTAGTTTGATCTCTGGTGTATTGGGGTTCAAAACCGTTTCCTAGTCTCTCCTTCTAAATGAGGGTACACTTTCTCCTCTAAATTCAACCTTCTTTAACTCTAATCCGTTAACTTAATTTGTAAATAGGCATATAAGTTGAATGGGTAGTAAAACACTGTGTTAATAAAACTAATTATGTTAATGAGTTAAGGGTGAGGAAGGTTGAATTTAGAGTAAGTATACCCGCATTTGTGGGGATAGAAAGTAGTAAATCATTTAGGTAAAAACTGCCTCGGTACACCCAACAAATCAAACCATGATCTCCCTGTCACCGGCAGTCTAGTCTATTGCGAGAGTAGCACTCTAGGCTGACCGCACATCGAATCAGACAAGACAATTCAATTTTGAAAAGACATTCGACAAGATAATTTGTTTCTTGAAAATACATTCAATCACAAGTGGTGGTCAATGTAAATATGGGGAGCGATGAATAAATAGCTGTTATTCTGTAGTAGCCCGAGGTACAGTCAGTGATCTCTATCATATTCTGGATGTACATAAACGGACCAAATCCAAATCGTGACGTTAAAGTTTACTGATATGAAGTTTGTCATCTGCTTTCTAGCAAGAGGACAGTTTAACAGGTTTTTTTCAAGGCTCTTGTGCAAAAACATGTTTCTAGTGAATAAAAGTATAATTGTTTGCATAAATTCATAAAAATTAGTGGACAATGTCAAAATGCTATATTGACTTGTACGCGTATAAGAGAGAAAGAGATACCCGAAGGTTTCCTTCTATCTTACACAATGGTGTGCAGATGACAGCTTGAAAATTTTGGCCGCAAGTGTCCATTCAGTTATATGGGTATGGTAGCAGATTTGTCGTTAACACTCACATGCGTGGATGGAAATGTTTTTAGCAAAAACATAGATTCAGTGTCCTACAAACCGACATCTAATTTGTGACTAAAAATATCTTTAGCCAACACATTGATGTCAAGACTTTTTTATCAAGACATTTTGTCTAGTCAGGTGTGCGGCCGACCAGCCTTAAACGATCTAGCCGCCAAAGCAAGTTTACCGTTAATTAAAGGTTTTTAGTGAATAGCATTGCATAACTGATTTTAGAATTCCTACCAATTTCAATGAAACCTTCAATGTTGCTAGTTCTTTGAAAACAAGTGAATGTCAAACTATTCCAAATTTTTTAAATTCAGTTTCCTAGAATTTGTTTATTCGGTCCGAGGTTAAAGGCTTGATCTTGACATTCTCGTCGATATTAATATTACACTTACACTGTTTGGTCTCGTTTGCTTTTTTAAAAAAAAATAGTTCTACATGCTGTATTAAAGTTACAAGGCTTTAAATTAAATTTCTCGGATTGCTTTTGGGTTTAATTTTCATCATTTGTTCTTTGCTTTATATACATTTCTTATACTGACCAAAGAACAGGAAAATGAGCTAATCAAATTCAAGAGTTATTAATTTTACAGTTTGTAGACATGTGATTACAAACTGACATGTTGCCGAGGCCACTATTTAAGCCTCATTCCTTCCCTTCACAGCACAAAAAAAATTCACAAAGTTAAAAGTATTTTCCCTAGAAATACAAAACTAATACCCAAATAAAAATTTAAAATTTGTAATTTTATAGAATATCTTTAGTTTCAGTAAAATATGTAAAAATATCTCAAATTTTAACTGAAAACAGTCCCAGACAACCTAATTTGCCGATATTTCACATTTCTAACTGGCAGGATTACAATATGTAACTAACTTATATACAAATCCGAGCTTTAGTTATTTATAAAAGTAGGTTCAGCAACATGTTCATGCAACAATAAATAGTTCACCTTGTCCAAGGGAAGCAATAAAGAGCACCACCATCTATTGTGGCGAATATAAACTATTTCAATACATATCTTCACTGCTCCAAGTTAACACATGTTATGAAGGGTGTGATTATATACTGCAAAAAGCTCTTATAAAGGCAGGTGGGGTGGAGAGTATGGTTTATTTTCCGGTCAGTACAGTAATAATTAATAAAATATTACCTTAACACACAAGAATTGTTACAAAAAATAAGCTATATTAAAGTGTTTAGGCAAATTGTGGAATTTTCAATTACCTAAAACCTCATCAAATTGTTTCTAGTTTGGTTTGATTTTAGTTATCTAATTGAAAAATATCAAATTCAAATTGATAATGATGGTATCTAAAATTTGCAAAAGCCCTTATGTTACACCCCAAAAGTTAAATTGGCCATTTCGTGAATCAAACAAATTTTTGCTCATTCCATTAATTGGCTTCTTCGCTTGTCCATTTATAAAACTGGGCAAAAACTTGTTCGGCTCAATCGGGTAGCATTTGTGCTGCCCAGTTCATGGACTAGCTTTCTCAGAAATGGGCAACTCCAATCGTTATCCAATTCATGAACTCTATGCATTTTTACCTGGTCTGTGAACTGGACAAGTGAGGAACAGGTTGGTTCTTTAAGTTGATTTAACTTTTGATCATTTTTGAATGAATAAAAATAATTTCTATAAGCTAGCCTCTCGAACCTTGTTTTATGCACCCCAGCTTACAACTCATCCAGGTTATCCACTGTATGAATAAGGATGAAGCAGCTAGCTATGATTTTAGCGGGAGTGTATCCATTTGTGTGGAAGGAGAGTGGAAAACCATTTAGGTTAGGCATGAACAAAACCTATTGGACCCGCACACAAACAGTCAGACTGTCAGTCCTAAGAATGACAGTATGCATCAGTATTCACAGCGACACCGTATAAGGTCAGAAATGTTTTGAATCAAATGTTAACAAATCCAAATAAAATTTTAGTTTTTTTTTATATTGAGTCAAGTAAAAACAACTGTAGGCCTATTTAAATATTAAATTTGTTATAAATATTATAAAATCTTCAAAATTATACTGTTAATTATAATAATGGCTTTATGTATGCTTCTGTCTTAAAAAGTTAAACGAATCAAAAGTTTTACGATTGGATTCAAAATAAATTCCATCAATACTGATTAAAATATTTTTAATGTCAAGATTCAGAATTTTGATTTGAATATGATTCCTAGCATGGTTCAAATTCAGTTGAAAAATTCTAAAGCTTTGCACAGATTTAATCTAAGAGGGAGAGAGGGACTTCAGGACATTAGGCCAGGAGTTAAGCCTTGATCTCCATAAAACTAAACTAGATTAGAATAATATCTATGTATATGTGCTACCCTTTATATTAGAGTTAATGCAGTTTATATGTTTAGAATCACATATAATTATTCAAAAAGAGTTTTATTCTTGTGGGTTTTTCCCCCCAAATAGAAACAATTTCATACCAGACATTTTAAATTATGTCAAGATAAGGTGTCCGTGTTATTGATTTAATTATGTCCTTAAAGTAACTTGACAGCATGCTTGTCGAATTTACGGGCGGCCGTTTTTACGAATTTCCCCAAGCCTAGTCAATTCTATCGGGTCTTGAATTTAAATCAGCATAAAATCTTTGCCCATGTTTTCTACGTGTTTGGTTAATGATATGCATTCCTTGGACTGTTAGTTCCGAATTTTGGTCATAGATAGCATATCACTGCACATCTGAGTGGATTTTTTTTATAACTAGAACAACCTTGCATTTCATCCTCCAAGTAGCTCAAGTTCATTGATTCTTAAAGAGAAGAATATCATGCACTTCTGTTTCCTGTGTTTGTGCTGCATAGACAATCTCGAGGAGAAAAGCTTTATTTGATAATCAAATTGCATAAATAGTGAATTTAGCTGATGATAGATGACAACGAAGATGAAATATAGGAATTGGTGGAATTAGTGATAAAATATATAATCCAATTTAATTTACTTAAGTGAATGCTATGATATTTACTAGGCCTATCTCGAACACGTTGACATGAAAATATTTTATATTATAGGGTCTAAATGTCTCTTTGGTTATGAATAATGTGTTTGAATGATAAACGCTTGAATGGTTGATTATATATAAACTATTATATTTTATAATGTATGGACTACGGTATATCATGACATTATCTCACAGTTAGGCCTATAATATAATATTTAGCACCGCGTCTTACTAGCCGTTCGGGTTATACACTTTTAAGTACTAAATACTCTAATAGATTAGGAATTGGGAAGGTTGAATTAGAGGAAGTGAACCCGCATTTGCGTGGAGGAAGAGTGGAAAACCATTTAGGAAAAACCTCCCTCAGTTCACCCGACCGAGATTCGAACCTCGATCTCCCCGTCCTCAGCAGTCGAGCTCAACATGACAAGCGCGTTAGCCAACTACGCCACCGAGGTGGGTGTTAGGCCTATAGTCAATCAAATTTATTTATAGTAAATATATTTACAAATCAGTTAACATATAGAATTTGAGTTATTCATTATGAGCCTATATGAACATTTTATTGTACACGACAATAACTATCATCTTAATCTACATAACTAGCTGATTGTGTGAGTTTATTGTTTAGCTTTTGTATGACTTTTTGCCTTTTACTCAGAACCCTAAGAGTTTTTTTTAAAGATATCACAATAGATTAATTATTCAGAATAAAGAAGAATGTTGCTCCAAACTGCTCTTAGAATTTTTTTTAAATTCCTAAAATTGTCTGGCTTCTGAGGGTAGGTACATAATCTTGGCCGAGTACTGAGAGTTTCAACAAGATAAAAAGTTATTTAAGTATCCTCATATTAGTTAGAAAAACTATCCTTAACAGAGTTTTCTTACAAAACTTAAGTGTAGTCAAGTGTTTTAAGATAATCATAGTATTGAGTTTGTTTTTAACAAGATTTCACTTCAAAATTAATTATAATAACACAAAGTTAGTTACAAAATGAATAACTAAATATTAGTACAGTTTTAAAAAAAGAACCAACTCACCAAATAAAAACATTTTAGAAAACATTCTAAATAGAATTTAGTAAGGAGTGATAATAAATGTGGCTAGGACTTCGATACAACCCGAGATAAGCACCCAATAATATTATAAATAAATAAAATAGATTAATTTAAAAAATATTTAGAATAAGAATTGAACGACTAGTTTAAAATGTCTTGTTAAATTGTGCTTAAAATTATAACATAGTGTCATATAAAAAATGAATCTATTTTACTTATTTATAATACTGGGTGCTTATCTTGGGTTGTATCCAAGTCCTAGCCACATTAAATAGAAACATGTTAGTGAGAGTTGACTAGAGAATATTGTGTTTTTTTAAAAGCACCCTAGAAAAATTAAGTTGTGTGTGGTTTGAACAGCAGAAAGCTTCATGAAAGAAAGATATACACAACTTGGGCACCGTTCACACAGGTTCAACTTGGCGAGCAATGCATTGTGTTGACGACTGTGTAGAATGATCTGGTGAATATGTTAAGACCATGCAATGATCATTTCCATTGAGCTGGTAGTAAAGAAGACTTTATCAGGGTAGATAGTCATGCTAGTGTACCTGGTCCCCTGTCAGATGTGTAGATGACTGTGGAACTTTGCCTGGCTGAGTAGGGGGAGTTTCTTGGTGCATCCACCAAAGGGTCGTAGTCTGCAATCTTTCCTGGGGCGTGATGATGATGATGTTGGTGGTAGTGGTGATGGTTCACTGGCTCTACTACAGGGGGTGGTACTGAGGGGGGAGGGGGCATGGGACCATCTTCTGCTGATCGGGGAACACACAACAGTTAGGGTGTTACAAGGAGGGAAGGTGTGCTCTAGCTTAGAAAACAGGTCACAGTTTACTGCAGTGGGATACATCACTAGTTCGGTTAAGCAACAAATCAATCAATCTTATAGACAACTATCTAGCACTGGAATGTTTATTTTGGAATTAAAGGTTTAAGATACTGTCTCAAAGTCTGATCAAATTTAATACAAAGGCCAACAAAAGAAAAAACTACTTAACATAATATTTTATGTCAAATCAATGTATAGAAAATATGACCTGTTCTCAAATAAAAGCTTCAAAACTGGGATGACAACCAACACAAAACATTTACTTTCACCATTTTCAATAATTAGGTACATAAAATAAGATCTAAAGAGGGGGAAAAAAAGTTACAAACGATATCCATTACTACACTGTTTCTAAGCAGTGAAGACATCTAAGTGAGCCTCCAAAGCATGATCACATACAGGGGTTAAAAGTGCTTAATAAGTCTCCTACAGACAAAAACCAAGCAATCACCACTTGTGCAAACATACAATTATCACTAATCCAACAATACAGGATATAATGTTTTTGTCACATTGTATATATGTTTATTTTAAAACATTTCTAGTGATTTTTTGAATGTAGTTATCAATAATTGGAGGTTTTTTGATTTATAAAGACTTATTTGATGATTCCCTAGCTATATCCCTCTAATTTTTTCAACAGTGAAAGGTAGCAGACATACCTTGCTGGATTCCACTAAGGTGTAGCTTGTAAGATTGAAAAGAAAAATACACCAATGTAAGATGAGTTCTTCATGAAGTACATTTTTAAATTTGTTTAGTTAAAAAATGTGCTAAATTTGTAATTGTTAAATAGTGATATTTGAAAGATCTTTACACTCATCAATGTTGTAATATTTACTATTGCACTACATTCTATTCTCATCAGATTTCTGAATTTAGCTACACGGGAGGAGGATAATTTAAATTACTCCCATTAACATGGAAACAAAGGGGGGGTGGGGGTGCAGGTAGGGGGCATTTAGATAACACCACCCGGCTTGGATTAGTTAGAACAATGACCTTTCCATAACCAACAATAAAGTATTTGTTCGTGTTTTAATGTGTCAAAAATAACTAAAATTTAAAGCCAAAATATAATTAATATTTTTTTTAGCTTTTTTTAATTTGATCAATTTTTATTTCCTTCCAGTTTGAGTCTTATTTCTTTTAAGGTGGTTGTTAGCAATGTGTATAGTAATAAGAATGGAGTTTGATATGTTTGGGGCCTATTCATGTATAAGTGACCACCACTGTGGTTTAATGGTTCTCTACAGGTCCAAAAGTCCTGGGTTCAATCACAGGCACTTTCAAACTGTATCTGTGAAACGGTGGGTCTGGAATGGGATCAAACTCAGCCTCGTGAGGTCAAATGAGGAGCTACTAGAGTAAAGAAGTTGCATCTCCAGTTTAGAAAAACTGAAATTAATGGCCGGAGGCCTTGCTGTGCTGACCACATGACATCCTCTATCTACAAAATGTTGCCACTAACATCGCTAAAGGTGGTGGCCGCTCGGTCAGTATAGCTTGCTTGCGGGCTCAAATAATGGAGTATTCATATAACTAAGAATATAATCTAGTTATCTGAAGAAAGATAAAATAGTTTCTTAGTGACATATCCTTTAAATCCTAAAGAATATTTAAGTTTTAGAAAACAAACATTTTTCTGAACCAATTTTTTTTTAATAACCGAGTTGGTAATCAGTTTTTTATTAATTGCTTAGCTTAGCTTTATTTTATGACAAACTTGGCAACCGCACACCAAACTAATTCAACACTCACAAAACTACACACATAAATATAAAACATACAAATCTACTAATTACCATGAGCTAAAAATAAGACTATTTAGGGGTAATTTGAATTCAGTGTATAAATTACACAAAGACAGAATAGTTAAAACCAAGTCAATATAAATAATGCATAGTAATAATTGTTGTAGAGCATTTAAAAATACTCAATTTTGTAGAGCATATTCCATCCAAAAAAGTAGGATGTTTAGTCAAACACTAATTTAAAAAAATATTGTTCCAAAGAGGTAGCCTAGAATAAGTTATTTTAATAGCAAAGTTAATTCAGCATTGTTAAAACCATACACCCTACAGACTCAAAAGATTGAGACTCTTGAATGAAACCACCGAGTATTTTCTAAACTTTATTAGGGCCAATGTTGGTGCATTTCCCCTCAATCACCTATTCATTGTCTCCATTGGATTAACTCCTTAACTACTCTAAAGTTAAAGGAAGCATAGTAAATTTTAACTGGAGTTTAAGTTCCAAACCAACTTAAGTGGCCAAACTGCCTAAGGTGTCACTTTCGAGTTAGACTGGCCTGCTGAATACATGGAGATCGAGGCTCGAAACTAGGTCTGGTCTACTGAGAGTCGTCATCATCATCATCTGTTTCCAGCTTGCGGCCGGGTCAGTTTAGTAAAATGCCTCCATCTTCATCTATCCATCTACCATTCTTCACCTCTAACTTGAAAACTTTCTGTTATCTGCTTCTCACATTTCTTTCTTGGCCTGTCTTGTTCTTTTTCCTACATAATTCATCCCCATCATTCTCTTTGATATTCTCTCCCTTTTCATCCTCATTACATGCCCATAGCATCTTAGTCTTATTTCCTCTACTATCACATATATTCACTGTACCCCTTCTTTTTCCCGGATAACTTCATTCCTAATCTTTGTCTACTGAGAGTGGTTTTTCCTAAATTTAGGATAGATTACATCTAAATTATATATTTATATAAACTGAGCCGGTACTAAGACGTGGTGGTGATAATAGTTTACGTTTACCACATTATAAAAGCAGATACAGTCAACTCTGGTTATAGTTAACTCGTTTGTAGTGAACATTCGGCTACAGTGAACCTAAACTTTAGTCCCAACCCACATACATTTAAATGTGTGTTAAGAAATGTGTTTATAATTAACCCTCAATTTCAGTTTTAGTGAACAGAAATATTGAAACTTTCAATAAAAATGTCATTCTTACATCATAATTCTTTAAAAACATAACTTTTTGGTTGTTTAAACTTGAAGAAACCAATTCTCTACCAGAGTTATTGAGTAGGTAGCACAAAGCTTGACTGAAAGTACGAATGTGGAGGGGGAAGGTTGAGCTTAAACAGTCTGTGACCATTTAGTAATGATTTTCACTAATCCCTTTCTTCGAGAGGGTACATGAAACTCAAAACAACTCAACTTTTCTAATCAGTTTAGTTTTTTAAATGCATGAATAGTGTAGAATCAAGTGTGGGAAAAGCACAGACTTGAGAGAAGGACCTGTAAAAAATATTAACCAAAACAGTATACACTAAACAACATGATACAACCAATTTTTTTAAGATTAATTAATATATTTTAATAAAGAGTGATTATATTTGAACTCCTATTTTGTTTGTCACTAATTCACTACTTTCAGATTTAAAAAAATCTGTTTTAGTCAACTTGAGACATAGTGAACAAAATATCAATCCATAGCGGTTCATTTTAACCAGAGTTGACTGTATACTACAAATCTAGTCCAATAACTGAAATCCATTTACTT
This sequence comes from Timema poppense, assembly GCA_902141375.1. Classification (NCBI taxonomy): domain Eukaryota; kingdom Metazoa; phylum Arthropoda; class Insecta; order Phasmatodea; family Timematidae; genus Timema; species Timema poppense. The sequence continues at coordinate 137,576 of CABFOV010000134.1, forward strand.
CTGCGAAACAAAGTCATTAAGAATTGTGAAATCATTGTTTACAATGGTTTCTGTGACATGCTGTGTTGGAGGATTTTTCAATGAAAAGATTGGAATAAATGTTTCAAACTAAGGATTAACTTTAATTATATATCTTGTAATTTTATTTTTAAATAAATAGCTTCAAAAAGTCCAGCATTCAGAAAATTAAAATTAATTTTTTCAAAGTTTTTAAATCTAAAACCTCCCAAAATCAAGTAAAGTTGTATAAATCAAGATTTGAGATATAATTTTATATATGTGCTTTTTTTTTCTTTCTTAACAAAAGGTTAATTAAGTAGGTACTTATTTCAACTATTATCCAGTTGTTACCTTAAGGCATTTCGTGGTGTCAAATTCTACGGTACATTTCCAACAATAGGCATTCTACTCTCTGGTGCAAACTGCTGAATAGTGTTATGGTGGAGGGGACAAATGGGGCAGCCTACTTTTCATACATTTTTGCCATTGCCGGCATTAAATAATGTTTTCAATACTAAACTTATAAGAGGTTTAGACATTAAGGACAAAACTTCCCTTTCTTTTCTTCTTTCCTCCCCTTTGATTAGACTGCCCATATATTATCAAGATCACTCACCATCACTTGAGCCGTCTCCATCTCCATTCTCGCCAGAAATAGCCCGCTTCTGCTCCATGGCTGCCTTCTTTTCCTTTTCCCCGTGGTACACAGCGTTGCTGCAATTAAAACCCGTACTATCACCTCGCTGGCTCAGTTTCAACCTGCCCATATTTGGGGTCTTAGTTTGAGATCAGGTGATATCTATATGAGTGTGAGAAGCATATTCTTACTCCTGATACAAGCTTGTAGTATATCAGAAATGGACTCAGAAGTGTGGATTGAATTTCATTTACTGTAACTATATATATATATATATGAGCAAGAGATTTCTAGAGTTTCCTTGGAGCAAACCTAAGACAATTAAAGCAATATAAGAGGAGAGATCATGCTAGTTGTTCAATGGAGGGTTGGTGGGTTAAACGTATTTAAGGCAGTTACTGTGCCGAGATCTTTGTTTACACTACTTGTGTCATATCCTTAAAATTGAAAAATGACACGTGGACATGGAAATCTAACCCAGCTCAGTAAGCCAACACTCAAACCACTGAGCTATATCATAAGTTATCAGGTAGCACAGCCACCTTTGACTCGGGAGGGCTTTATGCTGCCAATACATCTATACGCGGCTACAGCCATAATTATCAAATATAATAGCTTGGCTATTTAATATATACTTGAGCAATGTTTCCCTTGACCTGGTTTATATAATCTACAGGATCAAATGATAGTTATGTTCACTAGGCTTATTTCTTTAGGGAGCTTAAATATGATGCAGAGGGGGATCTTGAAATACAATTGATTGTATTGAATTTTATTCAGCTTGGGGCAGATTTAAAAATATACCAGGCTAATTTCAACATTCATTTGGGTTCTCAGAATAAAAGTAATGTTTGATAAAGTATCTAAAATGTCTGTTAAATTTCAATTCCATATAGGTATGAAATATGTTACTTTAACACCCTCTGTTCAAAGCTCTTAACCCAAGGAAGGATGTTTTAATAGCTCAAAGGCACACACGTGGCCACTCGATAAAACAATACCCTCCCTCTTTCCCCTATACTGTTCCGCAGTCAACTGAATTAAGAGCCGACAACAGGGGGGAGTAATTTAAATTGCCCAAATTAATAGTTCTGAGAGCAATATATCAAAAGTCAGAAGACAAGTATTTATGACCATGTCTCATTTCAAGATTAGTAGAACCATCTACTTAGTTTAAGAACCTAAATGAACATATAGTGTAAACATAGTTAACCTAAGTCTTTCAAAATAGCCTTGATCATTGACGTTATATTTTAAAGCAATTTAATAGAAAACATTTTAAGATAATTTGAACATAAATTTAGGTTTTTCAAATAGAACTCAAAATAAACTTATAATTGAACAAATAGGTTGTGTAAAGAAACTAGCCCATCAGCAAGTGACCAAAAAAGGCTAAAATGTTTTTCTTGATTATGATTAATATTGTTAAATATTACACAAACATTTCACTTGATTAGAGCAAGATTTGAGCAATGAAATGTTTCTTTGGAAGCAGCCAATGGTTGTCACATATTTTATTTTTTAAATTGAAAAATGACACCTGGACATGGGAATCAAACCCGGGACCCTTGCCTTAGTATGCCAATGCTTTAACTACTGAGCTATCCAGGAATTGTCCTGTGCACAGAGTCATATTTTAAGGCAGAGTCTGTGATATATGTGCAGAAATCATCAGCTACATATGAGCGATCAATTAAGATCACGAGCTATCAGATAATGCAGCTACCATCAACTCGGCAATTGGATTTATGTTGCCAATAGTACAATTACAGCTGTACGAATGTACATATCATCATGGAGTAAATAACCAAGTTATTATATTTGTTAGTTACGGCTATATCTGCATCTAAATATCATATTCTTTAAATTGATGTGCACATTCATACAATAAATGTAATTTTACTATTGGTGTCGAAAAGTCAACTTACGAGTTGATGGTGGCTGCGTTATCTGATAGCTTGTGATATTAACGCATGATATATTTGTAGCCGATGATTTCTCTAAGTTCATCAAAGATTCTGCCTAAAATTATGAGTGGAGAATGACCCTAGCCAAGGAACGATTGCTAGATAGCTAAGTGGTTAAATAAATGGCGAAGTAAGCCAAAATTCCTGGGTTCAATTTAAGGAATATGATATTTAGATGCAGCTATAGCCATAACTAAAAAATATAATAGTTTATTTGTAAAATGGCCAACAAACTTTACCAAAACCTATTACGCAAACTGTACCCATGAGTCTGATTTTAACATCTAAGTGATATGATGTTAACAAATTCAAATAAGGTCACATGTTTTGCCTCTTACCTGATTATCTTCGAGTTTTGTTTGATACGTAGCGTCTCTGGATCATCTGCAACTTGGGTGAACTTGCCTTTGGCCTTTTCAAATTCTGCGTGGTACTTTATCTGGTGAGCAAAGATATAAATTGCAAATGTAAAACTCATTCACAGCGTGTATGATCTTGGATCTTGCAATGACACTTCACAAACAGAAAATAAATAGTATTAATAACAATAGCAACTAAATGATAATTTTTATTTTTTGTTTTTAATTGTATGGCACATTTGACTGGGAGGGACTTTTGACGACTGGGTTTGGTCGCCCGTATGTAGACTATTAGCCACAAGTATTGCCCAGGGTACACCGTAGGAGGTCGTCTATGCGTTATACCCGCTATGAGATGATGTGATGATAGTTATTATGATGTTGTGGGGCCGGGGTGAGTCTTAACCTAACTTAAACCTAAGTAACCAAACCTTCCAAACCCTGTTGATGGTTATAATCATTCGCCTTAAGAAAAAAATACCTACGGTACCAGTCAGGAATCAACCCCTGGACCCCTAGGCTTGAATCCAGGTGCACTGACCACTAAACCACAGGGCTGGTTATTATTTTAATGTGGCCTTTATACACAGCACAAGGTTATATTTTCAAATGACTCACAACCTGGCTCAACCTAAAATTGAAACACCTAGTTTAACACACACAACCCCAGTACCAATTTTGTATTATCTGGACCAGGGACACACTCCCTTGGAAATATTAATTATTTTAGGCTCTTGCTGCTGGAAATGAATTAAAGTATGTAAGATGTGCAGTCAACACTTATAGTCCATGGTGGGGGACTAATAGTAGGACTATATTAACAAGAAGTGTACATTGTGAATAAAAATTGGTAAAAGCTGAAAACACATGATAAAATTCGATTTTCAAATCTATGACAAGGTACTGTCAGGCATGCACAAATATTTGGTGTTTAAAATATAAAACTTGTGTTTGCATGAATCCCTGCTATTTCCTAATCTGGTAGAAAGATAAAAGGTGTGAAAGGTGGGAGACAGCAGAGAATACAATTTTAGCCCCAGGACAAAATGAAAGCAAAACTCACATTTGATTGAATTTTTGTATTTTCTGCAATCCTCTTTAGCTCTGGTGTTTCTGCCATTGTTGTTGCTTTCGCCTTTGGAATATGTCTGCAGAAAAACAAAAAACAAATATTTAAGAAAATAAAGTATAATTTTATAATTGAACTATAATCACATAATCTAATCTTAAACATCTAACATTTTTGGTTAGCCATACTTTCACAAAATACACAAAATATAGAAGAAATTAAGAATTTTCCTAAAAATATTCTACTTTAGAGAACTAAGTTAAAGGAACAAAACAGTTTAATTTTGGTTAGTAGAGTTTATAAAAATTAGACAGCTACCTATTATCAATATGGTTGATATTAGATTTATATATAAAAAACCAGCGTAAAAATTATTAGGTTACGGTTTATAAAGAAAAGAGAAACAGTTTATACATACTTGATACTTATGTTACCTAATAATTTCTCATGATTTATGGAATATTGATCAACCCATTAAATGAATGTACAGAAAAATTAAAAACATAATATATAATATTTATTTAAACGAGTAATTTATTAAGTTAGAAAGGGACTGATACTTGATACATTAATACAATATTTTATACGATAGTTTGAATATTAATTCACTCATAGCAAAGTAAATCAGAAGAATAGGTCATTAAAAGCTGACCCGCTTCGGTGGCCGCATGGTCTGACGCGCTACTCTCGTGTTAAGACTAGAGCTCTCAAAGATGGGGAAATTGGGGTTCGGTCCCGGTCGCCTGCACTGAGGGTAGTTTATCTTAAATAGTTTTTTCACTAGCCTTTCACACAAATGTGGGTGCACTTCCTCTCATTAAACCTTCATAATAACTGCCCATCAGTGTAATTAATACATGGGTGTATAACCTGAATGGGTAGTAAACTGCGGGGATAAAAAAACAGCTCCCTCCCACATGTCATCTTGGCCACCTAATTTTTTAACATGATATGTGTTTGTGTTATACAAGTCCTGGTTAGTGCTTGATTTTCATCGTTAATTCTTCATATATAAGAAACTTATTAATGATTCCTTACCGATAGGTAGGTTTATATAAAGTTTACCAGTGAGTCTAAGAAATATGACAAGCACTCGGTTTTGTAAAACAACCATTGTGTTGTGTTAGTGTTCCAAATATTGAATAAGTCACATTATTTTATTAATTCCTTGCTGTTGGTTTAATTTTTATAAACTCAGTCACACATAAGGAATCAGTAATAAGCACCTAATATTTGAAGTACTAACATTGAAAACAGCACTAATGTAGCAGCACTAGTGCAATTAAGGTGGTTTTCAAAAATAAGGTGGTCTAATTTGCCCAGGCTACCCTCGCTGTATTCTAGCCAAGGGTACCTTTAATCCGATCACGGCAGGTGTAAGCTTTTAAAACATACAAAATTGTGTTTTTTGCAGTCAGCATACATAAAGTCCATTCACCGTAGGAATTATTTTCTTAAAGGCCTTTTTCCCTATCAAAAATCTATTATATAGTAGAATATTGGTATGAAAAAAGACCTTTCAGAGAGTAATTCCAACCGTGAATGGAGTATATGTATCTGGGTTCGACTCACATACACACGTGTGTGTGTGTGTGTGTGTGTGTACCGCGTCTTCCCGGGCTATCCGCCCCCACGATTAGTATTCACCCCTAACTATTTATAAGACATGAGTAGTTTGAAAACCCCCAGGCCGTGTTTTCAGGAACAGCGTGTTGTAGCGAATGATGATGTGTGTCCAGGTGTGTGTCTAGGATGTGGGTTAGTCCTCACTTTCTACACCCATGACTGCAGGCAGGGAAGATAGATGGAATATAAAGATAGATATTATACGTGGCATGACCGAACTGGAGCAACCATCCCATGGAGTTTTCAAGTTTTTAAAAAAAAAGAAGAGAAAAGGGGCAGGCCATTAAACAACCAACCTTCTTCCTCAACAGGAAACATCTCGTTAATTCAACTGTGGAGCAAGCCATTCTTTACTAAATATGAATCTGGTGTTGATATCGAGAGTTGATGTTATCACACAACTTACGTTATCTGTTCGCTGCTTAGTGTCACGTGTATGGGTATTGTGATAATAAATTAATACTTGACAGTTAGAAGCGCTCGGTCCTGGTAGGACATGAATAATGCTCGGCGTGATAAGTTGGATAGCGTTTGGTTTAGCGCATGTTAACCATGTTCTTTTACTTATGTCACACATTTAAGGTTAATATTATGACCTAAGATATGTTCGTAATTTGTTGACAGATTCATGCTGAGGAAATGTAGTTGCAAGGACAGGAACACAGAACGGAACTTTCCTGATACAATACATCAATAAGTGTATCGTCGTTACAATATTTAATTTACTACTACAGGTATTAAATTTATCCTTAGTGAAAATAGTTCCATGTACAGTGACGTGTCCACGGCACGATATTCAGTAGAGCTTCATTATAATGGACTAATAGGGGTTGAAGGTTGTCCTTTTTAATGAAAGTGTGGTTTATAACAAATAATCATTATAGGGCTGTAATGCAGGAGGGTGTACATAAATGAAAGTACAGTAGTTAGCTATAAAAAGTGTTAATCATATATCAAATAAAAAAACACCCTTCAATATGGGTTGAACTGAAAAGGATTTGTACGTATACACTGCATTCATCTTTAGAACAAGAAGGTCCTGGTTCATGTTGATTGATTAAATTCGTTGGGTTGGGGAAGTAATTTATTTTCTGCTGGGTTTGTTTGCTGCTTATTTCTTCAGTTAATAACTGCTGGAGATGCCGTAAGTGTTCATAATATACAAACACATTTTCATTTGCCGATTGTTCAACATATTGAATAATAAAATTTAAATGTTCTTTCACTTCGCTCACCTTAATCGTAGGCTGAGTAGTAGTATCTCCTACCTCTTCCTTCCTCATCTTTGTCCGAATATTCTGCTTCTTCTTCAGTTACATTGGCGATAATTTCTTCTTCGGTAAAAATCTGGAAGCCAGGGTCGTCTTTGTCTGCTTCAAGTCAGGCCTCCATATCATCCAACGAAACCGATTCCTCTCTGCGGAGTGTCACGGTAGTCTTCTACCTCACAATTTTCTACTTGTACAGTTATTCCTTCATTATCCGAAAGCCTTTTCCATGCCCTTTCCAAAGTCGTTTGCTGATGCAGCGAAAGAAATCAAACAAAGTTGTGGATCGAATGTTGCAGGACTTTAAATTTTGAAAGGTATTTTGTCCCCTCCTGCCTTCATCAGCGGATGGCTCTTCAACCTCTAGGATTTCACTAAGAAATTCTTTTATACAGCCGCTTTGCGGTGTATATCACACCTTGGTCCATGGGCTGGAACAAGGATGTCGTGTTGGGTGACAGGGACATACACTTGATCTTCTTATCTTTACTGCAGCGTTTGTTCTCATCAGTGTCTGTTGGTGCATTATCTAAAGAACAGGACCTTTACTTCATCTTCTGGAATTTTTAAATGTTCGATATGGTGTTTTTTAAATCACTGGTACAGCCTTTGTATGAAACAAATAATTTGTTATTTCAGTTGTAAGCCATGCATTGCGAGAACTATAATAATTAACTGGAAGATTGCCCATCACATTTTAGTGCCCTAGGATTTTTGCATTTACCAACGATAACTTTTTTAAGAAAATGGTTACCATCTATATTCGCACACAGCAAAACTGATACACACTCCTTGCCTATTGTTCTGCCAGGCGTAGTTTTCTCTGCTTGTGAATTGTCAGGTATATTTCTCCAAAACAACCCAGTCTCATCAAAATTATAAATTTGGCTCAACTGATAACCCTCATTTTTTACTATATCATTCAATTTTTTCTTTCTCCAAATGGTTCAAAGGCTTCAAGACCTGCAATCAAAATTCCTCTACAGATTTTCTTGTTTTAAATGTTGTGGCGTCGACGAAATCTTAACAACCAACCCGAGCTCGTTTTAAATTGTTCAAGTTCCATCTGTTGATGTAAAGAGGACCTTCAGTATACAAATTCATTTGGGGATGAAATTTTTTATATCTAAATTTTACTTTTATGACAAATAAAATATATTTTGAGCGCTATCGTTTATGTTATCGATTTATTTATAGCGGTTGTTTTGATCGCGTTCCCAGCCTGATCCTCTGGGACTACTGGTATTACAAAACGATCCCGTAAAATACGGGATGGGTGGTAGACCTAGTGATTTTCTTCACCACGTCAAGCGTTACTCTGTGCTCCATTGCCACAAGACGTGGTGAGTTATAGAACAAAATATGGCAGCTCACATGTAACACAATTAGCGTCTATTTCTAAAGATAATTTTAATGTATCATACATAGAACCAACATATTGATAGCATCCTGGACGGGGTTTAAATACCCCTCACCCATAAAAAAAAAAGTCAATTCACAATAATAGGAGATCCACCACCTGCCTTGGATCAGAAAGATCGTTGCTAAGGAACTGGCCACTTTCACAACTTTCTCTATACTTTAAACATGAAAATTTGCTGTGGAATAGTTAAATCTCGGGTAAGCCACTGTTTTGTTCCCCCTGCATTCGCTTGGTATTATTTATCATAAGGGCCGTTTTCAAAAGCAGAAATGGTAAAAGCAACACCACTGGAAACCCTCCCTACCACTCCTGCATAGTTACTGTGCAAGAAGTGTATCTGTAAATGCTTACCCAATAAGTTTTCTCCCTTTAAAATCTAAAATTTTGAAATGGAAAATGGTTTACCCATAAGTGAACACATTTTAAAATGTAATGACGTCACTGTCAAGGCAATAATTTCCGAGCAAAAAACTACACAGAATGGTCCAATTAAAGCTAATCATTTTCAAAATGAAATATAAAACTGTACAATGGACACTCTCAAATGAAACAGGTCACAGGTTTCTTAAAACCTTTGGAAACAAAAGTTAGTATTTACTGTTTAAAAATAACGTCACCGTTATTCGCAATGCAATGCAATCGCTGGCGAAAGGTGTACACTACCTTACTAAGAAGATATGGTGAGATGGAACCAACATCAACCTGTTGGCGAATTCAAGTAATATCACGTAACATTTCCAGAGGAATAAATCGGAGAGCTGTTAAATCCGGGGGCCACGGAAGCGATGGAACGCCACCAAACCTGACAGTGATGCGTTCTGGGAAGAGCCTGCTCTGGGTTTCAATGTGTTACGAGCTGTGTGAGCAGTGGCTCCAAATTGTTTTATTTTATTTATTTGGGGTATTTAACGTACAATTTCTGAACAGACTGATTTGATCAGTATATAGGAAATGTCTGAGATAAAGCCAAGGAACCTATTAGTTTTGCTGGGAAAGGTATTTTCGCATACTTTCCAGGGTTCTTTTACATCCCACAACACAGACACAACCGACGGCTTTACTTCCCCTCCCAGCTAGGCTTGAACCCACAAACATCGGGTCCTGAGGCGAGCATTTTCACCCCAAGACCGAGGCAGACTTCATCTTGTTGAAACCACAGATATTCTAGTTGACACTGGCACTGATGTAGCTCAGGAACAAGGTAATTTGTTATCATTTCTGCTTTAGCACTTTATACTTGGCCGTGAGAATTTTGCCTGCTACGCTCGTCAGCAAACTTCCGCCTAAATGCACGTTGAACTTCAACAATGAGTTTATATATACAAACACACGGCTCCACAGCAAATATGCGCTATTGCTCCCACCAAGTATCCGTTGCGTGATGAATCCAAGGTCACGCAACGTCTATCACAAGCTATCTCACTATGCCCATTCTTGCCGTTAGTCAATATTACTAACCAAAAACCTATTCGCTTTAAATGAAGCACACTGTATAATATACCTCACAATACAATCAATCATAAGATAGCAACATTTTCCGATTTTTGTCGACCAGCTTTTCCCTGGTTTTCTTGGTTAATTATAGTTTTTTTCTATTTTAAAGTGTGTTGGTTATTATTTATGGTACTTTGTTAATATGTTGCAAAAAAATTAAAAATACTGTGCAACCATCTCATACTAGAATCCTATATCCAAGCATTGTTAGCATGTTAGCATGTAGGAAATAATATCTAACACTTTTATCAGTGTTTGGGCGAGAAATAATTAATGGACGTTTTCGGTCAAGTATTCAAAGTCTGTTTTCTCTGACATCCCACAAATCACAATTCCCTTACTTTTCCAGGTTTTCCCTGTCTGAAGCCTGAGAATCAAGTTCCAACAATCAATGGGAAGTTATCAATTTTCTACATTTTATCGTTATTAAATATTATACACTGCAACATTCCCTGCCCTAGGCTTGCTAAATCGAAATGGCTGCGTTGTTAGAGAGTAAAAATGATTAACAATTTTAATATATTCATCCATCAAGCCATGTTATCTGCAGCTGTCATTTTGATAAGTATTAGCAATACCTATATAATAACAAATGTTAGCCGCAAAGAAATATTTTCGAATTTTCTTTACTGTTCTTCCAACCAAAATCAAGGTATATATAAATGTATCCATTATAGACACACGGCTAAGACAAAACTTAATAAAATCATGTTTAGCTTACTTTTAAAAATAGCAACAAATTTTGTAATTTGTATTTCAAATATAACACATCAAGGGGGGCAGTAGCGATAGTATTGTTATGCATCAATAAGTGATTATTCTTTTCAATACCTAAACCACAGTTTAAACTAAACATTAAGTTTTGTTCCTAAGCAATCAGATTATTATAAAATGATTTAACTAACTTTGTTGCAGCTAGTCCCTTTCAATGTTAGCTCGTTCTCGCACGGAAGATATTGCCTTCTTTTTTATTTTAGTACAGAGTGGTCCTGAATTTGTACATTTTAGTTTACTTACATCCTTTCATCCTTTCATTTGACAAGTCAAAAGTGTAGAAGCTTCGTATTATTAAAAAAGATCAAGTGTGGGCGAATCCGCGGTTTCTTACATAATTTAATTTCCACACGACATCCTTATAGGACAAACAAAAAAATTGAGATCTAATTAATATTAAAGATTATGGGGCGACGGAGTGGGGGAGGGTTAAACATCAAACCAAAGCTCGGTTGAGCTACACCACCAAACCGATAAACCTACGCTATCTTTAAGTTAAAACTGGAACTAATCATCAGCCGCAGGTGTAGGGCAAGCACGCGAGGCTGATTGATCAGGATTTAAAATGGATTTTAAGAAGTTCTTTCAAAATATTAATTTATGATCTTCAAATCAAATTATTGTTTGATCAGAATGTATTTACGTACTGGGAGTGTGCTTATGGCGATCTCGGGCGCTGATGGCCCCTGACTGTTGAGGCAATCCGAAACGTAAGTTGTTAAAAATTAAACTCTCCAAATGGTAAGCCTCACGTTCCCCTTAAGAGGAACTTTGACCTTCACTTTGTCAAACCAGGATAGTAAGAATGTGTTCTAAAAGGCCGCGATGTTATTTCTATGTGGTATTAAAAAAACTAGTTTGAAAAAAATACATGTTTCCCTCCCCTTTTCCGTTGTTTGTTGGACTTTTTTTGTAGCCAAGGGAAAGTAAAATAAAATTAATATAGCCTTAACAGTGTTTTTTAAAGTATTTCAAAGAGAAAATGTATCAGGCTGAATTGTGATCAATGAACCCTTTCATGAGGGGTTCATGCAGGGTTGACACTAGCACCCTCAGAGCTGTGATAGACTCCCCATCTACGGTTTTAACAGCCGCAAGTACGGAGGTGCAACAATCAACAGATAAGATGGTGTGGCAGCTACCGCACCTGTCATGATTCTTTAGCTTCGCTTTTAAGTGTGAGTTGGAAGTGACCCACTTCGGTGGCGAAGTTGGCTAACGCGCTAGTTTCATGTTGAGCTAGACTGCCGAGGACGGGCAGATTGAGGTTCGAATCACGGTCGGGTGAACTGGGGTGATTCCCCCCCACCCCAAATGGTTTTCCACTCTCCCTCCAAGCAAATACGGGTTCACTTCCTCTAAATTCAACCTTCGCAATTACTAACTCACTAACGAAATTAACACACAAGCGTAAAACCTGAACGGGTAATAAGCCGCGGTGCTAAAACCAAAGTTTGATTTAACGCAAGAAGCCGTTTGAATCATACTGTAGTTGTGGCGCCCCCATCCCTTCGCTTCCTGTTTTGAGGCGAAGGACCTTCGCTCGTAATATACAGCAACAGCTGAGCGGCAGCGTCGAGTTGGCGTCACAGTCCTCTTGCCCTGATTCACGAGACGAATGAATGAATAAAACGCAGTCTCACCTGTTTTAACAGGTCTAACCCAATATTTACAATACAGCCTCATGTCGCACGATGAGCCACGAGCCACGTCACACGCACAAACAAGATGGTGTGCGTGATTTAGAAAACAGAAATAACCTTCAAGTGGCAATTGGTCTACTTAGAAGGACGGCAAACAAGTGCATAGTCATCATAGAAAATGTGATTGGCTATAAACTTGAAAATAATGATTTTGATTACTTAACACCCGCCTCGGTGGCGAAGTTGGCTAACGCGCTAGCCGTGTTGAGCTCGACTGCTGAGGACGGGGAGATCGAGCTTCGAATATTGGTCGGGTGAATTGGGGTGGTTTTTCCACTCTCCCTCCACGCATATGCGGGTTTACTTACTCTAATTCAACTTTCCTAATTCCTAATCCATTAACGTAGTTAGTACTTAAAGAGTATAACCCGAGCGGGTAGTAAGACGCGGTGCTAAATAATAATAAAGATTAATTAACAGTCTGTTTCAAAAAGGAAACTTCCTCTTCGTAAATTGTTATATTATTAAACCTCCAAAATAAAGAAGGTTCATTCAAAAAAAGTGTTCTAAAAAATAAAATGTTTTCATTGTAAATGATATGATAATTTTGGGAGCGAAAAGGTGGTATTTAACATGCACTCTATGAAGCCAATGATTAAGCTATCTAATAAAGTGACTTTCAAACTAAGGGATCGTCCATAAGCCACGTGACGCTTTGAGAAAATGTGATTATCAAAATCAGTGCACAATATTAAGAAATATGTCTTCCCCCAGCGTCTAGCATCGGATGTGGGCACTTTAACACCATGTAGCGCCACTACAGAAAAGAGCCACCCTAGTCAGCACATAATAGTGCCATCTGGCTCTTACTCAGATCGCAAACATGACATCCATAACATAACTGTGAGCCTGAGGAATTAGAGGTTGACGGCTTTATATATCTGTATGAATAATAATACTCTCTGAAATAATGTATTATCAGGATTTAAAATGGATTTTAAGAAGTATTCAATCTGAAACCCTCCTCCAGTGTCATAAAACTTCCCTATAAAAAATGACATTCATTCTTGGTGAGAAGTTACGTAACAGGTTTGGGGGTGAGGGCTAGGCTAAATATCTACATGGTGTTACATGGGGAG
>CABFOV010000134.1:162921-187974 GCA_902141375.1 Timema poppense
TGTAGAGCGTGACGTAATCTGCCCAGGCGCATAGGAATAATGTGCAAAGGGAAGCGATGGAAAAGACGGAAGAATCCCGGTCAGACTTCAAACGTCGGGTGACGCACGCATGCTACACACCAGCGCGCAAAAACAAATACTAGGACTGCGCGGTTAGCGTCTCATGTGGCTAATAAAACGGTTTTTTTTAGGACATTCTAACAATAGACGGGATTGCAAATGACAGGGAGATCAAGATTCGATTGTAGTGAAAGTGGTAGTCTGTATTGTATTGAGACCGAAGAGTTCATGCAAATGCGGGTACACTTGATAAAATTGAAATCTCCACATGCCTATTACATTAGCGCAATTAGTGAACAAGTAGTTTGAGTATCTTCAACTTCCCCCACAATTATTTCTTTAAGATCCTGAATTGTCGTTAGGTAAGTCGTGTGAGCGTGTGACATGTCCCACAAGGAAAAATCTGACTAAGTCTGGTGAGCGAGGTGGTCAGGCGATGTCCCCAAACCATGAAATGAGGTGCAAAGTCGTCGTGTGATGCACCTCCAATGATGTGGTTGTGTGGGCCGTTGCCCCATCTTGCTGTAACCACAAGATATTGGTATCCATGCCCTTACAATGCAGTTAAGGAGTAGGAAAGGTTGATCATAAATTGTGGTGATTCACAATGTTAACCGGTTATAAATCATAATTAACCTTGAAATTTAATTTACACATACCGGTGGGCAAGTGGACTAAGGTGGAAGTCTAATCTAGTTTGGTTTGCCGAGTTGGATTATCCTTGACGCTTTTCCACTCTCGTTTAGCGCAAATACAGGATACATTTTTTCTCAAGTATACCTTTCTTTTCCCTTCCCCACTTGTGAGAATATGCAGATATTCCGGACAGGTAGGGAAAAAATCTTACACAAGGCGGGATTTTTTTTTAGAACGATAACTTGCTAGACTGCCGATGACGGGGAGATCGAGGTTCGAATCTGTCGAGTGAACTGGGAGTGGTTTTTTTTCTATATGGTTTTCCATTCACCCAGCACGCAAATACGGATTCACTTATTTTTAATTCGACCTTCCCAATTCCTAACCTATTAGCGTAATTAGTATTTAAGCGTATAATCCGAACGGGTAGTAAGACGCGATGCTAAATAAAAAATATTAAGTTTACACGTGAAACTGTTCTCGCGGTGAGCCAAACCAAGTGACGTGTTTACACTAACAGGACGATAACGCCAGATTATCTCGACAAGTCAACATGCTATATTCACAAAACAAGAACAGTCTTTCAACACCTTCCCATTACAGCTCAATTTACATGAGCAGATCTCTCTTTCTTAACCTTGAAATCTATTATTCCTTACGTTGCAAAAAATACTCTACTATCAGATAATAATTCAAATAAGATTGCTTGATAATTAATGGTCCTTTTAGAATAAAAATTAAATGTTGTATAATCAAAATTAACCCATGACAAAATTATCACAAAATGAATTAATGAGAAATGTCTCTTAATTTTTTTTTCAAAGATACGTTTCCAGCAAACTACCCTTAAATTTTACTCAGAAAAACAAACACGTCATCTTATTAATCAATATAAAAACTCTTCATTATATAATATTTTTTTAAACACAAATGCTCAAGTATTATTAACAAATTTCGAATTTTCAAAAATCAATTCTGTATTTGTGAGCTACCCTCAAATTAGTTTTAGGTTGTAAAAATAAAAACATATGTTTTCATCAAGAAAAACAATTCTTAAATATCCATTTAGAATTAAATTTCCAAGAAAATTTTCGAAAAAAAGAATAGTTTAATTTTCTTGAATATCGGAAACTACCTTTAAATTTACTTTAGAAAAATATATTTACGTTATTTATCATGTAAAATAGAGCTAGATACCAATTTTAAACAAAATCTTTGAAGCTATTTTCTAAAAAATACCAATTTTTTAAATATACCACACATTTATATAATAAGAATACGTATATTTTAAACAACTTAGTACCAGAAAAAACAAATTTACAGTTTTATTTGTCATGTCAAACAATCACCGTGAATACTTTTTAAACAAAAGACTTTTCGAAAAGAATTTGAATATTTTTTTTTAAAGTACCCAAGTATAGCCATATCTAAATATCAAGTTTGAACAGAATATATGAAACCCTTTCAGATCTGTGTCCGGGGACAAAAAGAATAATTATAAAACCCATTTAGGTTCGGGGGCACATACACCTTATAGATTCATAATAATATCGAGGTCAACATTTTTCATGATAACAATACTTTTTTTGATGAGAAAGTAATTATTAAGGTGACAACATTCATAAACGATTTGGCGCTCCATGCCGCTACTGTCACAATTGCGTTCAATATCTCTAAATAAAATAGAAACCTTATTTTATTTTTGACTCTCGAGCTTGTTTGTTATTTTTAAGCTAAACTGTCATGGGAATCTCTTACAGCAATAACTCGTACCATTAAACAGCGGGGCAATATTAACTCAACGCACATGTAGCAATAAACTACCACAACTTGCTAAGATATTATTTACACAGGGCGCGCGTTATGACATTTTTAATTGTTAATAAACGACCGTGGAGAGGGAGGGCACAAGTATTAGTATTTAAAAGTGCGTGAGAAATAATTGAGAATAGTTTCAGCCCCACGCATGATTCTCACAATGAAAATGGTCCAGTGGCTGAATACGACCCTGCAAATCAACTTACACGACAATCCTGGTGGTAACAAATCCCCGGTTCGACTCCCTAGCCGAACTTTAATTATTTTAGCGATTAGAATTAGGACTAAACTCCTGACATCAAATCTAAATCGGTAGTGCATCTGACAATTAAGCCAAGCATTCCGGGTTAGATTCCCAAAAAAGATCATAAAAATATAGCATTGGTGAAATTGGGGCTCACCCATTTACAGTTGAGGAATGAGTGATCCTGAGACTGTTTTGGTGTTACGTCTGCTCAGATTTAAGTTATTCTACAAGTCTGGGTTAATTTAATAAGTTGATCAATAAGTGATAAATATGCCTAAAAATAATTATTTATTATTATTAGAACCGCGTCTTACTTAACCGTTCGGGTTATACGCACTTACGCTAATGTGTAATGGTAGGGTGATTGTGAGATGAAATGGAGGACCTACAGTTTAACGTGGAATCCGAACCACGGTGGAGGCCTGGCATTCCCCACATTCACAAGATGTCTTGTCAGAGGTGAAGGAAGGGTTTGGTAATCAGATAAATCTGTGCNTTCCCCACATTCACAAGATGCCTTGTCAGAGGTGAAGGAAGGGTTTGGCAATCAGATAAATCTGTGCCGGGACCGAGGATTGAACCCCGACCACCAGCACAGAAGTCTGACACCTTACCCCTAGACCACCAGGTCACCATCCTAAATATAATTAATCATAGGGACGGGACTAGTAAATAAAATGCCCTCGAGAGAAGGGGAGTAATTAAGAAGTAAACTTGTGTGTAGTTGATTGTTCAGGCTCCGAATATAAGCCAAGAGTTATAAACACCTGTGATCGAACTTTTAACTACAGTAGCCCCATGGCTTCTTTGGTTCTGACTGACAGCTCACAGCTGACTTCTGACAGTAAACGTTTAGGTATATACCTAAATTATGACTGTCAAAACTGACAGCTGCTAAACACATGTTTTTACAGATCATATGGTTTGGCGTAGGTATATATAATTTGGTCTGGTAACTTTTCAAAGACGTCAGCTCTCAGCTGTGATCTGTCAGTCAGCACCAAAGAAGTCATGGGGCTAGTGTAACTCCCTTAGCATTTCTGGGTGGTGGTTATTGTGCAAGTGAGAGTTCCAGCCTTGGAAATGTCGAAAGCCGAGATAACCGGTTTCCATAGCACACGGACTTGCTCCTACCCAGATAAGATGGGAGTAATGTTGCAGTTTGGGAATCACCAACAGCAAATAGGTTCGAATAGTCTGTCTCTCTTGGTTGCATTTCATTTTCTCATTTCTTTGGGGTATTTAACGTGCACTTTCCTAACAAAGTGATTATCTCAGCACACGAGAATTTCTATAAGCGAGAGAGAAAGCGCCTACCAATTTTGCCGGGTTTCGCATAGCTTCCAGGGTTATTTTACATGCCACAATCGACATAGGACTTCCCCTCCGAAGGAAGTTGTGCTACGGATTTTTATCGCTCAAGAAAAGTCCGCCGACCCCGGTTGGGTTTGAACCCACGAACATCGGGCCCTGCCTGAGGCCAAACCTCTACCCCAAGGCCACCGAGTTCAGCGCTTGGTTGTACCCGCCTGTAGTAGAGTGTGAGAAGATAACTGGAATCGCTGTAACTTATTGTAACTCATTTGATGTTTATGGTGTTAATGTCCTTAGGTCAATTAAACGGAAAATGAAATGTTAAAACCTGGGATATCTCGATTGCATTCGTTCCACTTAAATAGTTGGAATCGGTTTAGGTGTTGTATGTCTATATACTGAGGCTGGTTTGGCCTAGATTATTTCCCATGTTTCCTCCACGCAAATGCAAGTTCATTTTATCTCAAATTCTACCTTCCTCGTACTTATTCCACCAGCGTAATAATTAATGCCCGAGGGTGTATGCACTAAGGTGCGGTGGGAGGGAAAAGATGTCGCACGCACATTCGGTAGGAGTGTACCCCAAGTTTCGAGACGACCACGGCACGAGACCTGTCCCGTCTATGAGTCTGTTGAGTGAGTCACGAATCTTGGTAACATGAGTTAACTTTGACCTTAGTGAGTCAGCTTTGCCGGACACACACACACTGCCTAACCTTAATTTCACGTACCATGCGTAATCATTGCTTTCATTCTATTTATAGTTGGGATCTGAAAATAGGACGAATTATCTCTTAGGCAAGAGAAATAGGAAAACTTTCCCCTCCTTGATTAGCCAGTCAGCTTTGCGTATAAACCGAACGAATAGTATTATTATTATTATTATTAGCACCTACAGTTTAACGTGGAATCCGAACCACGGCGGAGGCCTGGCACTCCTGAACGGATTGTAAAACGCGGTGTTGTTAATAATAATAGTCAGCTTGTATGGAGGTCAAAATAATATTATAGAAGCTGTGATCTTACCCATTTAAAAACATTAGTAGAAACGGTAGTAAATAACTAAAAACTGTACAGCGATTAACTGTTTCTGTATATTAACTTAAGAAAATACCCTCGTCTCGAAACCCGGTTGGGTCCTAAGCATTAAATTTTAAATGTGCTAATATAGTAGATAACAGTAGAATTTAGAGGAAAAGTACCAACGTTTGCGTGGAAGGAAAAATGAAAGCCATTTATGAAAAAAAAACACCCTAGTTATATCCGGCCGGTATTCAAACTAACCACTTCTCAAATCAGACAATTAAGTTTTACATTTAGATTGAGTGCTCACCGGCGCGTATCTCTTTTTAATAAAGGCGTATTTTAGATAATTAAACATTTTTAAAGTAGTACGTTTACTACCTAATTTATTAGCAAATTAAATTTTTAGAGGAAATGCTCCTGAATAAATGTAAATGGAGGATGGAAAAACAGCCCCCAATGCATCCAGCTGAGATTCAAACGCCAATCTTCTGAGCATCCATCCAATATATTGCGAGACTGACTCCTGACACCATGTGACCATGATACTAACAAAAATTATCAAATAAAGCAGTAATGGTACGCCACGAACGTTTCGACTCTGAAGATGTTGAAACTGTTTTCGAAAAGGTTGGGGTGACGAAGTAAGGGTGCAATTATAAGGATGTAATGAGGTAAAGTTTGAAAGGGGGTGTCTGGAGAAGACAAAATTACAATCAGTCATTTTTACTACCGTGCTGGTGTAGTTAGCTAACGCGCTGGTTTCGTGTTGAACTAAACTGCATAAGACGGGATGATCCAATGTTCGAATCTCGCTCGGGTGAACTGGGGGTGGTTTTCCACCCCCCTCCACGCAAATACGAGTTCACTTCCTCTATATTCAACATTTCCCATGTCTAACACATTAGTGTTATTAGCGCTTAAGCGTATAAAAACCGAACGGGTAATAAGTCGCGGCGCTAAATAATAATACCGTGCCACGAAGCACCATCTGGCAACATACAGCCACATACCACAGCAAGATATCAAGGTCGCACATACCTTATGGCAGAATGATCACAATTACTCTAGTACAGTTACCGACACACAAATTGTGAAACATTAATTTTAAACTCGGACCAATTTAATCGGATGGTAAAGTTTAATAATGTTTTATATAATTAAAAAATTTAAAAGCGAAAGCGATTCATTAACGTGGCAATCGGGGGCGCAACCACGAGGGGAGGAGGTTCTGGGGGCTATAAGCCCCCCAGCAAATTAAAGATATTACAAAAATTATGATTAGCAATGTGGGACAATTAATCAATTATATTTTGTTTAGTTATATTTAATAAAAATAGGTTAAATTTGTGCAGTAATTAGGGCTTTTCAAAGGAATACTTCTTCCTGTGGATTTTTAATTTTACTGTAAATTTGCACATAAATGAAAACTGGACATGTGATACCGTAATATTTTCTAGAAATGGTTAAAGTCTTTACTCTTTGTACAAAGTTTTGAAGTGGGTACAGTAATTGAAATTATGGTTTTAGAGCAATTATGTAAACACTGTTGTATCAGGAAGAGGGGAAGGGGCAGTTGATATATGCCCCAACCCCCACCAACTGCAAATCTTGGGCGTGAAGAAGAATGTGTTAATACAGACCTGTTAACCAGTGGCGTAAACAGTGACAGAGGGTAGGTCGAGGATCCGACTTTGGTAGGAACTAGCTCAAATATTACCACCTGCATCCTTTGAAATCAAAATTCTTCCCAGCGGGAGAAACCCCTGGAACTCCGCTTTTTAGGGGGCATCACTGATTCTACCTTTCTTATCCCCCTACTTCAAATCAAATTTACAAATATTACAGTAATTGAAATATATAATGCTTCAATTATGAAAATTATTATGTAAAAAGCCCCAACCCCACTTAAGCTCAATATCCTGGGTGCGCCCCTGGCTGCCAAGTATAGATGGCAAGTAAAGAACCTTTTTTCGTATAGGATTTTTAGCAATGTTTTATTACTTTAAATATTCTTGTTTATTAAGTTAAAACAGTGCCGAGAATCTGTTAGGTTAAATAAGCTTTTAAAACCATTAGTAGTGGTATTGTTTTATGATGGTGTGCGAAGCTTCGAAACGTCAAAGTCGAAGGTAAAATCTCCTTCGGCTTAGACTTCGATAAATTAACAAACGATTTAATTTTAAAACAGTTACTAAAAATAATTTTAAAACTGACTAGTAAATTTAACTAACAACGTTAGCATGCATCAAAAACGGCTAAGTAAATGTTAATATGTTACGTTCACTATCGCCAACATAGTTTTGTAAACAATAAAAATACCTAAGAAATAACACCTTGGTAACTAGTATAAAGCAGAGAAAGAGCTTTAGTTGTGCTATCATCGCAGCTCGCGTCTAATGTTTCGTCCTTCTCTTTGGAATTATCTGTGACAAATTTACAAGTTTATCATAGCTTCTTCACATTTTCTCTATTATTCGAAATGGCTGGTACGGAAAGTAGAAGACGAATACGGAATTTAATTTATAATTATTATCAGAGATATGAAGATAAAAAGATATGCATGTGTAAAGTTTGCCAAATAATATTATAAACTCCACGATGTAAGTAAAAATTAAAACTTAATCAAGAATAACATAGCCAAAGCTGATATTTATGGTTTATAGTGAGGATTACTCCATCTACAGTAGCCCCATGACTTCTTTGGTGCTGACTGACAGCTTTAAAAAGTTACCAGACCAAATTACGTATCCCTACGCCGAACCAGATGATCTGCAAAAACATGTGTTTATCAGCTGTCACTTATGACAGTCAAAATTTAAGTTTATACCTAAATGTTGACTGTCAGAAGTCAGCTGTGAGCTGTCAGTCAGCACCAAAGAAGCCATGGGGCTACTGTAGATATCATATTCTGAAAAGTGAAAAATGAAACCTGGACACGGGAATCAAATCTAAATCGAGCTAAAGGTTCTAGGTTCGATTCCCGTGGCCAGGTGTCATTTTTCAATTTTCAGAATAAAACTTAAGTGATAAGTTACTAAGCTTATCAGTAAGTCTGTGTACATTAGTTATTAATGTAGTCTTTAGGTAAGAAATAAGGAAATTTTCCTGGCCCTTGTTACTGACAAGATCTAGAAAAATAATTAATTTAAAAATTAAAAGTAGCGTTAAGTGACAACAATAAAAATCCTAGATAGTTTCGACTCACTCTTCTTCGCAAATTTCAAGATTCGCATTTAAAAAGTGGCCTTCGCACACCCCTATTGTTTTAATAAATGTACAATTTCATATCCTATGTTAGACAGTATCTCTAGAGAAACTTAGCTCAGTATTATGTAATCGGAATGAAGCTCAAATGCTTTGTCCAGGAGTATACAGACACTAACACTAGGAAGTGAACATGTTAGAAGCAACGTGCGAAAAATTCAAACACTACTCTCAATGTTCTATCAGACTGGCGTTGATTGTCCGATTGCCCAGCTGCAATACTCCTTTGTAGGAATGTGAGGGGGGAAATTTTCCTTTTTGTAAAATCTTCCATATATTTTTTCCGGAAAATTTGTAATTATTATTTCTGTAAAATAATTTCAGCTGATTAAATGGAACTAATGTAATCGATATATAAATATCCCAAATGTCAACGTTTATACTAAATTTCTCCCCAAGGGCGTTAACACCAGAAACATTATCAAACGAGCTTCGGTGGCCACACGGTCTAACGCGCTACACTCCTAATAGACTAGACTGCCGATGACAGGGAGATCGGGGTTTGATCCCGGTCGGGTGCACTGAGGGCGGTTTACCTAATGGTTTTCCACTCTCAATCCACGCAAATTCGAGTGCAATTCCTCTAAATTCATCTAACGGCCGATTAACCGAGGTATTAGATACAAGATTATAACAGAAAACTTATCGAAGTATGGTTTTATGCACGATTCGTTTGACAACAGCGGAATTGGGATCGGTTCTTTTAGTGGGTTCTAAATTTTAAAATGATTACTTTAAAATATTTAGTGTCTTTGTTTAAATATTAAAAAAAAGTCTCACTGGTCTCAATTACAAAGGTGTTAATGAACAACTATCACAAACAATAAGCTATCATAAAGTGAATTGTCAACGCTCCATCATTCGTACTAAAGGGGGCGGGGGTCTACGAGTTACGAAAAGTTCGTTTTGTAGAGGGGAAATAAAGTTGCGCCTAAAGGAATGGAAACTGATACTTTATCTAAAGTAATATTATACTTTAATGTGGCGAGGTAAATAACACACATACACAAATAACATAGCTAGGTACTGGAATGGGAAAGGTTGAGATTACAATAGGTCTTGAGTACTTGTATATTGTACTGTCTGTGCGGGGGCGAGCTGGGAGGTTGTGTCGCAAGATCTCTGCCAGCATCCTGCATTACACTACTTCCATAAGATTTTGTCCTAATTATCTTAAGTCTGAGTGAGATAATGAGGTCCGCGTTATCGATAGTTGACTGTATATGGGGAAAAGGACAAACACGAAATGATTATGGACTAATCGATTTTGCCAGCATTTGGTTTCGAGATCCTCTAGATCTGCAATACACCAAAGGAGAGACTATTAGCAGTACAGCACAATATACTATTCTTATTCCAACAGTACGTAATAATTCGATAACTGAAACATTTTAATAACTTAGATTGAGCTATTTTACTGTAGTGCCTCCATTTTATACTATCGTTAACAAGTCTGGCCGAACTTGATGGTATCAAAAGTTTTTTGGAGTTTTCACAGGTCCAATATCTTGTCAACATTGCTGGATGGATATCAGTTTGAATTTGAATCTTGGGAGGTTATCCTGAGGCCTGGATGTTAACTAACACACGTAGATTAAAATACATCTTACTTTTCTAACCGATACAAACTTTTTTTTTTTGCATTCAACATTTATAACATTTTACAATATTATTAGTGTAATCGTGTAGGTATTTATATTATCTAACAAGCGTGACAGTTGCAAATACCATAACCTGACGTATAAACACATGAAAGTAGATCTAGTAGGTTTTTCCCTAGTTGTCAGATATCAATTCGCAAGAAACTTGGGGTATTTATTGCTTATAGCACAATGTTAACGTTTTTGCACAACCAAAATAGTAAATAAAAAAATAGTATTTTTTTGTTCATTAATAATGTTCTCTTTAATTCAACTTAGTTGCTCAATTTAGCTATTTTCACATTTTTTGTACAATTCTGATTGTCTGTGGACACGGAGTAATCATTAACTTATAATGTACTAACCCCATGTTCTCTCAGCGATGATACGGGCTTTCTAATAACTTGTTATTGTTTATCTATTGGCAAGATAAATGTAGCTCTTACTCACATCCTTACTGATACCACAGATCAATTGTATCGGTTGAATTGCTGACCTTTGATATTTCGTTTGTGATTAAGGTAGACGAATTTTTAATTCTCGATGGCAGACATAAGAAAATGTTGTGCTGCATTGATATTTGACTGTGTTTAGAGAGTGTTAAATAGCCCAATAAACATTTCCTCACTAATGAGAGGCGACTTCAGAAGTTTTATAATACCAATAGATATTTTAGCACCGCGCCTAACTACCAGTTCGAGTTATACGCCTAATGTGTTAGGGATGCGGTAAATTGAATTTAAATGTAATGTACCCACATTTATTATTATTATTATTAGCACCGCGTCTTACGTCTTACTACCTGTTCGGGTTATACGCACTTACGCTAATGTGTAATGGTAGGGTGATTGTGAGATGAAATGAAGGACCTACAGTTTAACGTGGAATCCGAACCACGGTGGAGGCCTGGCATTCCCCACATTCACAAGATGTCTTGTCAGAGGTGAAGGAAGGGTTTGNCATTCCACACATTCACAAGTTATCTTGTCAGAGATGAAGGAAGGGTTTGGTAATCAGATAAATCTGTGCCGGGACCGAGGATTGAACCCCAGCCGCCAGCATAGTAGTCTGACACTTTACCCCTAGACCGCCAAGTCACCTATACCCACATTTGCGTGGAGGGAGAATGTAAAACCATTTAGAGAAACCCCGTGTGCTGAACCCATATCTATGACGTGCGTGGATCGAAACCGCCCTCTGCTACCATATATAGTGTGCCCAACCCCTGAACCGGCAAACCACCTTAAGCTCGCGATGTGCTTCCACGCTGACCAAATGTAGGGATTACCAAATAACGACACAAATGATCCTTTAGTGCTTTCAGGCTTGTTTATTATTTCATTGTTGTACAAAAGACCAAATTGCCTTTCTTCCCGCATGGCCACCAGCAGGTCGTCTCAGGCTTCTTATAGCTGAGACTGGCGCTTTGCTACTACAGTAGCCCCATGGCTTCTTTGGTGCTGACTGACAGCTTAAAAAAGTTACCAGACCAAATTACGTATCCCTAGGTCGAACCAGATGATCTGTAAAAACATGTGTTTAGCAGCTGTCACTTCTGACATTCAAAATTTAAGTATATACCTAAATTTTGACTGCCAGAAGTCAGCTGTGAGCTGTCAGTCAGCACCAAAGAAGCCGTGGGGCTACTGTACCTATAGTTGGCACGGCTCCTGTGGCCGGTGACAGATTGTGTAGTTTGTGTCGCGTGAACGTTTCTCGGGCGCAGCTACCCCTCTCATATGAAACAATGCAATCCACTAGAGAGACTTGGTCGCGGCGTTCGTGTCGTTAGTCTGACCCCTCTCATTTGAAACAATGCAACACAGTGGAGTCACCTTGTCGTAGCGACCAAAACGTCAGTCTGTCACCGACTTAAGCCGCGCGGTCTGAGGGTAACGTCACATAAGCGCAAACTACAAGTAATTTAGTACCGCAAATAAACGGTACACGTACAACCAATCTGAATCGGGACTCAATCTGCCGTCGACAGTGAAGAATAACGACTTAGATCATGTGGCCACAAAATAGGGTAATATCAATATTAATTATACATTTAACGCGAGGATTCTAATGCGTCATATCGACACACGACTTCCAAACTATTTTGACCAAGATCTATTATTATTATTAGCACCGCGTCTTACTAACCGTTCGGGTTACACGCACTTACGCTAATGTGTAATGGTAGAGTGATTGTGAGATGAAATGGAGGACCTACATTTTAACGTGGAATCCGAACCACGGTGGAGGCCTGGCATTCCTCACATTCACAAGATGTCTTGTCAGAGGTGAAGGAAGGGTTTGGAAATCAGATAAATCTGTGCCGGAACCGAGGATTGAACCCCGGCCGCCAGCACAGACAAGATCAATTCACCCAGCTCTAGCGATAGGAATAGTTTTTTTATCTGAGTTAGTTATTTTCGGAGAAATGTTTAAAATGATACCAGTGCATTGTACTGGACCAGACCCTAAGACCCCGGTTCAACCAACGAGAAGTATGTCAGTGACCTCATTTCCCCCACACGAACACATGGGATGACGTCACGCCTCCACAATACAACACACCGCAATGGAACAGACTAGAAACAGGAATGTATGTGGAACAATGAGGATGCCATCATAACAGCCGAACCTTTCATTTCTTTTAGTCAAAAAGTGTCATAAGTCTATATTTAATATACCTCATTTTTTCCCGCGTCAGACTATCCGTCCGAGTTCACGCGTTTATCTCAAATAATAGGGTTGAATTTAAAGAAAATGTAGCCGCATTTTCATGGCGGGAGAGAAACTATCTAGTAAAACTCGTCCTTTTAAGTACGTTCACGATAGGTTTTTACCTGGATGACACTTCGAAAATCACATGTTTAGGTTTTGGGCTGCCAACACTTGTTAAAGATCACTGTTTTGTTATAAAAGTTTTTTAATTACCTGTTATATTTTACATTTATAATAATGTAAACTTATGTTTTCTCATACTATTTCATTGCTTTTAATCATTTCTTTTTATCCAACCAGAAATAATATTTAAAACATAATTAAAACTACTTATTCTTCGTTTTGGAACGCTATTAATTATGTTTAATATAGTGCACACATCAATAACTTTTAATACAGGCATCGTATTTACTTGGAAAAGAGAAAAATTGTTGTCATGTTTTTACATAAAATAATCATAAAATCATTTATTGTATCTTATTTTAAAATATTTTCATCAACTGCGTGTCTGCACCAATGTAAAAAAACTTGTTTACCGTTATGTTCGTTAGAAATGTTTGTGAAAGTGGTGTTAATATTTTTTTAAGTGGAATAAAACAATAAATAAATTTTGTGTCCGACCTAAAGTAAATATATAAATAGTATTGGCCTAAATTACTGTGGTTAACTATCACATTAATATATTACCACCCGTTTTTATTAGTCATCCAAAGTGATAGATGTCAGCTGATAGTGCTAGTGATATATTAGGGATTACTTCTAGTAACATTTCGAGCTGTCATCCAGGTAAACTTAGGTCGTGAATGAATTATAGGTACGCACAGCCGGGATTTGAGTCCCAATCTCCTTCATCACCGGCAAACCAGAATAGATTAGCTTGACGTTTAGTTCGCGCTCTCACCGGTGTAAATATCTGAATCGTTAACTTTTAAAATTTGATATGCTGCCCGGGTTGAATTCCATGTTTAGACCAAAACAAATTAACCATGTTTACTGCGCAAAGATTACACGAAAACATGCTCATGCTCGAATCCCAGTTAAGCAATTATTTTTTTTGCAGCCGCTGACATACGGACTATGCTATAGTATGATTTTAGTAGGAAGAACAGTAATTGTTAGTTACTAGAGTTACTAAAACAATTTTAATACATTCATACATCAAGTCATGCTATCTGCAGCCGCCACTTTTGATAGATCAATACCTATAAAATAACACAAATAATATAGTAAAGTGTTATCAATGTTGGCCGCAAAGAATGTTGTTTGAATTTTTTAAATGCTCTTCCAAACAAAATTAGAGTATTGCCAGAATCACGCTTGCTTTCACATAGCGTACTATATTTCGACACCGGTGGTATTCGAACCAATCACTCAAGCGGGACAAACTTACACCCTCACGGGCATATTCAAGGCGTGCAAGTAGTTTAAGAACACAAGTCACTAATGCGTCAGGCTTATTATGCGCATAACACATTTACTAATTTCATAAAATAGGCATACATTAGCGTCGCAATAGGCTTGTTCAATTGAAACCGAGTGAAATATTAAACTATAGGCATACATTAGCGTCGCAATAGGCTTATTCAATTGAAACCGAGTGAAATATTAAACTTACTATCATGTTTCGGAAAATCCTTTAAACTTGTCAATTTGTCGCGGAAATAAAAGTAATCTTCCCAACTCCCACAGGTCTTGTTACGGTCGGTGCGCTCTTGTGAACCTGGCTTAGGGCCTGGGATACAAGCAACACGGCTAGAAGCGTTTGTGCGAAACGCAGGCCAAATAAGGTAAATGAGCACAAGAGGCCTACCATACCAAACACTTTCGCCGAGGATACAACTGCGCATGCGCGAGATACAGCAGTATGACATAACGAGCCAGCCGGTGACTTGTCATGGGTCGAGCAGGTCACGATCGGTGGAAGCTGCGCAGCTTACAATCAACGGCGTTTGATATTAATACCAAAAGTCTACAGCATGGCGAATGAAACTGATGTTTTTCAATTATCTTTTTTAGCACCACGTCTTACTACCCATTTGGTTTATACGCTTAGGTACTAATTATAGCAATGGTTTTAGAGATTATGAAGGTTACATTTAGAGGTGTACCAGCATTTTCATGCAAGGAGAGTGGAAAACCATTTTGCAAAAAAAAAACTCAGCACACCCAACCTAGATTCTAATCTTGATCTCGTCATCGGTAGTCTACTACGAAACTAGCCCGTTAAACCTGTTAAAAATTTCGTGTTATATGTCTATCAAAAATTAATTACATGAAGATAAAATAATTAAATTAGATGCTCTGGTAGTAGCTTAATTCAATGTTTTTCAATTAGTAGTATCTCTCCATCAGAATAGCTTTTGTTTTCAAAGTAACATTTTCTCGGGCAGTTGCTATTGAACTGTTTCTCTCTCTCTACACTCCCAACTTCCAGTATGAAAACTGTATTAGTATTATTTAGCACCGTGTCTTACTACCCATTCGGGTTATACGCTTAGGCACTAATAACGTTAATGGGTTAGGAATTGGGAAGGTTGGATAAAGAAGTGAACCCACATTTGCGTAAAGGGAGAAAGGAAAACCACCAACAGTTCTCCTGAGAGATTCAAACCTCGATCGCCCCATCCTCTGTAGTTTAGCTCAACACGAAACTTGCGCGTTAGCTAACTACGCCGTCGAGGCGGGTCCATATGAATAATTAAACTGTTTTTAATTATTAGTTAATATCTCCATCAAAGTATTTTATGTTTCTATGATTGTCCCTTGGTTTCTCTTATTTTATTCTTTCTCCCCCCTGCCAGTCAACAGGTAACCTCGAAGGGATGGATTAAAGGAAATCGTTAGTTTATCACACATAAAACCGGATCGGAAAGGTCGGAATCAGACCTCTACAAAGTGAAACTAGTTTGGTCCGCACAACGGTTCGGAATTCAATTCTTGCAAGTCGGAAGATGGCAACCAAAGAAGGTACATAATAATGAGCGATAGCAGCAGTGAAGAGGACGCACTGGTGGTTGTTTTATGCGTTGCTTCCGACGCCGATGAAGAGGAAGAAGCGGCTTCAAAAATACTTTGGGTGCTTTAGAGTGCATGACTCACATAAATGCAACATACAATTTTCGATATTTCTTCACACGCGTTTTTCTTCAAAACGAAGTCGTAGTCATACTAATGTTTGTTACCATAGTCATAAATTATAGTATAATGTTTAACAAAATTGATTATTTCTTCGTCCAAAACAGAAATTGTCGTGGGAGGAACAGTAAACTAACAACAGGTGTAGACTGAGCGCGACGCCCCATGCGCATAGCTCCAGAATACATCAAACTATTCCTTCCTCGCTAACCGATTCGTTACGTCCCGGTCTGAAGATTCTCATCCGATCCGAGTCAGTGTACGGGCCTCCATTAAAATGCAGATAGTCAAATATTTCCTATGCGTTCCGATTCGATACAGTGTGCGGCATGTTTTACACCCTTGGGCCCTCGATCATACCGTCTTACTGGCGCCTTCTAGCAGTGAGATATGGAACTAACCTTTAAATTTAAACTTACTGTATAGATTTTGTCCATTTGTTAACATGTTCTTTGGGCATCTACATTCAACGGCAAGAGACCACCCACTTAGCTTCGGTCTGTTAAGTCAATCAGTCCATCATTAATCTTTGAGGACTCCATGCAAAATGATTATTTGGGCGTATCTAAAAATTACTAGCGCGCTAGGACCATAATATGACTAGAGGCTGAATGATGATGACTGATTATGACTTAAAGATTCTTAAAACTGCCCTCAAGTCAATTCTTTTAATTACTTGATTTTTTTCCAAGAGCTCCCTCAAAATTAATAGCTATAAAAATTTAAAAGATTTTTAAAAATCAAATAAATATATTTTGTATTTGACCATATAGTTTAATTTAGTACCTACTGATGCAACACATCAAACTTATTTGATAAATGCCATAAGCAATCGTGTCAAAATCACAAGTAATTTTATAAATTTACTCCATTTGAAATAAAAGAATCTCAAGTGTATTTTTGATAATATTAGTTATTATAAATTCATTAGAGGACATTTAAAATTAAAAAAGTAGAAAACTACCAAACATAATCTAATAATGCCCCAAAAAATCAAACTGTATATTTTTGTATTCAGGATGTCATCAAACATGTTTGTATATAATTATCACAGCACTCAACATTTCAGAAAAAAATATGATTTGTCATCCCCACATCCGGGCCCTACTAATAACTGTGTGAACAGGAAATCGTATTATTTAGAATAAAAACGTGCTGGTCAATTAAATTTACTAATATCAGACGATTACAAATGATGTCTTAGGGCTAGTTTCATAGTTGGCCTTAGTACGTCTCAAGTGTGGCGCTGTACTATAAATATCTGAAGTCGAATGGAATGAGTCAGTTTCACATTCTAGTGTAGTTAGGTGTCTTCTAGTACTTAGTACAGCACCGCACTTGAAAGGTACTAAGTCCTACAATGAGACACTTAATTGACAAGAAAAATTTGGGCAAGTGGTTTGCGCACTTCAAGCTCAAAGGCACTTCAGCATCATCAGACTACACTAGAAATGAGTTTTTTTTCTCTCTTCAAAATGCATTGTGTGATTTTTTTAAATCTGGTTCAGCCCGTTTCATTGAACTAAAAGTCAACACTAAAACAAATAAAACTGACTTAAAAGTAAAAAAATATGTAGCCTACACTATCTACCGTACTATATCGAGCTTCTAAAATAATGACTCTTTATAAAAAAAAATATTATTTATTTAGATATTTAAGATGCACTCTTAAACATAAGAAAGTGTTTTAATACTAGGCTTATTCAACCAAATACAGCACACCTAATATTTTACATACAGGAATAGCGCCGAGATATTTACTATAAGATAGCAGGACGAAGAACCTACTTATATTTATTCATCAGTATTATCTGGGATCAAATCAGGGTCCCCGAGTACACTAAGAACTTCGCCACGGGGCCGATGTTAAAAAAGAGATCAATTCTTGTCCTCTGAAATAATGCAACTAAACAATGTTAGAAAAAGCGTAACAACCGCTGGTGGTTCCGCGGATTAAAGTGTCAGGCTTCAAATTGACAGAATTGTCGGTGAAGCGAAGAATGAGGTTCGAATCTCAGCTGGGTGCACTGGAAGAGATTTTCCCCATTGTGATTTGGTTTAACCATTGGGGTGCACTTTCTATAAACTACCCTTCTGATCCCATCTCAAATCAATTCATTGATAACATTTCTTTCAAGAGCAAGCTAGATATAAAAAATAGTGTACAATAAAGCAGATGTAAAAATAAAAAACAAACCTTTATAATTGCGGTCACGTTAAGAGGGGAGAACAAGGGGGGAGCCGGTTCGATGTCCGAGATGGTCTCCGCCCATGTCGAGGCGACCCCGATACCCGCCATGGACCATCTGGATAACTTTCCAGTAGGCGGGACAAGAACAATCATAGCAAATAACCACGGCCTCCCCCTACAGCACCGGACTACGACTGCATCATGGCCCACCTTCACTGCCCTACGACTGAATTATGGCCCACCATCACCGCACTACGACTGAATTATGGCCCACCTTCACTGCCCTACGACTGAATTATGGCCCACCTTCACTGCACTACGACTACATCATAGCCCACCCTCACTGGACTACGACTGAATTATGGCCCATCATCACTGCACTACGACTGAATTATGGCCCATCATCCCCGCACTACGACTGAATTATGGCCCATCATCCCCACACTACGACTGCATCATGGTCCACCATCACTGCCCTACGACTGAATTATGGCACCATCATCACCACACTACGACTACATCATGGCCCACCTTCACTGGACTACGGCTGCATCATGGCCCACCTTCACTGCCCTACGGCTGCATCATGGCCCACCTTCACTGCCCTACGACTGCATCATGGCCCACCTTCACTGCCCTACGACTGAATTATGGCCCACCACACTACAACTGCATACAACTCAATCATGGCCCCACCATCACTGCACTACAAATGCATACAACTCAATCATGGCCCACCCTCACCGCACTACGACTGCATCATAGCCCACCATCACTGCACTACGACTGCATCATAGCCCACCATCACTGCACTACAACTAGCATCATGGTCCACCATCACTGCAACTGCACTACGACTGTATCATGGCCCACCATCACTGCAACTGCACTACGACTGCATCATGGTCCACCCTCACCGCACTACAACTGCATCATGGCCCACCATCACTGCAACTGCACTACGACTGCATCATGGCCCACCATCACCGCACCACGACTGCATCATGGCCCACCCTCACCGTACTACTACCGCATCATGGCCCACCATCACCGCACTACAACTGAATTATGGCCCATCATCACCGCACTACGACTGCATTATGGCCCAGCCTCACCCTCACGATACTACAACCGCATACACTCAGTCATGGGCCACCTGCACAGCCACAATAATCACCAATCTATACACACACGTTTATGTGAACACACTTAAAATTTAAGTAAAGGAAAAATATGAACCAACACCATCACTACTACTAGGTACAAACTAGGACAATATGTCTGTACTGAGGTGGTATTCACCTGTGGAGTTTGCTGAGCTGTTGGCATGTCTCACTTATACGAAGAACCAGAGTTCGTGATTGACAGCGCAGGCGACCAATGAAATGAGTTTTCTACATTATGGTAAATTCATGAAAATGTCCGTCACCTTGTTCCCTAAAATTAGTAGTTTCGGTGACAATTTATAATATTATCAAACATTTTAATCTAGCGACTTTCTCAACTCTAAAAGTTGGTTTAAAATGTTGCCAAATTCTTTGAGAATGTCTCACTCTTGGCCGGTTTCTTAGTCAGACTTATCAAGACTCAAGTGTGGCGCTATACTACCGAGTTTATGCATGATGTTTTAGTAACTTAGTAACTACCAGCTAGGCAGCTACTGTTTTTCCTACCAAAATCAGGATATAGGTGCCGTCTTGTATTTAGTGTAACGCCGTATTTAGACGTACTTAATATCAATATGACCATGAAACTGGTCCACGAATAACAATCAGGTCAGGTCGAATGAGGCATTGCCTGACCTCCAAATATAAACCCAATAAATAATCTGCAGATCAAAGGATCTTAGGTTTAATGCCTCTATTTAAATGGCCAAATACGATACGTGCATGTGGAAACTAGAAGTAAAATAACATTGGATTAAAAGTGAAAACAATGTCACTCTCCGAGACTAGTAAGGTTAGGTGAGCGGCTAGAGGTTTCACTCTCAACATCACAACCTGTTGCATTGGTAATAATCTCCCATAGTATGTGTAATTATGTAGGCCTATGTAAGTGAATGCTCATGTAGTTCAAGTGTACCCTCATCCTGTTACCTTAGGTAAGTCTGTATCGGGGATATCAGTCCTGCTATTGGAGCACGGATATAAAAACCAGGAGACAAGTGTGTACTCGAAACCTTAAAATAGTTGGGGAGTACTCGACAGAATATGAACACAGCAATGTTTCACTGCAAGCAACGCTCGAAAGTCTTGGTGAGATATTAGGAGTTCACAACTTCCAGTGGTGTATTCAGAGCTAGCAAACTCGTGGGAGCTATGTTGAGGCTTCTTTGCAAATAAACATCGCCCTCAATGTCCGAGAATAGGTCCTTGAGAAGACAGTCGGAAATGACTCCATGTGAGAGGACTAAGCTAAACAGACTTTATTGATGAGTTTCCCAACAACGCTCCTCTCCTCTTCTGGCTTTCCGAATAACCAAAAATACCCGCAGATAGGGGAGATGAGCAACGAATGGTGATACGTTTTGGCGGCGTCTGCCTGTAGTACAAGACCAAGAGTTCACGACAAACAAAATAAATATATCGAGGGATTTAAAATGAAATTATAAGACTTTAACGACATTCTATGGAAAAGTTTTTCAACCGGTGTGCCGCGTAAGTTCAGAGGGGATATTAAAATGCGAGAAAAAAGTATAGGAATAAAATTAATATTTTTAAAATCCACGAGTAACACTATTTTTAAAAATAGCACACTATTATTAACATTTTATCTAGTGAACTTTTAAACACAACCTCAATAGTAGTTTTTTGAAGGTAGCATGGGATGAGGTTGAGAAGTACAGGTAGTTAGAAGAAATGCACCCGTCTTAGCTTGGGTAGAAAGGAAATAACCAGTGATAAATTGTATTTATTTATTTGAGGTATTTAAAGTGCCCTTTCTGAACTGATTGATTAAATCAACACACGATAATTTCTACAAGCGAGAGCGAAAGGGTATATCCATTTTGCCGGGACAGGTATTTTAACATACCTGCCGGGATTCTTTTACATGCCACAATCGACACGAGACCGACGGATTTACTTCCATTCCGAAGGAAGTTGTGATACGGATTTTCACCGCTGAAGAAAAATTGGGTTTGAGCCCACAAACACTGGGTCCTGAAGCAAGGACTTTACCCCAAAACCAGCGAGGTCGTAGTGAGAAATCATTACCAGCAGAGATTCGAACCTGGACCTATCGCCTCACCGGGAGTCCAGTACTACGAGCGTGACGCTAGGACCTTTAGTTGGCCTCTTTACCCACCAGGTAACGAGGTTGTATTGGACCATTTGTGGATTTTTGATTGTTATAAGAGTTTAAAAAAAATTATGGATCGACTTCCATGTATATTCGCCAAAGGTCTCATGAGGTGGCGCATGAATATATTAAATTAGTTTAAATTTAGTGTATCTAGAAACTGTGAAGGTACAATGAATTACAAATTATCTATTACTCGTACTATATACATGCGGTTTACGGAACCAGATTTTTAACGACATACCATTTTTATGTGTTTTGTAATTTACGGAATTGTTTGGTGAAATAAAAAAAAATTAGGGATCTTGTTAGGTGTAAGTATTTTTTTATATTTCATTTGGGTTACAAAAAAAAACCTTCTTTGTTATATAAATATTCAACCTGCTTTACGGGTTTCGTATTGCACTTATTTTGAAAGGATAAAATTTATATCATTTTTAATATAAGAGCTAAAATAAAAAGTACGATTGCCAAAAAAGAAAATGATTTGAATAAATATATACTTCGGAATCAAAATATCAGGGTTGCCACTACTTTGTTAGCACGAAATTAACTTTCGGTGTTTTCCAAACTCTGGTGAGTAGCAGAGAGGAATGAAATTTAATTTTTCGATATTCATAAAACTGACATGTGTAAAGTTATGTTCTATTGGTCTTTCAAAAGGGATTATTTGAGCTTGATGGGGAAATATATGCAGTCTTCGTGTAACCCAATTTTTCTGGGATAAAAGAGAAAAGGGCTGAGGATAAGGTTAATAAATTAAAATCAGCATACCTAGTTCAGTTTGCTTTTTCAAAACTTGAAAGTGAAAGAAAGGTCCCTAATAAGCCAGTAATGTAAGTTTTTAATATAGAAATTCCCTGTGTTTTGCTAGTCGTGGGAAATCTGCGGATTATAAGCTCGTTCAGGAGGGTCGGATCGAGTTGTATTTGAGCTCCATACATTCGTTCACACGAGGCGGTGCAATCGTCCCAACGATCTCCGCTGACCGAACTCCAGAAACTAGATACCACGCGTATTCCACGCGGCTTATAAATGTCAATGAGAGCGTTCAGCTGAAGAGCGGATTCAGCGCGGTTTGGACGGAGGCAGAGGAGTGACTTATGGAGCGTATAGATAAAGAACTTTTTGTTGACGAGGTGTAGAAAAGGCCTGCCAAAAGGGACATGGGAATGTGGAGAATATTTCAACAAGATAAAAAAAAAGCTAGCTTGGACGGAATAGTGGAACTATCCGCCCACGCCTGGGGTTCATTGAAAAAAAAAAGAACGTACTTGGTACGTTTGCTCTTTAATATTAGCTACTATCACAGATATTTATATCATACAATAACAGTAGGCCCGAGACTATCTGCCCTTTGTACTATCCGTACTATAAATGTCAGGGTTATGGTTTTTTAAATATTAACGATGTTCTATTTAACTTTCATATTCCTCACGGATTCCGCGACATCTGAACAGCTACCAATTTCCGCGCGGACGAACGTAGCCTTTAAGACGCGCCGCGCGGAACCGCCTGGTGGAATATTCACCAAACTATCGTGCTACTTGGGATAGGTTATATAGGTTGGAATATTATTTAAACTAATAATAATACCACCTCTTCATCATTCATTCTGAGAATCTAATAAACTCTTAATAGATTTTACATCAAGTTTTATAGAGTTAGGCTTACCATACGTCCGGTTTGACAATGTTATGTAAACATTACTTAGCGCCAGGGACCAGTCTTATAATGAATTTGGTGACCTGGTGGTCTAGGGGTAAGGTGTCGGACTTCTGTGCTGGCGGCCGGGGTTCAATCCTCGGGTCCGCCACAGATTTATCTGATTACCAAACCCTTCCTTCACCTCTGACAAGACATCTTGTGAATGTGAGGAATGCCAGGCCTCCACCGTGGTTCGGATTCCACGTTAAACTGTAGGTCCTCCATTTCATCTCACAATCACCCTACCATTACACATTAGCGTACGTGCGTATAACCCGAACGGGTAGTAAGACGCGGTGTAATAATAATATAGTGAACTTCGAATCACTTTTGCCCCACCTGATAGCACGTGTCAGAAGTGATAAAGCTTTAAACCACTTCGATGGCCGCATGATCTAAGGGGTTACTGCCGATGACTGGGAGATCGTTGTTCAATCCCGGTCGAGTGTATTGTGGGTAGTTTTTCCAAATGGTTTCCCCACTATCCAAGCAAATGCGGGTACACTCCCTCTAAATTATACTTTCCTCGCCCATAATCCATTAGAGCAATTAGAACAATAAACCTAGAGCCCGAATGGGGTGCCAAAAGAAAAAAGTTAATCTGATAGGGATAGGAACCAACAGGATCCCAAGTTAGTCTTTCCCGTAGCATAAAGTCTCAGGGATGTGGAAAAAGTATTAACCCTTCACTAATATCGATATTTATTCGATACCGACGAATTCTGACATTCCTTCCTAGTCTAAACAGGGTAGGCACATATTTAGGCCATGTATTATAATATTGTGATTAGAGTATTACTATTTTTTTGTGATAATATACGGAATAAGGAAAATTCAATTATAATGCAAAATTTGTATTTACAGTTAAAATATATTGTGATACAGAGGAAAATTATAAAAATTTCATCTAAAAAGAAAAAAACTTCTGGTAAAATTCCCAAATTACTCTTTTGTTATCGATACCACATCCCTACATACACACCTTGTTGATTGTTAACAAATTTCCCTCGCGAGGAAGGTCACGTGGTCGATCCCTGGCGACACGTGTAGCCAGAAGCCTAGTTATCAACTTGGACTGAAATGACGTCATTCTGGTCTCGGCATGAATTAGTTATTGCGACGAAAAAAACTTGCCGATCCAATAGACTAAACAAAGTGATGAGGTTTTGTTTTCTCTTCTTAGCAACTGGACTAAAATCCGCATTGGTGGTCGTACGGACTTATGCGTCACTCTTTATTAGACTGGATTGCCGCTGCCGGTAGATAAGGGTTAGAATCCCGGTTTGGTGTATTGTAGGTATTTTTACCTTAATGGTTCACCCTCCAAGCAAATGCGGCTACATTTACTCTCTCATCTATATTAATCATGCCTCTCACATTCATTAGCTCTTAAGGTTATTCGACCATCAACATTTTACTGCATAAATACATTAATACAATACATTAATAAAATGAAGAGTTATGTGTGTGTCTGTACCGGGTATTACGCGATATCTACTTCACGCAGAAGGCTGAAAAATTAAAAAATTGTAGCCCCTGTGTACAAACATATACATTTCAAAGCCAGAATTTTAAAATTTTGATTTGATTTTTTCAAATTAATTAAAAACTGGGTCTGAGGAAATAAAATGAGATTTTTGTCTTTTCTTGAAACAAAGCAAGGCGGTGTGTGGTAATCCTGGTAAGACTATATTATGGTAGTAAAATATTGTAGAACACACCATGTTAAAAAAAACTAATTTACAAGGTCCTATCACGAAAACAAAGGGGTGTGGGGAGGTGTGTTGGGAGTAAACCCCCCTACCCCATCCCTGCAAGTTTATGTTTATTAGTATTATTATTTAGCACCGCGTCTTACTACCCGTTCGAGTTATACGCTTAGGTGCTAATCACGCTAATGGGTTAAGAATAGGGAAGGTTAAATAAATTCAGAGGAAGTGAACCCGCATTTGCGTGGAGGGAAATTGGAAAACAATTTAGGAACCACTCCCCCGCCCCCC
>CABFOV010000134.1:198184-219196 GCA_902141375.1 Timema poppense
CTAAATCATTAGCACAATTAGTAAATATTCGTGTATCCTGAATAAGTAGTAAGACACGGGGCTAAAAAAAAAATCAACCTTATACACCCAATTTACATACAAGGGGGATGTTTTCGTACACAATTGAGGAAAAGTCAATTATTACTGTTTGAGACTGTTGGAGAAACTTTATGAATAATTTAGTAGAAGCGCAAGTCCTAGTTTTTAACTAATACATGCACAGAGGCGGTACAAGTTGTCATACATTTGAAAAGTGGACTATGACCTTGTCTTGTCATTGTCTATCAAACAAAAATAAAAGTTTTAACACCGCGTTTCACTACTTGTTTGGGTTATAGGCACACGTAGGCCTACTAATTACTCTGTGTTAGGGATGAGTAAGGTTGAATTTAAAGGAAATGTACTCAATTTACATGAAGGGAGTCTGATAAACCATTTAAGAAAAGCTAAACAGTCCACTCGACCAGGATTCAAACCTTGATCTCTCTCACATTGGCAGTCTTAGTCTATTGGATTGACACCTTAGACCATTGGGCCCCCAAAGTGAATATTTGTTTCGAAAAAATATTTATTGAAGCAGTTTTAATTAAATGTATTTTGTATACAAACCAGCCACATTCTGAAGAAAAAAGGTTTGTACCTAACCAGTTAATTTTTGATAATAATGACGTAATATTACTATGCCAGACGGTGAGAATCAATATTGATTTAAAAAAACTGTAACAATTAAATAAATTGATATTTGTTATTGGCACAATTAAAATGACAAAGAACCAGTTAAAATGCTTATTATAAAATTACATTGTTAATATTATGTAAATACATATCAGTTAAAAGAAAAAGGAATAAGTTTAGTACAAAAAATGAAAACCGAGTGAATGAATGATAAATTGATTTATTGATTGAGATTATATATATAAATATATATCAAAAGAATTTTACCAAGTCATTTAGGAAAACCTAGTGAATTAATAAAAATTGTCATAAAAACAACAAGGATGAACACAATAACCATGAGAATGTATTAAACACATTTTTTCCACATTGGGTATGTAATTACTTAAATGGTTATTTTGTTATAGTTACCATA
Source organism: Timema poppense (assembly GCA_902141375.1). Lineage (NCBI taxonomy): Eukaryota > Metazoa > Arthropoda > Insecta > Phasmatodea > Timematidae > Timema > Timema poppense. The sequence continues at coordinate 199,275 of CABFOV010000134.1, forward strand.
ACTATTTGACTATAGGTTACTTTGATGGTTATTCTGCGATAGTTACCATGACTATTTAATAAGAGTGGAGTTTTCTCAATTTAAGTAAAAAACACTGACTGATGTATTCTAGGGATTAAACTAAAATAAAATTGGTGCTATTAAGTGCAAATTTACTCTTGAGCAGGGGTTAGTAAATTAATTTTTTACCCACGCATTAGTTTTTGTAATTTTTATGTTAAAAAGCTTTGCTCATATAAACATCACTTAGTAAATTGAAATGAAAATAAAATTACATAATTTAAATTGAAAGTACCTATCTATATGCTATTTCTAGTAGGCTGGTGACTTATTTGTTTTATTTTTATCATTGCTCAAGTGTATCAAAGTGTTATGTTGTTACTTTAAAGTTGATTATGGACTGAGGCTCTAAGATTCAAAATAGTTTTAAATAATTTTTGTAATTACATGAAAACATAAATAATAAATATTATTATTATTAGTTCTAGGGCTAGGTCATTGCAGATTATCCTACAAGTTTTTTACATATATATTTTATATAAAAATGCCTTGCGGGAGTATTAGCGGCTTAGAATAGTGTGGTGGGTCCCAGATAATTTAGAGTGAACCAAGCATCATGTCATAATGAAGATTTCTGCACTGTTCATTTAAAAACAACAGAAACGTGAAATAAACTTGAAAGCATGGCCATCCCCTTAGAAGTGCAAAAACTTGAAAAGGGCCTTTTAGTTGTTATTCAGAAGTGTATTTGGTGGAGTATAAACATTAAAATCCATCATCAAAATAATATGATTTCACTAAAGCTTAGTCTACATTTGCGGTACGTTTATAAAGCTGTAGGTTCACACCTATCTAATGTGAAGAATGTTGTAACTCACGTCAAGTTGTTAGTTTAACTTCCATACCTAAGAGCTTAATTTATCAAAAACCAGATAGGCTTGGAGTTAAATGAACACTTGAATAATACAGCATTCATAACCAAATTGGGAAAGTTATTTGCAAAGGAAACAAGCCTAGATTAAATTAAAGGACCAATAAATAATAAAACTTTAATACTTACGCTTCACAGTATGGCTGCTTGTTGAATCCCTTATATGTCCGCATATTCAGTGTCATATTACATTCATTGCACCTAAAACACTGTTTGTGCCAGATCTGGAAAAAAAGAAAAGAGGGCTATCTAAAGTTGTGAATTTGCAGGTAACAATAAACACAAATAAATTGGAAGATGATTCAAGTAAAAAAAATGTTAAGAGATTGCAGCTAAAGGGAAAATTACTATCAAATGAGTCAAATAAAGAGCTCCTGTTTCAATAATCTACCAATGCTGTTAGAGAAGAAATTTAGATTTTTCAAACTGATTATTAAGTAACTTCTTATTATGTTTACAATACACACAGGTTTGAAAATAAAGCCTGTTGGAGGCTTACTAAGTAGAATGATGTATTCAAATATTCCTAAGTTTTAAAAACGCTCAATAAATTCACAACATAAAATTAAGATAGCCTACTTAGTGTGAGCTTGATATTTTTATCTTAATCATTTAAGTGAATCTGAGTGTGTGGAATGCCAGGCCTCCACCGTGGTTCGGATCCCACGTTAAACTGTAGGTCCTCCATTTCATCTCACAATCACCCTAACATTACACATTAGCGTAAGTGTGTATAACCCGAATGGGTAGTAAGACGTGGTGCTAATAATAATAATAATTTAAGTGAATCAAAAGGTATCTTATAAATTTAAATTTGAAATTTAATTTAAACAAGATTAATCATCACATGACCTGTGACATTACTAATAATTTAGAATAAACTGTTTTAATTTTTATATGGCAAAGAAATGTCTTTATACAACTCAGTGTCTCACTACCATTCGTGTTACACGTGGATGTACCTACTTACTGTATAATTATGTTAATGTGTTAAGGGATGAGGAAAGTTTAGTTTAAATTAAGTGTACCAGCATTTTTGTGGAGGGAGAGCTTAAAACCACTCTCAGCCCACACAAGTGTAATTTGAATCGAGTCATAGGCAGTCAAGTCTATTGTTAGAGTGGTGCCTTAGACCATTCAACCACACAAGAAGGTTTTCAACATTGTTAAAGAATAATAAAGGATAAGGCTTAGATAATAAGTGTGGAGTTTAATCTCAAGTTAAAGTTGATTGGAGATTGAGATGATACATTGCATAAATTATGTACAATGAAGCACAATAAATACACCCGAAAAATGTAAACAATAAAATAATGATAAACACATTAAAACTGATGAACTATAAAATGTATAATTGAACATTAGATGATAAAAAGATGAGTGTGAGGTCTTGCAAGTGCAATGATATCAACAAGTTCACTCAAAAATCCCCTTACAGAAATGTAATCCTAGCTATGTGCCCAACTAATGAGCAAGGCCCAAGTGTTCCGTCCCCTCTCACACAGTTTCCTTTTCAATTTTAAATATGCCTTGTTGGATCCACATAAGATACTGGTGAAAAAATTAAAGAATGCCATGAATTGCAATTAAAAATTAATTCAAGTAGGCCTACCTTCATAAATGAGATGTTTGATTATTAATAATTATCAGATGGATGCTACCAGTTGGTCATTCTAAGAAATCTTTTAATAAAGCATTCTGTAAAAATTTAATAGATTTTAGTCTAGTATGACTTATTTATCAAATTTTACTGTTATTTTGTCACTTTTTTAATATTTTATTTAGCACCTTAGGAATTTGGAAGATTGAATTTATAGAAAGTTAACCCATATTTACATGGAGGGAAAGTGGAAAATAATTTAGGAAAACCCACTCACAGTTCACCCAAACGAGAATCGAACCTCGATCTCCCCGTCGTCGGCATTTTAGCTCAATACAAAACTAGCGTGTTAGCCAATTATGCCACCAAGGCGAGTCTTTTTTAAATTAATTACATGATCAGCTGCTTCTGTGGCCACATGGTCTAAGCCGTCACTCATGTTTAGAGTTAATAATGAGGAAGACAAAATTTAGAAGAAATGTATGTGCATTTGTGTGTAGGAAGAATGGAAAATAATTTTGGAAAACCCTATCCCAGTACACTTGACCAGGATTCAAACTCGGATCTCCATGTCATAGGCAGTCTAGGCTAACCAGAGAATGACGCCTTAGATCATGCGGCCACTGAAGCAGGTCTCAGCATTTATTAATGTTGCTCAGTGTTGCAACTTCTGTTCATGGTTACTTCCCAGTAAAATTTCTTCTGTATCACACTATCCATGAATAAGAATTGATTGAATTTTTAAGCAGCAAAAAATATGCACTAAAATATGATTGTCTACAGCCAGATTTTCTTATGAGCATTTGGAGCCCCAGTATAAACTTATTTTTTGTGGACATAATTGGTAGCATTTTACTATACATTAATAGTATTTATTTTAGTGATATTGATAGTATCTATTGAAATTGATGGCTGAAAATCACATGAATTGACATGTGAATATATACAATATGAAAGTATATCTAATAACTTCTTCAATCTGATGTCAGATATATAAATTTATAATAATATTAACACCGCATCCTACTATCCGTTCGGGTTGTACGCACTTACGCTAATGTGTAATGGTAAGGTAACTGAGATGAAATGGAGGACCTACCATTTAACGTGGGATCCGAACCACAGTGGAGGCCTGGCATTCCACACATTCACAACATGTGATTAATACACGTCTTGTCAGAGGTGAAGGAAGGGTTGGTAATCAGATAAATCTGTAACTGGACCGAGGATTGAACACCCAGAACCCCAGCACAGTCCATTTATAATAAAACTAGGGTATACCAATGTTACCAAGACTTGACATTATGACAATGAGGGAAACCTGCATGGATTGGGTTTTACCACATAAGAAAAATACTGGAGGGAAACTTTAACACAGGTTAAAAACATTTTCAGGACATGTGACATGAATGATGTGGTGATAGAGTAATGTAATGAAGACTTACAAGACCAGTCAACTTACATGTTGAGTGCAATGAGGTTAAGTTGTTAGAAGAAAAGTTGAATATAACAATATTTCTGCATTTTATTTTTGGACATTGTAAAGTAACTTAAAATCCTCATATGTGTGTGCGTGTGCATGTACACATGTGTGTGCATGCAAAATGCTGATAGTAGCCTATTTGTGATTGTAATCAGTTACAGTCACCTTGTATTTTTAATGTTGTTATACCTTGATATGAAAACAGTAAAATAAGTCCAAAAGTACTATGGCCTATGCATTAAATGTACTGCAATGTGTCTTGTGGACCTAAAATTAGTCTGGCGTTCCAAACAAATCCACTTTGCAATTTGCTGCAGATGAATAAAACAATTCTTATGGTCATTACGAATTTAATCTGATGGATGGTAGAAAGAATTTTGAAGAGACCATAAACTTCAAATTAGACACACTTTTTCTATCATATTAAAATAAATACTTTTTTTTACAATCTTGAATAAAACAACCATTTATAGGTTCAAATAAATACAATAAACTTATTAAAAGTGTTCCATTTCTTGCAAATGATTATAAAATAAATATTCATTTCACTAAACATAAATTAATAATGTCAATATTTAAAGGAATCAAATAACCACAAACTGAACCTACATAATATATAATACCTATGTTTATGACTAGATACTATTCCAACCTAACAAAACCCTACCTTACCTGAGGCAATAAAATGTTTTTTAAATATTGAATATTACAATTTTTTTCATGTACAAAAATATTAAATAGTCTATTTTAACAATTATTCATTCTACTAAATTTTTTATATATTGATTCATGGAAGGTTAGGCTAAAGTGTTATAGTGTTTATATATATTATTGAGCGCTAAAATTTCTATGATTCCGTTGAACTATATTACTTTGTTAAGTGCCAAGTAGTTATTGAGGTGTGTTATATTATATTTGTGTCATTATTTGACGTTTAATTTTTTCTAAGAATACAAGACAATTATTTGCAAAAATAGGTTTAGTTACATGGAAACTAAAGGAGTAGGCTAGAGACGCGTGGCTGAGGGAGAAGGTTGGAAAGATCGATGGGAATGAAAGAGGATGTGCCAGATAACCTGCAGAGGCGGAAACGTCGGATGATTATGATGGCAAATAAAAGTAGGCTAAAATGTGCTGGTTATAGAAGGTGTTTGCATATTTATAAATAGACAAGATTTAATTTGGATTATTGTTAATGTGCATTTACCAATAAATTGGCCTATGTATTTATTATTTATTACAATGGTTTTCAATGCTATGCAAATGATTGCACGATTTTATCTATCTCAACAATTAGTTCGTAGAAGTTGTTACAGGCTCTAGAAAATATTTTATTTAAAGAGCCATGGTACAATTTGAGAAGTGCCTAACAGGTGATTTAAAACTGTGTGAAAATAAAGAGAAATATTTTGCCTGAAACAATAATTTGAACAGATTGCCAGAAAGAGTATTTTGTATTAAGATGTTAAAAGAGTGTGTCAGCGAATGTTCCTAGATCTTTAACCATAAAATAAACTTTATTGATTATATAACAATAATTGTGAAGGTCACTGGGGTAAGCTAAGAGGTTTTTGTAAAAGATCAGAAATTGTAAGAACTATATTATTATTAAATATATATTGATAGGTTTATGTAGATGGACATTTATACCAGTTATATTGACGCCTATCAGAAATTATTACAAAACATGCCCTGACATTATTTTACATCATTTAGATTGATATATTGTTTATTTTATAATTATATAATAGGGTCTAGTACGCAAACATTTTCATTAAGATCACGAAAATTACACTACTGGTACCTGAATATGGTGTGAGCCTGAAGCGAGTTACAAATGATAGTGCCAACATTTGGGGATGTAGGCTGTTATGTGGTCAGCTCTACGAACCCTCCAGCTGTTAATTTTCATTAAGCTGGATAATTTCAGGCTCAAATTAGTATATTAATTAGGTTATACTGTATTTTAACACAGCTTTACTGTTATTTTGTGCTGTGTTCTGTCTTTAATTATTGAGGTTAGCTTTATTAAAAGCTTTCATTAAAATTTAAATAAAATTATTAACCACAAAATGTTTCGAAACAAAAGCTAGATAATCGCCAACTTAAAAAAAAACCTAGTACAGTTTATTGAAACGTATTTTACATTTAATTATAATTATATAAATAAAATGTGTGATTAGTAATAAAAATTATTAATCAACAAGCTTAGCTTAACCTTCAAAGTCTATGAAAATTAAATTACAATAACATTTTTGATGGAATAAATATATTTAAACTATTCTTTTTTCCATGCAAAGTTGTCATGTGAGTATTCTTGTAAGACATGGTTATTAATTTATCATTTAACTAACCAATAAAAATAGTTTAATGGCTGATTTTTTGTCTTGTGTTTTTTTTAAACAAGTTTATCAAAATAAATGTACACATTACTTACCCAGTTAATGTTAACGTACATTGTTAAAAGATGTACAATCTGTATTTAATCAAGGTGACAAAGAAATAGTAGGCCTATTTCAGATAGGCTTATGTGGGTGGGCATTTAAAATGCTAGTTTGAAGGATGTGTTTTGTGAAATGTTTTAAGAAATGTGGCTAAACAATACCCCAAAATAGGAGAGTCAAGTTTTTATTTTCCACTTATGAACTTTTGTCTTGATATTTAATGAATTCTCCCTTTCTGTGCTAAATGTAATTAATAATGATGTTACGTACAGTGTTATTTTCATGATTTCCTAAAGCAGTTATTTGGGACACAAAATATTTATTTTAAAGTGACAAAAGACAAATTGTCTCTTTAATGCTAGTTTGCACATTGTTCCTGAATAATTTAAAAGGATAGTGATGTCTTAGAGCAAAAAGTTTGTTTTGTGTATAGGCCTATAGCTTGTAAGGCCTACATGTATAATTTAATAATCTATATTGGTAAAAGACCTAAATCTAAAGTAAGCCTACAGATTTCTTTAAAATAGGTGCTTATTAAAAGCGTATTAATTAAGACATTGGCAAACTGTGAAAACAAACCAGTTGTTAAATGGGTGAGTAATTGAAATGAGATTTAAAAAAAAATAAGTTTCCCTTGTGACCTGTGACCTCGTGTGTGACACCCATCCAAACATCTACAAATTAAGCCCTAAAGAAATACTTGCTGAACATACATTAACTAACCTTAAACAAGATTTTCTTAAAATCATTTTTAACCAGAGTTATGAAGACTAGGATGTCTACATATAGCAATACAGTTTATATTTTAATGTAAAGGTCGTGTCTAACACTGTCAAATGACGCAAAACTGCATTAAATCATCAAAAACTTAATAACCAGGAGCGCACACAGTTATCACGTTTAAAAAAATAGAATAATGGACTTTCAAACGTGTTAAATAACTAAAAAGTTGAAATAATGCATAAATGTAGTCATTCATGAGAATGACGTGACTATCTTAGAAATTCATCTCTTGAGAGTAGTTTGTCACTCACCTTATCTAAGCACTTCAATTCCTCTATAGGATATACAGTCTTTTCACACCTTGCACACTTTTTATTCATTCTAATAGTATATAGTTCGACTTAATAATGAAAAAAATATATATTCTCAATTCACAACACGGAACAACTTACAAATTAAAGTAACGAGCGTTCAAAAAAGGTTTCAACTGGCGAATTTGACTGTTGCTTCTTCCGAATAGTGAAAATGAAACGAAAGCTTGAGAAATGTAGGAGGGGCAAAGCAATTAAGCTACGAGAGTCAAAATAGATGATTTGTTAATAATAAGGAGTTGATACCAATAAAACGTAAAATTGCTATTAAAAAAACAAATTATAATGTAAATTATTCTAATAGAATTCCCCAATTGGATTTTATATAATTATTGTACAAATAGTATTTAATATTTAGATTGTTCTTTTGAATAATATTATATTAGAGCAAAGTTGTCAAACTGTGGATATAGAACAACTATATTAATCTCTATAAAATAAATGGATGGACATCTGTGACTAAAGTTTTTGAAATGTCATTCGCATACAATCGTGTAGGAAAGAAGGAAACTTTTGGGTATCTCTTTTTTTCCTACACCCTTACAAGGCAGTGTGACATTTTGACATCGTTCATTAATTTGATTGAATATATGAGATACATCTGTGTGATTAGTTAAATGAAATAAATGTGTTAATAAAAGCTTTGAAGAGGAAAATAAAATTCCAAACTGGTTAGTTTTTTCTTTAAATAAGTTGATGTAGACTATTATATACGTTGATTTTTAAGTAAGCTCGATTGAAAGGCCTTATCCCATACCAGAATCCTACCCTAGTGTGGTATTTAAGTAGGATAGATGACCTTCAAGAAGAGAATTTCTACTTCCGTTATAAATTGCCGTTCATCCTACTAAAATACTAATATATTATAGTATTCTGGTACGAAATAAAACTTTACAGATTGGGATTCATACTAAAATCAGGCTTTAGTAGATACCGTACATCCTACAAGCCTATAACAAAAATTTTAGTTTGAAAGTAAGACTTTTATACAAAGTATGTCATTTAAACCAATGTAATATAGTTCTTAGCTAACTTGTTTCATTATAGTTGTATCGTCGCTTCTCATATCTAATAGAAGAAATGACGAATATATTTATAACTATAGTTAATCAAAGACGGGAAGGGACAAGCATAATAGAGCTATACAAGTTTAACAAATCAGTTTATTTAAATTTAAACACGTTTATAAAATTACATATGGTTTAACTATATCTTACATAAGACAGTCCTTTGTTAACATATAGAATTTAAATCAGTTACTTTTGACATAGTTATCCCAATAGAGAACATTTAGAATGAAACACCTAGGTTATAATTGCAATCAACACTAGTAAGGTATAGTCTATATTAGGAATTGGAGTAATTCGTTAAAGTAGAACATACATTCTGCTACTAAGGTGCATTTGCCTCAACACAATGACAATTTAAATAGGAAGCAAATATTAATTTAAGGTTAAGCACCAAAATATAACAACTTATCAGCCTAGTGGCTACTAGACTTAGACATGAGAGACATTTTCATTATTAATAGTTAATGATATCAAACTCTAGAAAGTCCTAGTTTGAAGAGTTACAACTTTGGTAGTTAAATGAGCCAGCCAGCTTGAGTCAACCCCATAGTGAATTACGAGATACAAAGAATAGGCTCCTAGAAGAGGAACTATACATTTACAAATAGTTAATGGTGAGCTACCAGGAATCTAGTCTATTAAGATACTATGGTCGGTCTATTACTCATTGGTACTGCCTGGTCATTCAGTAGTATATTTAACATTTTACCCATGTCTGGACACACTATATCTAGTACAAACAGCTAAACATTAATTAATACTAGCGGCACATGAAGGCGGCCGGACAAAATAAACTATACCCCGTGGGCCACTACTCATGACTAGTAGCACACTCACAGGTTTATCACCGTAGAAAGGTACACCATTAGAAATATTAGAGACTGGTATCAGTCAAAGACCCAACTAGGTCATGGAACAAAGTGATAGATAACCTGATTTCCAACATAATAATATCCTAAGAATTAAGTTAGTTGGAGCATGGCTATACAGTATAGAGCGTCTGAATATTGCCCAGGTATTTACGACTATGTCTTATTGACATAGAAAAATAGAGCAAGATCTCTAACATTTTAAACTATGTCTTATGGGCATAGAAAAATAAGTCAGAAATTCTGACATACAAAACTATGTCATATACACATAGAAACAAAGAGTAAGAACTCTACAATCCAAACTATGGTTTATGGGCATTGAAAAACAAGTATGAAATTCTGACATATGGACATAGAAACAAGATAGAAACTCTAACACACAAAACTATGACATATGAACATAGAAACGAAGATTATAATTTCTAACAAAGATTACTAATTCAAATACTCATAGTGACAGACGTAGCTACACCTGCGGCAAAGAGGAGAGACCAACGCCTCACACATCATGATCACCAATTGCTTGGTTCGCTGATCCTTGCTGCTTACCGTCCAGCCTGTTCCCTCGACGAATCGTTACAATTGAATACAAAATGTGAAGCGAGGGATGGCTGTTTTATACAAGAAGGACTGACGTATTCGGGAAGGGCGTCCACCGGGAAAAAGGGGAGGGTGTGAGTTTGCAGAATTGAGAAGAAAGACATCTAGCATTAGTAGACGGCGCTGAGCATAACACAGAGATGCAACTTTGTCATTTCATCGAAGTGGGGCCAACGAGTAAGATGTCCTTTTGTTGAACCTCCAGGAACAGTCAGTTGGGGAATTTTCTTCAAGTTTTCCAACAACATGATTTCACCATGAGTTAATATCTGACACACATTATTAGAATTTATTAGTTTTTGTATTTATCGTTGTAATCATATATATGGTATTTTGAGTATAAATGTTAATGGGACACTTAACACGTTACATAGTTATCGAACTTTCAACATTATATGGTTTCTGAAAGCAATATACAAGATTTGAGCCAACTAAATATAATAATACTTACTACTAGCCTAAAAGCCTAGTGATCTTTTGAACGTATGGAAACTACACACAGTTTTATCAAATGTAACAGTAGCGTCTCGTGACCAAAATTATTAGGCAAGCTTGGAAGTGGTGCCCCCAAGCTTATAAGAGGAGGTCCCGGAATTATTTTTTCAAATCTTTTATGCTTCAGGAACCTATTTGGAGGCTCTTTTAATGGTAGTTGTGGCTTTGGGCGTCCTTCTGTTCTGTGATTTATATAATTGTGTTATTACCTATTATAGACATCTACTTGTAAGCTTTTGTTTGTTAGCGTTCACTGATACACACATCAAAACAAAAGCACCTGCTACAATAAACTCCAAGAAACTCTAAAGCCCGGTACAAACGACACAATTTCTTGAACAAAAAGTTGTGCAAGAAATTGTACAATATCTTGGTCACATAGATTGCATACAAATTTAAGCCAATGACTGTTCACACGGCATTTGTAATTGCATAAAATATTATGGAAAACATGGCATTATTGCCCTTTTTTATATGGAAAAATGATGATTGAATGGTTTGGAAAAGAATTGGTAATATCTAATGTAAATAATTTCTTAATCATTCCTAAATATTATGAAAATAAAAATAATAATTTCAATTTTTTAAAATTCTTTTAAAACAGTTTAAATTCTTTATATTAATTTTGGGTTTTTTAATATTCTTTTAAAACAGTTGCAAATCTTTACATCAATCTTGGGATTTAACCTCCTTCAAATTATAATCATTTGTTTGTTTTCAAGCATTCAGCGGTTTTTCTTACAATCACACATTAAAAAAAAAGTAACTATATACCAGACGAGATTTTCGTGTTTACAATATTAATTTCCCATCTCATGCCTTACCATCCCAATATGTTTTGAAAGGGGAAGAGAGGGGTGGTGACTTCAGTTCTAGTCATCACCTTTTGGGCAAGATAAGTCGTAGCTCAGTTGCTTGAAATTTTACCTGAAATTTACAGCTCTTCCCCTTATAGCCCAACCGAAAACTATGACGTAACAAATAAGAAAAACACTAACCAGAAAAATGGAACAAAAGTGGGACAAATATCGACTTTCAACCACCATTAGATGGACTAGTGCACGTCTTGCATACATGTTATGGTCATTTCCATGTCTGGGATATTTTTTTTCAAGCCCACTTATACTTGAATTACATTTAAATAACTGCCAGGAGATTATTTTTACAAATATTAAATAAAGTAATTACACATCTTCAATCAAAGGCAAGCAGTGCTTGCCTTGCTTGCCCTGACGCGACGACACTGAAATGTAATCACGTTATAAGATACCGTATTCATGATATTTATTGAACTTTCCATATAATATGGTTTCTGAAACAAATATACATGCTGAGAGCAAACTTTAAATGTAAGTGTATTCTTGGCAGACTGTAGCAACATGCACAATACCTACATATTTAAATATATTAAGGATTTTATTCGTATTTGTACTCTAATAAAAATGTAAGTTTTACTTCCAAATATTTACACATCAAAGTTCCCGTCTAGATGATTAAAATCATACATGTATATTGGGCGCCACTCCTAGAAACTAGGATAAAATAATAATAATAACTTTTAGCTCGGCTAACTCTGACAGTGGCGCGATGACCCTTAACACTCGAGATCACCACTGGGCGTGCTAGGGAACGTTTCTTTAGATGATGGAATGTTAATAATAATTACACTACCTTACCTGCAACACTGGTATGCTGTACATTTTTACAAGAGTTGAAGGAAAAAACGCTTAAAATATAACATGAATAATTTAAATAAAATGGATCACTGAATGAAATGTATTAATATAAAATATAATGAAAAAATAATTGAAACTTTTGTGATTGTTATAATTATTGTTTCATTGCTACCACATCCCAATACTACCTATGGAATTCCAAGTAAATACTATTCCAATCTGACAAAATAAAATATATTATATTACATCTATTCTTAAACAAAATCAATCAATTAAAATAATAATCTCCGAACATGGTTAAATTTAGGAGTTTATAATATCAGAGTAAAAGAAAAAATTATATAGGCTTAACATATAGGATATTGGAGTTTTTAGTAAAACAAAAAATAAATATTTATTATTTTGAAAAGAAAATCAATGGCATTAATATTTTGACATAAAATAAAATATTAATTAAAGTTCCGGATTTAATAGAGTGTTTGAAAAATTTAGTCTTTCCAGGGGTTTTTATATGATTCGTGGATTCTTGATGATACAAAAATAGAGAGAAAAAAATATTTTTATATATGAAGATTTGGCTGGATCTCACCAAGAGAATATGTTGTGCGGAAACAGCAAAAATGTATGAAATATGTCTCGTCTCCTTAATTGCAAACAAACAACAGTTTTAGGATATCAATAGGCTCTAGTTCTTCCCTAGACACTCAGTTTTCTATTGATATATTAATATCCCATTTTTAAACTAAGTTTCTACTTTTAAAATAAATTGATTGAGGAAACACACATATTCGGTTTCATACTTTAAGGAGGCCGAAGAAGAAGACCCCAATCTTATTTAAAAAGTGTTCCAGGAATCAAATTTAAAAACGATCTATTTTTTTTCGAGTCTAAAGAGAAAACTTATACCATAGAAAACGCAATACTACTTATACATTAAAACAAAAGATAGAATTTTGGCTATGGACTAGGGATGAATATAAATAACATACAAATTTAATATAAAGATTGAGATACATGTCAATGAAAATGAACACTGTTTCTTAAAATAATTAAAATGTTTATTTTAATCTGTCAAAATTGAAATGCGTGCTAGTTTGGAGGTATTTACATCACTTTTTCCCTTACTTATTTTATAGTCACGAGACACGCCACTCACTTGTCTAACAGATCTGCGTATGCCTTGAAATAAATCATGGCCAACATTTAAAATAAATATATAAGAGTCAACAAACTTCTTAGAAGGATAAATATGTTTAATAAAATGGTAAGTGTTCTTCCTTAACTCCAAATTCATTATTTTAATTATTTTAAACAGTGTTATACGCTCTTCCTTCCATTTTATTTTGAATGGCTGTAAATAGTATTATTTTGTCCCGTCGACAACATAGTGCGTTAAGCTATGGCCTAACTTTGAAGTGCATCATTTAAAACAAAAATAAATTGGAAACTATTTACAAAATTAGAAAAATATAAGGAAATACATGGTAGGGTGGCAAATAACGTTACAGTACAGTATTACCTGTAGTGCTGGACTGTATATCCTCTAATGTAAAAATTTCTTCAGGCAAGTGTGGTATTATACTTCATTGTTTTAAAACAATATCACTATTATTCATCAGATACATGTTTTCGTAAAAGAACATTGAAAGAAACCGTTACATTTGTCCCCCTACAATGAAGCAGATGATGAACTTGAGCGTCACGATTTGGTCCTTGACCATGTGTATGTATATGTCCATCCAGTTATATTATAGAGCTCAATGATACAGCCAGGCAGCGCTCCTAATTGTTTCTGAAAGTAATGCCACTTTTAACGAGCTCTTATTTTTGATAATTAATTTTTATTATTACACTGAATATATGTATATGTCACTAATAACATTTCTTAAATCTACCAACTTAACATATGAAATATTACTAATATACAACATCTCCTCCTCTTTTAGTTTCAGTATAATCTCAGCTGACATACAACTAATAGACAAGGTAGACATTAACTGAAGTAATACAACATAAATTGAAATGGGCTTACAGTTCGATCAACCTAATGGGAGCTTTTATCTGTCGACCATAGCGTGTTTGCTTTGGAGATTTAGGTTGCGATTGGTTTGGACTTTTCTGTTGCTGAGGAGCAGGTTTTTCAGGTGTATTTATGTCGGAAGAAGAAGACTCTATGGGATAAATAGAGGGTATGACATTCTTATCAATTAATTCAGGCGTGTGTTCAATATAAGGATGCAGTGACTGTCATAGGAACGTACTGTTTCTACGGTATTTATTACCATGAGAGTCTTTAACTACATAAGACCTTGGAGCTGGATGTTTTTCTATCACTACTACTAGCTCCCAAACCTTACCTTGCTGCAACCATATGCTATCACCCTTATCAAAAGGGGGGCGTTTAACCACACTCCTGTCATGTATATGTTTTAGTTTCTCTTGTTTTAGCACAAGTTTCTTCTTTAGGTCATTATTGGTTCTCATAGGTGTTAGTAATTACCCTTTTATCGGTAGCTTGGTGCGTTAGTACTCTTCTGTTCATCATCATTTGGGCTGGCGACAAATTCAGATCTTGTATGGGTGTGTTTCTATACTCAATCAATGAGTACCTCCAATGTCTTTCTAATTATTGATTTTACTATTGCTACAGCTTTTTCTGCCATCCCATTTGGTTGTCGATAGCGTGGACTAGAAGTAATTGCTTCAAAACTCTAATCTTTTGAAAATAATTTAAATTTGAAACCTGAGAAAGGCATACTATCAGAAATGACGGTTTCTAGAATGCCATATTTTGACAACATGGATTTTGGTTTTACAATAACCTCCTGTGCTGTTTTGGTCTTTAACTGTGCTAATTGAATCCATTTAGAAAAATAGTCAATTACAACTAAGTAGCCGTTAGCAACAAAACTGAGAATATCAGTTGCTACTTTCTGCCATGGCCTATCAGGTAGAGAATGAGGAAGGAGTGGCTCCTTAGGATTTGAGTTTCTGTATTTCTGACATATGGTACATTTAGATACACATTACTCTGGGTCTTTGGACATGCCTGGCCAGTACGTAATCTCTCGAGCACGGGCCTTGCACTTAGAGATACCCAGATGTGACTCATGAATGAAGTCAAGCATCTGATTCCGAGGAGCTTCGGGTACCACAAACTTGTCAAGAAATACTACACCTACACCATCTTTGACATGAATATTATGGCGTATGTTCCAAAAAGGTTTAACTTGCTGAGGGATATTGTTTTTCGCCCTAGGCCTCCCATCTTGATCAAACACTATTATTGACTGAAGAGATCGATCACTATTAGTAGAGTCAACGAATTTTTCTCTTTTTTATTGTAAAATAGGGAAATGTTTTGACATGGAGTGAATAACATATTGATGTTCCGGGTCATCTTCAACTGGATCTCGAAGATAAGCTCTGGAGAGTATCAGCCAAAAACATCTGCTTACCAGGCAAGTATTTGACATTAAGTGTGTATTTAAGAAGTTTAAGGAGCATTCGTTGAAGGCGTGCTAATACTTTGTTGATATCCTTTTGAAAGATAGATTCAAGGGGTTTGTGGTCAGTTTGAATTAGGATGGTTCCACAATATGTGTAGTGATGGAACTTTGATACTCCAAATACAATACTAAGTAATTTCTTTTCAATTTATGCATACCACTGCTCAGTTTCTGTGAGGTCTAATGATGCAAATCCTACTGGGTGGCCGTTTTAAATAATGCATTAACCTAAACCATCTTTAGAATCGTCAACTTGAACAGTAACGTGTATTTTTCTATCAAATATAGCTAGTATAGGAGATTTAGTCACTAAAGACTTAAGTTTGTTGAATGCTTTAGCATGTTCTGGATGCCAAGAATAATCTGTGTCATTCCTTGTTAGGCAACGCAATGGCGCTGAAATTTGAGACAGATTGGGTATAAATTGTGAAAGATATTTGGTCATACCTAAGAAACTAAGTAGCTCTGCTTTTCTTGATTGACTCGGCATTTCCACAATTGCCTTGATGTGATTGCTGTCAGGACAACCCCCTTGTTTTGATATGACTTGTACAACATATCGTACCTCTGAGACTCTGAATTGAATCTTATCGAAATTGAACTTAATACCAGTTGTCTTTGCTCTTTCAAAAACCTTTGTTAGCATAGCACCATGGTCAGCTATAGTTGAACCTGCGACAATAATGTCGTCAAAATAGATCTCACATCCCCTAATGTCTCCAAAATTTTGTGAATTATTCTTTTGGAATACCTCTGGAACCGAGCAAATGCCAAATGGCATCCTATGAAAACGGTACCATCCGAATGGTGAATTGAAGCAAGTTAGGTCAGAGCTACCAGAAGCCTTCCTTCATGTCAATAGCTGAAAATACAGATTTCCCCACTAGGTTGGCGGTTAAGTTACTAGATGTGGGAATAATAATATGTTATCTTTTAACGGTTTTATTAAGATCCCTTCGATCTATACATACCCGCAAATTTCCATTTGGTTTCTCAACTAGTACTAGACTACTAACACAATCGGTGGGTTTGTCGACTTTAGATATTATTTCTAATTTTTCCAGGTTGTCTAAAGTTGACTAACTTTCCTAAAAGACTACCAGGGATTCGCCTCGGTGGATGAACAACTGGTTTAACCCATCTTTCAGTTCAATATGATGTGTACCTGGCATTTTCCCAAACCCATGGTTAAGGCATAACCAAGGATAACAGTACTTAAGCTTACTGTTATCCTTGGTGATGGGCATGCCAATCATATAAACACTCGCTTTATGATGTTAAGGCTTACACATGCATCAAGGCCTAACAAGGCATTACAGTCTAGCAGGTTGACAATAGAAAATTATATTGATGCCTGTTCACCTTTTCTAGTTGTACGAGTACATAACAGTTTTACACTAGCCACTGGCTTTTTTTGTTATTTTGACCAAATGCTAACATAACCACCTTAGATTGTTCTGTGGGTGTTGGATTTTATCTAATATGTTTAGAGGAAGAATACTTGTCTCCGCTCCACTATCCAACATAAATTTAACCCTAAGTTTGTTTTCAATTGTTATATCCTCATTCCACTAATTAGCATTTACCATGTCTATGTTTACAACTTTGATATTGGTGTGTACAGATTAACACTATCAGACATAAAGGCTCTCTGGCTCAGATTCATTATTTGGATCATGTGACTTTCTACATGAGACTAGTTCAACCTTTTTAAACTTAGGCCTACCTTATTTACACTTTTATAATTCTTTGGGCACCCTTTTGCGAAGTGATTATATAGATGGCAGTAAGAGCATTTTTTCCCATAAGCCGGGTAAGAACTATATTTATTACTATTACAGCACTTTATGCACATAAATATATTTTGTTTAACTTTGCTTGCAAACGCATCCCCCAATTTATTTGGTATTTTCATTAAACTTTCCACTTGTATAGCTTGGGCTTGGTGATGACTAATTTCAGAAGCTCGGCAGTACCCTGAAGCTTTCGCTAATGTCATATCAAAAATTTGATTGGACCTGGTGGTTTAAAGCTTTTGCTAATGTCATATCGAAAATTTGATTGGACCTGGTGGTTTAAAATAATGTTCCATTATTACATAGAACATAATTCAATTCAACACATCACTATCTTTACACAATTATTCAAGACAGTAAATAATAAGCTAACGTTTGTTAACTTCTGACATAATATTTGGTCCGTTACACAATAACTCGTTATTTCAGCTAATATCAGACTAGCTTTTATTGTGCTACTTATATTAGTAGAGTTGCACTGAATATATGTCACTCATAACATTTCTAAGACTACCAATTTAACATATAAAATATTACTAATATACAAGTCAGTGCAAATGTTTAGGTCAATTTGTACTGTTTTCCCCTGTTCTCTTGAAAGGTTAGGTTTTGATAGTTTACCATAGCTTACACCAAAAAAGGATAACTACTTTATAACCTACATACAAAAATAAAGCTGACTTTTCATGTATGAATAAATTAACCAAACCATATAATTTCAGTAAGTTATGATTTTGTGTGTCCTTGTGAGTAGAATGACAATGTAAAATTATTCATTATTCGATATTTTATCTAAAAATCTCTTATATATATTCAAGTTTTGGCACTCCTTCGCCTGTTGTTGACAGACTATTTTCTAATCCAAACTTTATTCAAGGGGTATAGGTTACGATAAACTATTTAACCCTAGCAATTTTAATATTATTTTATGTCAATTGATTTGTGAATGATTAATATTGTTTATCAAAAATAATAATTAATACTAGGTCTAACATCAACATATCAAGGTCAACAATATATTTTTTTAAATGTAATATATTGTGGCAGTGATGTGACTTCAACATTAAAAGTTGAAACTAAGAGGGAGTTTAGCAAGCACAGCGGTTCCATAGCACCAGAACAGAACAATGTTTCATGAACTACGCTCTGCTACCAAAAATTGAATTCACTTTATGACATGTACTCTTATAGGTACAACATTTTGTGTATTATCTAAGAGTGGGATATAGGCTGAATTAGTTTTAGAAAAAAGTATGGCTTATTTTCGGGCCAATTGGGTACCATCCTTCCAACCATATAGCTCTATTTTATTTTCAGTCAAAGCAGTCTTTTATTTAAGCAGCAATACATTTGTCAATAAATAATTTTAAATGGCAAGTTTAGAAAACTAAATACATGCATTTGTAGTGAAACTATGAAATCGTCTCAATTAGTGTCCATTTTAAACTTTGAAATGAAAAATTGGTTTACAACAATAAAAAAAAACTTCAGAGAACTTCTTGCAATATATTTAATAAAAAATTGCATGATGGTCTTATGAAATTTTGTTTCAACACTTTCATATAGCTTGCTTTAGATTAAAATGTGTGAGAGAATAGTAATAAAAAATTATTTGAAAAAACATACAACAGAAAAGAGGATTTTTCCAACTGTCTTTAGAAATAAACTTTGTTATAATGAAGTTGTTAAAACAAGATTTCACTTAAGAAGAGATTTCACAAACATTCTTCCACATAAAATCTACATTATAAGTGTGAAACAATAATCACTATAAAGATTAATGGGTTCATAACCAAAATAATATGAAAAATATTTTGTACATTTAAGACAACGTCACTTAGGAAATGAATGCAATCAAGCATTGACTTAATAAACAATATTCATGTGAAGTTTGTTAACCAAGTGTTGTTCACTTTAAAGGTCGAGTGTCAAAATAAAACAAATTACTCCTGATTAACTCTGCTAATAAATGGGAATTGCAGTGTCAATTTAAATTATTTGTCCACACTTCACTGATTTAAAAAACAATTTCAACTCAAAATATCAGGTCTTGTTAAAATTATGTCTATAGTTTTCTTTTTTATACTAAAGGGGTATGTATATATATAAAATTATAATTAATATTTTACACATCATTGACATTGTAAAATTAAGAATGTATCATCCCATTCTCATGCTTGCACAACTTAACTATGGCATTAGCTCATATTGTTCATAAGTTCCATTCACGGACTGTACACTTTCTTGATGTAGATCAGATTATTTTTAATCACCCCCTCCCCTTCCACCTCTGAAACCACCCCTACCTCTCCCCCCACCAAACCCTCCCCTTCCTCTACCAAAGCCACCACC
>CABFOV010000134.1:219366-281960 GCA_902141375.1 Timema poppense
CTCCGCCAAAACCTCCTCCACCAAAACCCCCTCCTCCTCTACCCCCTCTAAATCCGCCACCACCACCTCCCCTGCCACCCCCATCACTGTAAACAATGGATATCCTCTTGCCTTCCAGCATTGTTTGATGGAGTGTCAACGATTTCTGGAAAGATAAAAGTGAACCATGTTAAATTTCATTGTATGAATATTCTCTAGCTAGGCAATAAATAAAATGAAGGCAATCCTCTATATAGCATTGGACATGTTTTAAAAATTAATAAAAAACATAATTGTTACTAAATTTCTTAAAAACCATGTCCTCTAGATGTAATTGTGATCAATTATAAAAGGATGTATGTTTTATTTTATAGTAATTCACTCAGAACCTTGCTAGGTAACAGCAAAGTTTATTTTGAACATGAAGCGCAAATGTCTCTTATTTTATTTCAGTTAGAAAATTATTCAAGTGTGGAATATATTGGAGCAATAAATTAAAATATATGTTCAGTTACACCACAAAACAGAATTTAAAGTGTATTATTAACCGACAGGTTGCTGTTATGTAGCGGGCTCCGCACCACCTAGTGGGAACATGGCCGACGCTTGGGCTCGGTGTGTTTTTAACATATATGATTTTGATAAGGCATTGTACGCTCTACAACTTTTATTGCCGGTAAAACTTGAATAAAAACACAAATAGCGCTCCAAATTAAAAAACTGTACAATTTTAGCTACAGCGTGTATCTTTATTACTATATTTACTATTATTGAGGCTACTCGTAGACCTCAAGTACCATAATATTAGAGAAATGCAATAGGGATATGTTGAAAATCAGGCCTCTGTATAACATAGCAAGGGACATACAAAATTTCATGTGTTAAAATAAATTTGTACACAAATTCCACTGTTTTCACACGAAGAACACGAATTTAAGCTTTTATTCTAAATAAACACAATTTCTTTGTAATTTAGCAAATATCACATCATGAATTATAATATAAATATGATGTGAGCAGTATTAATGACATCTGATGATCCATCAAACTGGAGAAAGAAGGCATTACAGTTACATGTCTACTTGCAATTGTTCTCACATTTTAACCCAGCTGTTTAACATGGTGCATAACAGTATTTTGAGATAAATGTAGGACTTTAAGGTTCTAATTTCATTCTTGATTTTTAAATCCTCAAACAGTACACCTATTTCTAAAAACACATGCTTAATAAACATAACATAACTAAACAGTTTATATTTCTTTGGAATAAAGTGACTTACTTTGAACGTTACAATGGTTACTGCTTTCGGTGGTAAAAATAGCTTTCCAAACAAAGTTTGTTGAGTCGATAACCTATATTTAAGTTCTCTAACGTCACTACTAGGAAGAAAGTCCAACTGGTATTTAACCCCAAATTCCACTTATTAGGTATTGCCACTGTAGCATTAGAAATTAAGCAACATTTGACATAAGTGTGAGAGAAGGATGGAAGCAAATAAATGAGGTAGGAAAAATGAAACCATTTTACTAAATTGGTCTGGCCACAGGCTGGAAACTGTTTATGATTGATTACGACATATTATAAAATATTTGGATGTGCCTAAAATATTGACTCTGGACCTTGTATTGATTCCAGTCCTGCTCCATTCTTTAAAACTATGCGAAATAAAGATGGCATTGAAATGTAATCCTTTAAATGTATAACACACTTTAAAACATCTTTAATAATGCATATATATTAACCTTCTGGTCCTCCTCTGAGTTGACTGCAAGAAGAACACTGTAGAATGGCGAGGGGTTGTTGGGGCCGCCCAACTGGATGACATCCTTCACGTCACAGACACCATTAAAACGTTTTTTTATGTCTTCCACAGTTACCCTAAAGAAAAAAGAGTGCAATGATAAGCCAGGAAATGTGAAATCAGTAAAATATATTAAGTTAGAATGGTTAGGGATAAGTGAAGGGTTGCCACTATTTTCTTATTATTGAATTCTCGGTTTTCCAAGTTTCCAAGTAGTAGTTCCCATTTTTCTAGAAAACTTAGATTGAAGGTGTAATACAATAATTTTATTTTCCATAAAAGTAACTAGTGAGAAGAAATGTAAATTATGTTTAAATCCTAATTATTCAAACAGTTATTTGACTTGAGAATATTTTTAAATATTTGCTTTGACTTCAAACTGACTTTGTACACTCCTAATAATAAATGATTTTCAAGTTTTCATGACAGGCGCAGCAGCGACATTGTCTACAGGAAACAACTTCAACTTTTTCAATATTTACAATGTTTTCACATATAAAATTCCACTAACTTATAAAAATAAATATGAACTACACTATGCTCGTCATCTAAATAAAAAATCCCTATCGTTTGTGAAATATTTTTACTTTAGTTGCGATCATACAATGCCATTCATGTTACAACCGAGCTTCCTACCCCCCCCCCTCCAAATAAATGATTAGTACCTAATGTAATTTTGTAGTACTTGTCAATGCTTATAGCTTATTGTAGTCCAATAAAATGTCCAACCACTTACAATCAAAATGTTTAAAAACACTTAAAAGTGAGCTTTGAGACCGTCATATGTGGTCAAATGGTCTAAGGCCCCGCGAAGAATGTGGAAATAATAAATGTGACAAGATCTCAAAATTGAATTTGTGCGGAGATGAACTGTGTTTAGATATTATTTAGTTACTGCAGCGTGCTGTTAAGCAGTGTAGATAGCAAGTATTATATAGCGGAAGTGTATGTCATGTGTCACCTCAGTCAGATTTGCCCGTCCGCACCTTCTTGGGACCATGCAAAACATAAAGAACGTTGGTGAAGCACACAGAATGCACACAGCAAAACCAGTGAGTGACCAGACGGTACAAGTTAACCCCAGCTCTACCTCGCGGCGCTTTCAGAGTGTTGCCAAACAGTGTGATGTTCCCAGCAAAAATGTGCCATCATTTTGAAGGGGTCCATCCAAAATTAAAGGGCAAACCGACTGATTTCTTCACAAGGAAGTACGGTGAACTTAAACAAGCAAAGAAAATTATATACTATCACTCAATAACTGTTAACAAAGTGGCTTTAATGGGGTTCTTCCAGTCAGTTAACGAGTTTCTCAAGCTGGCAAAGCCCATATCAAACCTTCCGTAAAGGACATAGTGGCGTGTATTCTGGATGGAAAAGCTAAGATATTAGTAAACACTGTTCCATTGTCAAATAACCCAATCTTGTGGCAAATCAGGGACTTGGGACGTGAAAAGCTATCTTACTTTCATGAATAAAAGGTATTAAATGTTCACTACAAATGAATGAATCTCTGGATGCGGCAACTTTAATAGTATTTATGTGCTACCAATACTTGGGAGTTTTTTTCAAGAACATCTGGTTCTCTGCAGTATGTATGCGATTTACACAATTGGCAATTTAAAAATTAATCGAAGAACTTATCACAGTGAGTGGCATCCCACGAGATAATTGTGTTGATGTGTGCACAGACAACGCAAAGGCCATGACTGGGAAGACATCCAGTGCTATTTCACGAATAAAACAAAAAGTTAGGTAGTGCAGCAGTAGCCACTGTCCCCTCCGCCGCCATGCCCTTGATGTGAAAAAATGCCCCCCATGCAGAGCCAGATATTCGATTACAACTGTCCTAAATTCAAACAAATACAGCCTTGACAAAATCGTCCTATCCCTCTCTCGGGAATCTAAGTTCACGGTATATACTTTATCAGTTTTTATGCCAAGTGACCTTTTTTTCTAATGTGAAAATGGTTTTAACTACAATATATTTGTGGATAACATTGTGTGGATTTACAATACCTGCTTTGAATTAGTTATCAAATATGTTGCCTTACTTTTGTTTTTTGTTGATGTAGTCAAGTTTCTTATTTCTATGAAATTAGTGGAGAAAATAACATCTAAAATTAAATAAAACTTGATGTTTATTATGCCGAAATGCTTAAAAATTTGTTTACACCGCCAATTCTGAGTGTCATTCAGTTTAGTGCCTATGTAGGGGCTAGTTGAAAATATCGTCGCACTAATGCCAAAGATTAATTTATAAGGGAAACATTAAGTTTAGATCAAAATTTAAGCTATTTAGAAATCGAAAAAATTTGTGCTTTTGCTATGTGGACAAATTTAAATTAACTTAGGGAAAAATTAAGTTTAGATCAGAATTTAATTTATTTAATCAAAAATAATTTGTGCTTTTGCTATGTGGTAAAATATATACTAACTTTAAGTTAGATAAAAACAGTAAAAAATGCATGTACATGCCTTTGGAATTAAGGGCAGCGGTAGTGCTACGTGATGAATTTATTTCCTGAAAAGTGCTCTGCGATCCAACAGGTTTAAGAACCGCTGGTCTACAGTATTAATTAGTCTCATAATAAACAACTAAAAATGATGGGGAGATCAGGGTTTGAATATCAGTTGGGTGTTGAGGGTTTTTTCTTCAAGTTTTTCACTCTCCCTCCCAGCAAATATGGGTGCACTTAAAAATTTAAACGTGTGCAACCCCAACAGGTAGTTAGTGCGCTAAAAAATCTTCAAAGGGGGTCTAAGTCCAAAGCTAAATGAATCTTAACCCTCTTCTGTTGAGGACTTCAGGCAAACATCCTTTGAATTTTTGTTTTTGTTGGGTACAGGCTTAATATAACCTTTTCAAGTTAATTATGATGGAAACTGATTAACATTTCACTTTAGGAATAATATTTTTACAGTATCTGAATCAAATTTCATATTTCAGTGTCAAAAATAGAATAAAAGTATATTTCTAATAGTGGTCAACACCCTGTTTAAATATTAATTATGAAGATATCTAACCTACTCTTTCGTGGGAGGCACATATTCCATATAAAATTTTACATTTCTCATTCCTATGCTATATATTATAAACAAGAATAACCCTAACAAGTAATAAGATGATAATATAAAACTCAAGTACATAAAGTACAAAACAACCACAGCATGAAGATAAAATCTGTCTTGAGAAGCATAATATTAAAATTTCTAGCATAGAATAAAATATAGGCTAAACTATAGATAAAATATCAGGTGTGATCTTTTTTAAATACATACTTCTTGAGACAGCTATCATAATTTTGGGAAAGATTAAAAAATGGACACAACAGATTATGTCGATTAAACATTATTTTTAAAAAGAGGCCTTGGTTAATATGCATACTTACTGTTTTGGAATATTCGAGACAAACATCTTGAAATCAAAACTCTCTCGTGGCCGGAAACCCTGGGAGTCATCCTGGAACTTTTGCTTCTTCGCAGGTGTTGAGATCTTTAACTCGTCTTCAGAATCATCCTCTTCATCATCACCGGCTGAACTCTTTTTCTTTAGGTCAGGTTTGCCAGGTTGTTTTTTTGAAGGTTTGGAGTCATCTTCATCCTCATCGTCATCATCATCATCGTCATCATCCTCTTCTTCACTATCCTCTAAATCAACACCCCCCTTACCGCCTAAGGGTTTAACAGCTCCAAATGAAGGTTTTTTTGCTGTTTGTTCTTCTTCGTCATCCTCGTCATCTTCATCATCGTCATCATCATCTTCATCACTGTCGTCATCAGCAGCATTCGTCTTTTTAATTTGAGCTTTCACTGTTCCTTGAGCTGTTTTGGAAGCTTTGGTTGGGATAGTTTCTTCTTCATCATCGTCATCATCATCATCATCTTCTTCATCACTATCTTCGTCTGCTAATTGTTGCTTTCCCCCAGGTGTAGATTCATCTTCACTGTCATCTTCGTCATCTTCATCATCATCGTCGTCATCATCAGAGTCTTTTTGCTAGAAATATTACACAAAGTTAAGTTTTACAGCAAGAATAAAACGAATTACACAAGTGTTAAATAAATTAATTTATGATGGCTGAGAAAATTTTAAAAGGGCAACTCTTAGAAATGTTCATACCTTGGGTGGTGCTGGCCCGTTCTTCTTCCCACCCTTTTGACCAAACTGCTTGAGGGACTGAGGAGTTTGTTTTCCCAGGAACTGTTTGGGTGTGGACACCTGCCCATTTAGAGATTTTTTCCCTGGTGTGCCTTCAACAAGAGACTTGTTCTTGTTCTTCTTTCCCTCACTTCCAGCCAAAGACTGATTACTATCTCGCTTCTTCTGGGGTGTTTTGGAATTGGCGCCCATCATCAAAACTGCTGCACATAAAAAACTTGAACATAAGTTTAAAGAAAAGGATAAAATATAGTAAAATTAACTGAAACACAAGAAATTAAGAACTTAATGAATGCTTAGTCAAACGGCTAGTGTTTAAGGTAAGCCTACAAAGAGTGGCAGAAAATCTCATACTGACAACTTGTGGGATGTTTACTTTTAGAAGGAAAAAAAACACAACAAATAAAGTGTTAGTGACCATGTCTCAAATGCTGGAGTTGTGAAAGAACCGTTTGCTAATGTTCGAGATGATACCAAACACAAGATAGAAGTATTGATTTGTATCTGTAGACTGCAACTGATAAAGTGCTTCATCACCTCAAGTTCAGAGGACTTTATGAGGCACTAAATATCACTAAAGAATCATCCCATGTCAAGTCAACAAGGTCCTCAGCCTCGTATTTTCTACTTATTTTAAAAAATTTGGTATATTGAAAGAACCACTTGAGACAAATGCCAATGTAAATTTAATTTTCATATCTTTTTTATTTATGAAGTTATAGAGGTGCAAAATTTGTGATTTGAACAAATTTAGTCACCATCTTGTTAACTTTTAACATTGAATATTTCAGTAACTATAGAAGTGATTAAAGTGTTTTTGGAAATATCTTGAATAGCTCTTTCATGAGATGTTACTTGACTATATTAAGAAAAGAACCAAAAAACACATTGAGATAAACATTTTGTCGGCCATTTTCTCAAAAACTTTTCCTTTCTAAAAAAAAGTTGTATGTATACTATTACTTATTAAATATGCAATATTTGAATACAGGATGCAAATGGGTTCAAGAGTTATGTTAGATTCAGTAAAACAGGAATTTCCATTTACATTAATTTACTTAGTCACGAGTTTGCTCCCTTTATCCTTGAAGTTAATTGACTAGAAAGCTTAAATGTTATTCAAATGTAATAATTAAATCTACAAATATATTACCAGTACTAAGAATAATAAATATAACTGACATTTTTTAACACTTAAACACATAGGCATATTAGTTATTCCTTCTACAGTCGCCCCATGGCTTCTTTGGTGTTGACCAACAGCCCAGAGCAGACCGCTTTGAAAAGTTACCAGACCAAATTATGTATCCTTACGCTGAACAATATGAACTGCAAAAACATGTTTTTAGCAGCTGTCACTTCTGACAGTCAAAATTTAGCTGTCAGTCAGCATCAAAGAAGCCATGGGGCTACTGTATATATTCCATTCACGATAGGTTTTTACCTGGATGACAGTTCGAAAATCATATGTTTAGGTTTTTGGTAGCCAACACTTGTAAAAGATCACAGTTTTGTTACAATTGTAAATATCTTTAATTACCTATTATATATTACATTTAAAATAACGTAAACTTAAATTTTCTCATACTATTTAATTTTTTTAAATAATTTATTTTTGTCTAACTCTAAACAATATTTTAAACATAATTATTATTATTAGCACCGCGTCTTACTACCCGTTCAGGTTATACGCACTTACGCTAATGTGTAATGGTAGGGTGATTGTGAGATGAAATGGAGGACCTACAGTTTAACGTGGAATCCGAACCACAGTGGAGGCCTGGCATTCCTCACATTCACAAGATGTCTTGTCAGAGGTGAAGGAAGGGTTTGGTAATTAGATAAATCTTTGCCGGGACCGAGGATTGAACCCCAACCGCCAGCATAGAAGTCTGACACCTTAACCCCTAGACCGCCAGGTCACCTTTGAACATAATTAAGTACTATTTTTTTTTGTTTTATAACGTTACTGATTTTGTGTAATATTGTGCATACATCAATATTTTTTAATACAAGCATCGTATTTACTTGGAAAAGAGAAAAATTGTTGTCATTTTTTTTTACATACAATACATGATTTTATGATTATTTTATCGTATTTTGAAATATTTAACTGAATAAAGTATTTTCATCAACTACGTGTCCGCATCATTGTAAAAAACTTGTTTACCGTTATGTTTAATCATATGGTTTAAATTCATCAGTCGCCATTTTGAGGCTATGCTCGTTAAGAGGTTTTGTGAAAGTGGTGTTAATATTTTTAAAGGGGAATACAACTATAAATAAACTTTGTGTCCGAACCCAGTAGCGGATTTAGGTTTGAGGATGCCCTAGGCCCGAGACGATATGGCGCCCTTTTTTTGTAACAATATATATATAAACATATATATACATATACCCTAATTTTGGTTGGAAGAACAGTAGAGAAAATCAAAACATATTTATTTGTGGCCAACATTGATAATATCTTATTATATTATTTGTGTTATTTGATAGGTATTGATAATATCTATCAAAAGTAACATCTGCAGATGACATGACTCTATGTATGAATATATTAACATTGTTTTAGTAACTTTAGTAACTAACTTCTACTGTTCTTCCAACCAAAATAATACTATATATGTGTGTGTATAAAATAATGAAAATAATAACAATAATAAGAAATCTATCTAATTCAGGTATAAATTAAACATTTATTTTTTTAACATAACAATTAAATATAGAATTAATAAATTGCTTGTAATTAAAATATAAATTATTTTTATCTGATTAATCATATAATAAATTTTTTTCTTGCTTTCATCCGTGCGAAAATATCAATGACCTCCTCATACTTAATTTCTTGAACCAATTGTACTTCAATGGTTAGTAATGCAAGTGCATTTAGTCTGTCTTGTTTCATACTTGCATGCAAATAACTTTTCACTCTTTTCAGAGTGGAAAATGATCTTTCTCCAGAACAATTCGTTGGCGCCCCTCAAAATTTGCCGCCCTAGGCCCGGGCCTAAGCCTAAATCCGCTACTGGTCCGACCTCAAATAAATATATAAATAATATTGGCCTAAATTACTGCGGTTAACTATCACATTAATATATTACCATCCGTTTTCATTAGTCATCCAAAGTGATAGATGTCAGCTGTTGGCGTAGTGATATATTAGGGATTACTTCTAGTAAACATTTCGAGCGGTCATTCAGGTAAACTTAGCTCGTGAATGCCTTATATGTATCCTGTTGACTGAACAGCTGAAACTTCCTGTTTTGTCAAAACATATGTTCTACCAGTTGCAGTCAGGGGTCAACTTTTGTAAGAACTGATGACACATGCAATACTAAAATGTCAGGAACTTGTGGGTAAACAAATGATGGAGCTAGTCCATGTGGATGTAGAAAACTGATTTTGAGTTCATCAGTGTTTTCATTTATAGATAACACAACCCAATCACCAGTGTCCATCACATGTGCAAGTAATAAATCAACCTGTTTCATCCATTTCTAGCTATCCTTTGACTTGCGTGATACTTTCAAGTTTTGACTCCTTTGCTGAAGAATAAACCTTTATCAGTTTCCCTGATTGCAACAGAATGACACAATGAAGTTTATGTGTTCCAGGAATGTATCCTGAATTTTCCAATCTCTCCTGCAAAAATATCTATACATTTTCATATTCTATTGTCACAAATATGAATGTCATTCCTTATATATGTGACTGGCCCATTCATATAACTGTCTTGGTGTCATTATTTGCTCTGCATAGGGCTTCTGTAAACTGGCTCTAGCAACTAGACACTTTACAGTTCCCCTACACCATCACAAGCATTTTTACCATGTGATGTGGCAAAGAAGTGCCACTATGCTTTGCATCTAGTCTTGGTGATGTAAACTCAAATTTGTAAATTTCTTGCGATTTTTATGTGATCGGGGTTCAATCCTCGGTCCCGGCAAAGATTTATCTGATTACCAAACCCTTCCTTCACCTCTTACAAGACATCCTGTGAATGTGAGGAATGTCAGGCCTCCACCATGGTTCGGATTCCACGTTAAACTGTAGGTCCTCCATTTCATCTCACAATCACCCTACCATTAACACATTAGCATAAGTGCGTATAACCCGAACGGGTAGTAAGACGCGGTAATAATAATATAATGTGATGTTGCCTCAGTAGCGAAAAAGTAGTGTTAAGGAATTTGATTAGCTTTCTCTGAAATGTATAAAATGCTGTTTTAACATGCTGAAGGCACTCAGATTATCACAAAACTTTCATGTTTAACAGTGGGTGGTTCATCTGATGACTGGGACTTGATTGGGAGCCAGTGACTCATTGTTTTTGTGCTATCAACAGTTATTTGTTATGTTCAGCTGATTTAGGGATAGATTCTAAATACAATAAATACCGTCCTTTTGCTGCATGGAATGAGGGTTGAGGTGAGTAGCTTTTCAACACTTCAGTCAGTACTTTTGATGTGGCAGTGGCATTGTGAATTGTTTATCACAGTGGAAAGATAGGTGAAAACGTTTTTTATACCGAATCTAACAATTCCTGAACCCATTTGCATCCCATCTTCAAATGTTTCATAGTTATTACGCAATAGTATACATACAACTTCTTTTTGAAGGGGGGAAATAACCCCTTTTTGAGAACATGGCCACCAAAATATTGATTATAACATTTTTTAAACAGCTAATTAAAATCTCATAAGAGCTATTCAAGACCCTTCCAAAAACACACAAATCACTTCTATAGGTGACCAGGTTACTGAAATAGTTAATGTTGTAAACAAGATGGTGACAAAATTGGTTGAAATCGCAAATTTTGCACCCCTATAATTTCACAAATAAAATAGGTATTGACCTGAAATTTTTCAGTCAAATATCTCAGGTGGTTCTTAGAGTATGCCAAATTTAAAAAAATAAAAAATGTAAAGTTGAAAAGTTCCTTTACATCGGTTGATTTTATATGGAATGCCCCTAAATTTTCTAGACATTCTTGAGCTCATAAAAAGTTCAAACTAATCACATTCATTTGTGATTCTTGTTGGTGGGTGATTGAAGTGTGTGTGCCAGAGAAAGACTGCAACGTCCACTTTCTTTGTTAGTAACCATATAGTTTATTATGATATATTTTTAGGCTAGTGTTTAAATTTAAGAAAATCCCGACATATAACACCCCCTTCTTCCAAACTCCAGCGCTAGTTTAACTTTTACATTAGATTATTAGCAGTATGGATATATTTTCCTTACAATTGACATCTTAGTCTACAGTATTCAATTAGATCTAAGGTAATTCAAATTGCTTTTCAAAATTAGCAGGAAAACAAGAATTTGGCTCAACTTTAAGCTCAAAATGTTTCTTACTATGCAGAACAAAATAGGAGAAAGTGGGGCACATTGGTGCAAATTGATTATTTTCTAAACAAAAACTTATGTTAGTGCTTTTTTTATGTTGGTAACACAGTTTTATACTTCCTGTTTGCCCAGAAATGAAGACTTTCAAGAAAAAAACTGACAGCAAATTTTGATGGGCAGTAGTCAATTGCAAGTGCCTTGAGTGTGATTATTAATGGGGGACACTGAAAAGCTCTGTGTGCGAGAGGCATGGTTTAAAAGTAATGACCCCTTTAATCGCCAAAAATATATATAAGTTAATAACTTATTTGAATGATTCAAATGATGAATAATAATATAGCACCGCGTCTTACTACCCGTTCGGGTTATACGCTTTTTAAGTACTATATATGCTAATGGATTAGGAATTGGGAAGGGGGAATTAAAGGAAGTGAACCCAAATTTGCATGGAAGGAGAGTGGAAAACCATTTAGGAAACCCCCCCAGTTCACTTAGCTCAAAATATACCACAAAACAGTTTTTACCAATAAACAAGAACTAATCCTCTCTGATTATTTAATAACAAGTTCAAAAATACAATATGGAATTATATATCAGCTAGAAAGAAAATTTGCCCACACGTATGCCAAAAGATTAGGACAAATAGAAGAGATTAAAATTCTACTTTCATGGACTGGAAATTAAGCAGGGAAAGACTGGGAGTTGGGATTCTTAAAGCGATTTCCTAACCTCAGACTAAGCCAAAAAAGCAGGAAAATACTAGCTTGTCAAGGGGAATAAGATTTAATAAGGCAAATGTAAATGCTTTTTTCGATAATTTTGAGGAAACTTTAGAAAAATACTAAGTATTTTCAAACCACATTTACAACCTTGATGAGACTGGCTTTACTAGTGCTGCAAGCTCCCAAAATTGTGGCAAGAACTAAACAAGTCAGACAAGCAGTTTCAGCAAAAAGAGGAGAACTAGTCATCTTCTGTGCTGTTGTTATAGTTTCCTAGAAAACTGTATAAATCTTGATTTTTGAATGGTGTACCCTCTGGAAGTTTAGGCTTATGTTCACCTTCAGGATGGTTGAATATGAACCTATTTGTTGATGTCATTAAACATGTCAAAACATTCACTAGAGCTACAAAATAAGACCCTATTCTCATTATTTTAGACAACCATGACTCTCATGCTTTCCTAGAAGTAATACTCTACTGTAGAGAAAAGTGGAATTCACTTTGTCACATTCCCGCCTCATTGCACACATCGGTTGCAGCCCTTAGATGTTGCTCTTTACAACCCATTAAGTCACATTTGAAGACAGCATTTAATAATGGGATGTTAGCACATCCTGTAAGAACAATCACCATCTATGAAATATCTGAACTGGACACTTCAGCTTACACCCTTCGAAATATAGTTTTGTCGTTAAAAAAACAGGATTGTAACCTCCAAATCTTTGTTTCTTCAAAAGAAAATTTTGAATGTGCTTTTGTAACAGACCAACCTGCTCTCTCACATGAAGATCTACCAAATGAAATAGTTACATCACAACCTACCCCCTCCACTTTGTCATGTGAAGACCCAATTGAGGGTGTTGAAGACATGTTTTCAACAATAGAAACAACAATAGAAAGCAGTAGCTTTAAGCCAGACGAGAAAATGCCAAAAGCTGTTACACCAATATCTGTGCGACCTTATTCGAAAGTCAAGCCAAGGAAATTGTGCATAAAGACGAAAAAAAAAAAATCAAATCAAGAAAATTAACTTCAATATCGGAATAAAATAGAGTATAAACTGAATTAGAGGAAAGAAATAAGCATAAGAGTCATGCTATGCAGTTAAAAAATCATAAGTTAGAAAACCTCAACGTGAAGATTCTAAGTGTGACCTAGATGGGAGGTTTTCTGACAGCGTTTTAGAATGCAACCTTTATGACTCGGCTATGGATATACCCGATTATGATAAAAATTAAAAGTGTTTCAGATTTTCTGCAAATATCAATGAAGAAACAGGAAAATCAAATGTAGGACTGACGCAGTCTTCTCCAGGTCTTGGTTAACCATGAACATGGAAGGCTACCAGCCATGCGCCTTCTCACGGTGTCGGTTGCAGTGTTTGACTAGCAATTGTTTAAGTATTATCGTTTCGTCTGCTAGAGCACTGACTTCCGTATAGTTGTTGCCTTTTGAATAATTTAATGCAGTCTTTGCTATGAACACAGCGAGAAGTGTAAAATCATCAAGACTGCACCAAGTCTAACTCAAGGGTCCGACTAGGGAGTCTTGGACTATTCAGATACAGCCTTGGGCTATTGAGAAAACTGCCAATTTCATTTGATTTTAATAAGTCTCAAAGAATAAATTGTTACAGCCAATTCAAGCTTAGTTGATATGTATAAAATAGTGGATAAGATTTACAAGAATGAGATGAAGACATAGAACTAATTCATCTCTCTTTGGGTCAGGCCAATGTATATAGATGTTTAAAAGTGTATTACCCCGATATAAATAATGCTTTAAATTCTAGGCCTAAAATGTATTCACTTGTCGAATTCATTCATAATTTATCTTTCTCTTAAAACTATGCGATTCCAAAATTGGCAAGATATATCATGGATAGTAACTAACTTCTTTAAATCAAATACAAAGACTGTACACCTAACTTATACTAAATGTAACCTTAAATAGCTAAAATGCATTAATATATTCATATTTAGCATGATAAACTAAACTCAACATCTAAACATATGATCATAATATTGTGAATGCCATAAAACAATGTTAGAAAAATAAGTACCACGTGTGGGCAATGGCGGCATCTGCAAAGACGCATTTAAACTAAGTTCCATATATTAAATGATTAAACCATTATCATAACTTTATAAATTAGCAAAATAAACTATATCAGATGCTGTGAAGTAATTTATAAGCTCAAAACACGCTCACTTACCTTTTTAACTGCAAAAATTTAATATAATCAATAAGTTTAGCAGCACACCGGCAGTAACAAGAAGAGGAGCAGGTTCTAAAGAACGGAAATGGCGTAGCTTTTTAATACTCTACCTAGTTAGACAATGAGCAGCATGGAAGGTGTGCAAAGAGATCTTTGAAAATCAAGATGGGTCCAAAACTACATAGAAATTGACTGAATATGAATTCTAATAAATTTAATAGCTAGACAAATGAAATTATTAAAATTATTTAATCTCTAATTGAAAATCGCATCGTAGTTGAAAGGTAGATTAAACATCAAATTAATACTTCACATTATTTATTATTTCAATAGTCACATTCTCCCTGATCATCCATTAATATAAGCTACTTCATCAATGTGCTATTGTAAAAGAAAAACTTTCACCTATCAAATGTACCTCTTGGGCCCTATTAACAATAATGGTCGAGGACAGCGATTAGGATAATCTAAGTGACCTTAGTTTGGATTGAATGTATTAAAGCACTTTTTCCAGTGCTTTTTTCAAATTTGTAACTTAAAAGGCACTTTTATACAAATATATTCTGGAAAATAATTTTGACCAGGTGATATGTGGGTGAAACGTTATCTGTAATTTTGTAGAAATTGATATTATAATTGGAGCAGAATGTGTATGTATACTGTGTGTATGTGTATGTATACTGTATTTTTTTTGTAACGGCTTTTTTGTTGTATACTCTTATGTTTAATTGCAGTTTTACTATCATTGGGCTGAATGCATCTAAAATAATGTGGTCGGGTGAGGACAAATAATGTATACCCTGTAATAGACCTCACTTTCCTAAATGTATGTAACTAGTTAGTGAATAAACCACGCCTACATTAGGATGTTAATATGCATACGAGCCAATCTTGGCTCTTTTTGTAAACAACTTATGAATAAATAAATAAAAAACAATAAAATAAAACGTGTCTAGTGGTGGGATTACTACTATAGTATCTTCCTCACAAACCGGGACACTTTAACCATTTTACTTGAAGAAAAGAAACCCTATTTTTAGAGGAAAGAGGGCATTTAGAAAACTAAATAGTTTTGCCCTCCAAATCAAAGGGGAGTACACTGTCCAAGGATTATTTTCATCAAAATGTTGCAAGAAAAATTGACTCACGAAGAAGAGGGGTCAACCCTTTTAAAATTTTAAAAATTAAGATGATTCTAGAAGCTATTCAGTATATTCCTTGACATAATTTTTTTTTATTAGTTTACTCTAGACATTTTTTAAGTTGTGACTTTTATGTCTACACTGTTAGCTGCTTGGAAAAGTGGCGGGAAAAAGTATCTC
Source organism: Timema poppense (assembly GCA_902141375.1). NCBI lineage: Eukaryota > Metazoa > Arthropoda > Insecta > Phasmatodea > Timematidae > Timema > Timema poppense. The sequence goes on from CABFOV010000134.1 coordinate 234,919, forward strand.
TATTTCTGAGCCTAGACGTTGCTGCTATTATGAGGACTTTCGCAGAGCTTGGTCAAGTTCTTGGGAGTTAAACGACTGTTTGATAACTTTTCCCCAACCCTTGGCAAGAGTCTGACAGAAATCGGGGGGCGAGAAAGTCGGTTGAGAATGCTTTTTATCCAGTCTATTTCCCAAAAAATATTTAAGTTCAAGTGTGTTATTGTAAATAGTAATAGAGATAACTTCTGATGCTACAAAATGAATTCTATTCATGTTCGTGATTAGAGAAGTGTCATCTTTTGGCGGTAATTAATTATATTGTGTGAAACAGTGAGTCAGTTGACGTCCCACGTCTAGCCTAATTTGGATACAGGTGTATGTTTATAAGGCTAACCATGTGGAAAATTAGGAAATCAACGCCTAGAATAAAGAGTTTCATCAAGAGCCCAGGATCCCCCCGAGTGAATCGCCAGTCTAAAGTATGTCTTCAATATATCTATGAGACGATATCTTGATTATATTATTAATTTACCGTATCCCAGTGTTTGCCATAAATTCAAAGTAGTACAATACCTACTAGGGAATTTTTGTGTTTCACGGTTAGAATAAGCTGGGTTTTGGAACTCTAAGGGAATTTTACCTGTGCAGTTGATGTGATTTGTTTGTTTTAGTTATATTTATTGCTAATACTTCTAACAGTGGGATAATTTATTGGAAACTCCAGTGGCCTTTTGTGCGAATTTGTAGAGAAGTCTAAATCAAGAATCTAGTAGCCGCCTTTCGGAAGAAGATGGATGTATTTGGTGACAAACAGTGGCGTCGCGTCAGGGCAAGCAAGACAAGCACTGCTTGCTTTTGATTGAAGATATATAATTATTTTATTTAATATTTGCAAAAATATTCTCCTGGTAGTCATTTCAATGTAATTCAAGAATCAGTAGGTTTGGAAAAAAAATCCCAGACATAGCAATGAGCGTAACATGCATGCAAGACGTGCACTTGTCCAGCTAATGGTGGTTGAAAGTTGGTATTTGTCCGACTTTCATCCCATAGCTCTGGATAAAATAGTTCTTATTTGTGTTGTCATATTTTTCGGAGGGGTGAAAAGGGGAAGAGTTGTATGTGTCAGGTGAAATTGCAAGAAGCTGAGCTACGACTTTTTTTAGTCCGAAAGGTGATGACTAGAACCGAAGTCACTATCCCTCTCTTCCCCTTTCAAAACATATTGGGATGGTATGGCATGAAAGTGAAAATTAATATTGTAAACGCGAAAATTTTATCTGCTAGACAGGTGCTTAGAAAGTAGGTGTAATTGTAATAAAACAGCTGAATGCTTGATGAAAACAAATAAATGATTATAATTGAAGGAGGTTAAACCCCAAGATAAATATCAAGGTTTTCAACTGTTTTAAAAGAGTATTAAAAACCCCAAAATGAATATAAAGGTTTTAAACTGTTTTAAAAAATATTAAAAAATTGTTGTTGTTTTTTCATAATATTTAGGAATGATTAAGAATTTATTTACATTAAATACTACCAATATTTTCAAAATCATTCGATCATCATTTTTCAATAAAAAGGGCAAAAATGCCTAGTTTTACCAAATATTGTATGCAAACACCAATGCTGTGTGAATAGTCACTAGCTAAAATTTGTATGCAATCCATGTGACCAAGATATTGCACAATTTCTTACACAACTTTTTGTACAAGAAGCTGTGTCGTGTGTACCGGGCTTTAGAGTTTTGTGGAGTTTATTGTAGAAGATGGTTTTGTTTTGATGTGTGTAGCAGTGAAAGCTAACAAACGAAAGTTTATAACTATATGTCTATAATAAGTAATAACACAAATATGTAAATCACAGAACAGAAGGACGCCCAAAGCCACAACTACCTTTAAAAAAAACTCAAAATAAATTCTTGAAGCATAAAAGATTTGAAAAAAATCCGACCCCCTCTTTTAAGCTTGGGTTCATCCGTTCCACGCTTGCTTAAGAATTTTGGTCACGAGACGATACTGGTGATGAAAGGCAATTTAGTCTCCAAGCCTCGCCACCTTCCTCCATTTCCGCTGCATTCACCAAATGTCAAGTTAGTTGGCGTTTATTCACCAAATGCCAAGTTAGTGGGCGTTTATTCACCAGTCATGCCCTTGAAATATCCAGGGCTACCATTTCAGCTCCACCCGCTTGGGGCCCTGTTGAGGGGATATTTCGTGACAACATTAAGCAGGCCTAGCAGCAAATCAGTAAAATAAATCTTTCTTCAAACGGTATCTAGTAGTAATAGGCAGGAATAAATCTTAAAAAAATAATTGTCTAAGTGGGGAAAAGCATCAATGAGCCTTAGTTTAAGGGTTTGAAATTAAGAATGGGCTGTAATGTTAATCATATTAAGTAGAAAACAGAGTCGTATAAGGGAAAGGTTTAAACTCACCCTGGAATTTGTTGGATTCCTCTTAACATTTTTTTAACAGTGTTTCCATGAGCTTTACTAGCTCGTTGTTGGAAATTATACAAATAAAAATACATTTGGCAAGATATAGAAAAAAAACTATAGCTATACAAAATAATAATACAATTTGCGGGATTATAGACAATACAATATAAATAAAAAAGAAGTGTAACTGGCAGGAATAAACAAAACTTTAAAAACACAGGGTAAAATGAAATTGGCAGATTATAGACAAAAATAATAAGTAATGAGATCAAACAACATTGTTACATGATTAAGTATATGATTTACAGGTACAATGCAGGATGGTGTCTTGATGCACAATAAATATATAATAATTTAGTTAATGCACCATGTGATATAATAATTGAAAGATAAAAAAAATATGAAAATAATTTGAGATAAACATTACGACGATAAAATACAAACATGAAATTTAGATAATTTTTTTTACAAAATATATTTCTAGACTCTTTTTTAAAGTGTAAGAGGTTCTTGATTAAGCTCACATGCATAGGTAAGCTATTATGAGTCTTTTCTTCCTCTTCGTCAAAGTCATCTTGATCATAATCATCTTCGTAATGAGGTGATTCTTATGATTCATGAACATCTGGTTTGCTAAGTATCTCGGGTTTGTGTCCACTATTTAGACGATTCACATTGAACTTTACTTTGCAACTCTCCATAGTTTGGGCAAGTTCCCACGCTCCAGTGCTATAAGCACCTAGAAAGTGAATCGTAGAAGCACATGTCTTCACAAAGCCGCTCTCTTCATAATTCTTGATGCTGTATTGTAAATAGCTATCTCCATATTCCATATTGCTCAATTCCTCAACGTTATAACCTAAAAGTGTGAACAACGTGAATGATACGAACCTTCTTAGTAATACCTGCTTTTTTTGGGGGGGAGGGGGTAATTAGATGAGTTAAGGAAGGCCTTTTTTAGTATTATATACTCATAAATTATGGGTGGTGTTAAACCTTCCTATTAACCATTAATGTTCTGATTGATTACTCTATGATGATAGTACAATTACTACTTTGCAGAATAATTGTCCCAATATGAGAATGGCTTCAGGCTGAGCTACGCACATACAGAAAGACAAACAGACAAACGAATCGAAAAAGTCTCTTTTTAGGTTTGAAAGGGTAATTAAATGTTAGCATTTATCATAATTTAGAGTTCAATTTTTTTTTTACGATCAAATACTTGTCTCTTCGAGGTGTCAAAAGAGAGTAAAATAATATACATTGCTTTTATTGATGCTCCCCCCTTGATTCATGAACGTGATCATAGTCTGACTTGAGTCATTGATATTGATCAACAATTTGTCAACAATCTTTAGATGATATTGATTACTAAAATTAGATGATACAAAGCTCCCAGACGTTGAAAGAAATCATAATCATAAAACAAAAAATGAAAACGTAAACTTTTAGTGAAATTTTTAATTTTTTGTGTCGAGGAAAAAATCCAACATTAAGGCATTTTACTAATAAGTATGCATATTGATTTTCTAAGGCTGTGGTTCCCAATTGGTAGTGCACGTAACCTAACCAGGGGGTCCCTGGCACCATTCACAAAACCAAATCTAGCATTTTATTCCACACTTTCACAAAGATTTATTAAAAAATACAATAATAAAAAACTTTTCTTTACTATTTCTTTAAGCGTTTTTTCTTCTTATTTATTTTTCTCATTTTGCTTTCGGTTCAACACAAAAATTAATATTGATGGGCCAACGTATACTGATTTATGTGACTAGGATCGTCCTCCTTCCTCCTCCACCCCTAATCAACCCTGGGAAACGATGAATTAGCTATGCAAGTTCCGCAGCTTAGTAAATAAAATATGGCATCTCCCACCGTCCATTTGCTTCAACACTGACATCATGCTTGAAAGAAGGGCTGCTCATCTAGGTGAGATCTCCCTCCCCCTGCCTTCAGCTAAATATGCAACCCCTGCATCTGATTGATTAACAACAGCTAAAGCTGATCTTCTCATTTTATAATGGCTGGTGTTGTACACGTTCCTATTGTCTAGCCGCCAGACATATAGTGCTTTGAGATTTGTGGAAACCGTGTGATGGGCTAGTTGTTGTTAGCCCTCACATACTAACTAGTTCCAGAAAATAACACATTGTAATGATACCGTTTTGGACCCCTCTCATTTATTTAAAAAGTCATGGATGAAGTGTATTTTTCTTTAAATAATTGTATGTAAATTTTCCTTTTAATACTTCATCCACGTGTTTTCAGAAGTAAATTCTCTCCTATTTTCTTAGGCTGAATCTCGACTCTATATATGTGTACCCTAGCTATTTAGATCACAGACACAAACATTTACTATCAACCTTAGATTCCGCGAAGATTGACGAGAGTTCGTGTAAACTAAACCGAGCTACAACTTTGAAGATGTTAGATCTGGCAGTAATCTCAGCTCGTCGCATAAGACCATCCAGGTAGATATAATATCAACTCAATTAGTAATCATTCATTTACGGCTTGTCAATTAGTGACTAATAACTATTTGTATTTGTTGGTATAGTTGAGGGTCATGTTCATATCATGGTATGATTAGTGTTTAGATAATTAGGTTTCACAGTTTCAATCCCATTGAGGATTATTGTTAGATAATATGGATTGTACGTTCATTAAAAGTAAATCCTTAGTCTGATCTAATCAAGGATTTACAAACGTGATGTTCTTCTTACCCATCTTAAGCATTCGGGATAGTAAGATACTCCAACCTGTAAGGCCTAAATTGAAATGGGATTCACTGCTAATTTAAGATGACCTAATTAGGTTTATGCTTTTTATTAGCTACTTCTTTGTACACGGGAGGTGAGCAACTCATAGGTTTTTAACCTGTAATGGCGACTCACCTTAATTAGTCTTTACTTGCGTCCGGCATCCTTTTAGAGCCGTTTAGACTGTGATATTAACTTTAATATTTATTGTTCATTATTGTTCACGTGTAGTTGGCAGTTAATAACTTAACTGCATCGTATCCGGACCGTTCTAGTTGGGAACTAGCCTGATGTTGTCTAACATTGAGCTTGCAATCCTTCTGATCCCAGATGAGGAATCTATCGTAACTCTCATATAGGATAGAAGTTAACATGTAAATTTGTTTAAAACCCATCTGCTATAGCTTAAACTAACTTGATAAAAGGTTGATTCAATGTCTCATTAAATATGTAATTGTAAAGTTTAGGCTTTAATCAGTTAATTATGATTTACACACGCTCTACAGTTGCGTGATTGGGAATATGAAAAAAGTATCGATACTTTACTATTATCGATATTTTTCTTTTGATACTAGTATTTTTATTCGAGTTTTTCTATACTTTTACTGATATAAGTACTCACACTACGGTATCTGATCGGTATCGAATGAAACATTTTCTTTGTCATCTTAACCCATGCTAGGATTAAATGTTTACTAGGGTGGACTGCGGAAGAAGAACAAATGACACTATTGCTTAAATATCACTCATTTTCTGCATAATAAGCAAGCAGCAACATTAGCGTTAAATCTCTTTTAGCTCTTCATAATTTTTAGCTGTTCTTTCATCTTTAATTATCAATACTACCTGATACCTGACCCTGTGACGGGACGAGTAGCGACCAGTTTACTACCCCTGCATGGTCATCACAAACTAAACAAAATCTTTCGTAGAACTCAATGAACTCACTCAACTTAAGTGTGCTCCAAACAAACGAAGCAGAAAAGTTTATGTACGTTGTAGGAGATGAAGTAAGACAATCCGTCCATTATTCTAGTGTTTGTAAATTGTTAATAATATAGATTTATCGAGTATAAAACGACAAATGTAATTTTAAAAATGGCACCTCCCAGAAGTGAAATATATGAGTTTTTTTTAAGAAGTTGGATAGTGAAAAAGCAGCTTTTAAACTTTGTTTTAGAATATTAAAAATCATTATAGTTTTTAGGGTTTAAATAAATATGAAAATTCAATTATCATGCAAAAGTTACTACTATTAGATAAAAAAAATTCCAGATTAAAATTTCGTTATTGTTGCTTACTGATATCGATACTAGTGGGATATCGATACTTTTCTTCCAATACTTATAATGAGTACAGTATCGATACTTTTCTTTCGATACCACATCTTTATGCGTGTTATCTAGTCCATTAGATCGTTGTGTATTGTTTGTGGACTTATTCTAATCATTTATTGCTTTTGAGCTCATTTTTGGTAAACTAAATAATTTACGTAGGCTTTCATTTTAGAAAGCTATAATGTACCTATTTAAGGTGTTACCAACCTATTAGTAAATAAACCTGAGCTCGGTTTACAAGTTGTGTTTCTCAGTTTAGCTAATCCCCAGTTACATATATACAGGAGCCAAGCTAACTAGATGTCTGACTTCAAACCATAGTAAGGTGGCCAGTGCCTTTATCTGCATTTCTAAAATATGGAAGTGGATTTACATTCTAAATGCTTTGATGTGAATTTTTGTCTTATTGTTTAGAGTTCAATAAAATATAATTGTTGAAATGAGATAATCTATTTTACTAGTAATGTTTACTTTTACCACCTCCTTACTTACTAATTACGCTAATGGATTAGGAATGGACTCTAGTCTATGTTCAATAATAACTTTTTCTCTTCTTTTGAACATTTATCATTTAAAGATTCAATAATCCTGTTAAATAACAAAAACACATAAGGTTTTTTATAAAAAAATTAAAACTATGTTTATACTGGAGCAATATTTTATTAATTTTACAAAACTACAGAAACACTTGTCTTTTCTCACGTCCCATTCCTGCCATTCACGAGTGGACCCGTCCACTAGGCAGTCCGTTCAGACTTATCGGCCGACTCATCTGGCCGTTTCGTTGCACGAGAGCTGCGATGTGGTCATGAGTCCACACTCCAGCCTAATGGAAAGATGACCCGACGCTGACCAATCCGTGCCAGTTGATCTGTGTGTGCGCACGTCATGAAAAGTCCTACGACCGCTCGCGAGATTATTGTGTTGAAGAAAATGGAATTGTTTATTTTATTATGGAATTTGAAAATAACAATCTGTTTTGGGAAGAGTTTATTGCTCCGTGTATATATGGAGTGTGTTGGATTGTGATATGTTCTAGACACTCCTCGGGACTACATTATACAAGATACAAGCGTAGACAAGGATATGTTCTTATTTGATAGTCTGTAACGAATACTGTTCAACTTCACTTTCCTTAATGACCACAAATACCACTGTGAACTTCACGACTCCGGCTTATGACCCAGTGAAGTCAATAACTTCGCAACATATTTCTTCATATTCATAAAAGATGGGTCTGTTGTCACTAGTCAAGCAGTGGTGGATTAAAAGAGTTGCACAGTTATAATATGCGCTGCCCCCACCCCTCACAAATATTTTTTGTAAGAAATTTAGGAAGTCTCTGAGGAAATGTTGTTGGGGGAGGGGAGGGGTGAAGTTAGTATTCTAGAAAAAAAATTCTACGAAAGATAATCAGCCATGTGCAGTACATACCCTACAGTAGATTGAGTAAACGTTATGGAGAAGGGGAAAGTGACGTCAGTTACAAAGCGATTGCAAACTACAGTTATTTTAAAATAAATACTGTCGTTATGACTTTAACTTGAACTATTTCAATAATGTTAGTCAATAATTTCTATACTTAATTATTAAAAACAAAAATATAATAAAAATAAATATAATGTTATCCAAAATGTGCCGCCCCCTAGAGCCACCGCTCATAGGCCCGTGCCTAGTGGGCCTATAGTATAAATCCGCTTCTGTAGTCAAGTCCCCGTCGTGAGTCAAGACCCCTGGTTTTGAAACATAGGAGCAGCAAGTCACTATCGTATTTCTCACATCTAGCACACACTTTCGCAAACCCCTGATTTCGAAATGGCTATGCTACGAAAACTGACGTCACACGATCGAATAGCAAGTGGATTCTACTCGCCAGCCTCACACCATGCGAGACAAGGCTTGTCTGTCAAGTAGAGGATAATATAACAAAATTGATGTCATCCCCCTCTTTGGTGGCAAACCTCTGAGAGTTATTTCGTTGAAATAAACCTACTATTGTACAAAATAGGTTACAGAATCAAAAAATATTATTGCTGTGTACACTTTTTTTTAATCCTTCAATAAAATTGTCTTTGGGAGAAATTATAGTAATATATCTTTATTTTTTCATAATTATATAACCGTCAATTTGGCAAAGTCACTAGGATGACTTCCTCATAATATAAAGTTCATGTCCTGTCCTCTCCAATTATTTTACTTTGATTTATCAGACTGAAAAATAAAACCTTTAATTTCAAAATATTGTATTAATAGGCATATAATTTGTTTTGAATATATTTTTATATAAGTATAAAAAGTATTTAAGCCTACGTAGAATACCATAATATTCTTCTTTTAAGATAATTTACCAAGATAGTAAATTAAAAGCATTACATTCGTTTTGAAATTTTGTATGAAGTTGTTTAAAAATTAAGTTAATGCTTATTATAACATAAAAATGTATACATTTAAAAATAAGTCTGATCAATCAAATTATTATTTGCATAGTAAAAACCTTTAGGGCATATTTATGTTTTAAAAATAGCTGCGAAAATAAAATAATATTTTATTGAATTCTAACTATTAACAAGTGATTTAAATTCAGACAAAAAATAAAATATTAAAATTTAGGTGGGACCGATCACGTGAACTTGTTTATTTCAGACAAGCACGCTAAAAAGTGAGCTTCAATCAATGTTGAGTAAAAAAAAAAGTTTAACGTCTATTCATATAGTCTGAGAAAATTTTGAGACAACAAACTTAGTTGTAAGCAACTAGACGATGGTTTTCTAATAAAACGAAACAAATTGTTTTATATTACGGATTCAATACAATAATAGTGTTTACTTTCAGTTATTCATTTTGTATAATGGCGAGTTGTGGCCATTGATCTCTATAATAGACCTGAGTAGACAACTGTGGTTGAAATGTTCGAGCTGTCGTTTGCATATAATTATTAATAAGAGAAGGAAACTTTCGGATATCTCTTTCTTTCTTACACCCAGGGTAACGTGGGTTTTTTGACATCGTTCATTAATTTGATTGAATTTATGAGATACAATAATGTGTGATTAGTTAAATTAAATTAATGTGTTAGTAAAAGCTTCGAAGAGCATAACAAAGTTCGAAACTGTTGAGTTTTTTCTTTAAAAAAGTTGATATAGGCTAATATGGAAGGCTTGATCTCGTACCAGCATCTTCCCCTATACTAGTGTTTGATTAGGATAAATGACCTTCCAGAAGGGAATTTCTACTTCCGTTCTAAGTGGACGTTTATTCTTCCAAAATACTAATAAATGATACTATTTTGGTATGAAATAAAGCCTTAAGCCCGTATCACACGACACTAGCTAGTACTTGAAATCCAGTGTGCTAGATAGCACTAGCTAGCACGTCATCATCTAGCGTCGTGTGAATCAGAAAAAGTATACTGGTTCTGCCACTTGGTACTGGCTTCCATACTAGTTGTGAGGATAGAACATGCGCTATTTTTGTACTAGTTCCGACACTAGTTTGTGTAATTCGACCAATCAATTCCCGCTCAGACTATGTGTAGAGTAAATAATAGAAATGGCGCCGACATGGTCTTCGGATGTGATTTTGTTGTTGGCGGAAAATTATTCTAAACATCCTTGTTTATATAATACCAAATTGCCACAATATGACAATATATTTAATATATATAAATTCTATTTAAAACATGTCATCTAAAAATGACAAACTGTGTTCCAGACCCAATTTTAATCTAAATAAACTTGATAGCATGCCAACCTTGGATTTTTTTTTTTCTAGAATATAAAGTGTGTGTAGGCTTAAAAAAGAACATTTGTGAATCAAGGATACTGTACTTGGACACCCATGGGCTTAGGGGCTTCTGACCACATCGTAAATAAATGAATACAAATTTAGGGAGATACTAAACGTTTGTGTCACCCCGAATGTATACTACCTAACCTCCGAATGTATCATATTTAGCATCCTGCGACCATTATTTCGTCTTTCCCAACAAGTCCCGTGTCCATATTCTTTTTCTTAGGCTCCCTCTCATATTTTTCAATATCTTTATTAGCAATTAATGCAGCTGTTGCACCCGAAATTAATCTCTGAAGTTCCATAAATATTTGCACTAGAACCTAGTACCAAACTAGCAGCGTGTGAATACTCTAGTCCTGTTTCTATTATACTAGCTAGTATACAGATATCTAGTCGCTAGCTAGCACACTTGATTTCTAGTACGAGCTAGTGTCATGTGATACGGGCTTTACAGAGTGGGATTCTTACTAAAATCGGGGTTTATTTAAATACCGTACTTCCTACAAGCCTATAACCTAAATTATCGTTTGAAAGTAAGACTTCTATAAAAAATATGCCATTCAAACAAATATAATACAGTTTTTAGACTACTTGATTAGTTATAGTTATCGAACTTTCAACATAATATGGTTTCTGAAAGCAATATACAAGATATCAACCAACTTTTTTTTAAATGCTAATATGATAATACTTTCTACAAACCTATGACCTAAAACTACTATCACACGACACTTGCTTGTACTAGAAATCAAGTTTTCTAACTAGCGCCTAGATATCTGTATACTAGCTAGTACAATAGAAACGGGCCTGGAGTATTCGCACGCTGCTAGTTTGGTACTAGGTTCTAGTGCAAATATTTATGGAACGTCAAAGATTAATTTTGGATGCAGCGGCTGCATTAGTGCATTAGCTATAAGTAATGATATTGAACATTTTGAGAGAGAGCGTAGGAAAAGAATATAGACATGGGAATGGCTGGAAAGTCTAAATAATGGCCGTGGGATGTTAAAAATAATACATTCGGAGGTTAGTTACGTTACATTTGGGGTGACATTAACGATTAAGCCTGTATCACATGACACTAGCTCGTACTTGAAATCCAGTATGCTAGCTAGCACGTCATCGTCTAGCGTCGTGTGAATCAGAAAAAGTATACTGGTCCTACCACTTGGTACTGGCTACCATACTAGTTGTGAGGATAGAACACACGCTATTTTCGTACTAGTTCCGACACTAGTTTGTGTAATTCAACCAATCAATGCGCGCTGAGACTGTTGTGTAGAGAAATGGTATAAATGACGCCAACATGGTCAACGGATGTGATTTTGTTGTTGGAAGAAAATTATTCTAAACATCCTTGTTTATATAATACGAAATTGCCACAATATTATAATATATAATTTATATATTTCATTTAAAACATGTCATCTAAAAACGACAAACTGTGTTCCAGACTCAATTTTAATCTAAATAAACTTGATAGCATGCCAACCTTGGGTGGGTTTATTTGTAGATAAAGTGTGCGTAGGCCTAAAAAAAATATCATTTGTGTATCAAGAATACTTCTGTACTTGGACACCCATGGTTTTAGGGGCCTCTGACCGCATTGTAAATAAATGAATACAAATTTAGGGAGATACTAAACGATTGTGTCACCCCGAATGTATTCTACCTAACCTCCGAATGTATCCTATTTATCATCCTGTGGCCATTATTTCGCCTTTTCAGCCAGTCCCGTGTTCATATTCTTTTTTCTACGCGCCCTCTCATTATTTTCAATATATTTATTAGTATTTAATGCAGCTGCTGCACCCAAAATTAATCTCTGAAGTTCCATAAATACTTGCACTAGAACCTAGTACCAAACTAGCAGCGTGTGAATACTCTGGTTCCGTTTATATTGTACTAGCTAGTATACAGATATATAGGCGCTAGCTAGCACACTGGATTTCAAGTACGAGCTAGTGTCGTGTGATACGGGCTTTAGTATCTCCCTAAATTTGTATTAATTTTGTTACGATGTGGTCAGACGCCCCTAAAGCCCATGGGTGTCCAAGTATAATGTCCTTGATACACAAATGTGATTTATTTTAGGCTTATGCACATTTTATATCCTCCCCAAAAAACAAACTAAAGTTGGCATAGGCCTACTATAAAGTTTATTTAGATTAAAGTTTGTCGTTTTTAGAGTACATGTTTTTAATTAAATACATTGTCATATTGTGCCTTATTTGGTATTATATAAACAAAGATGTTTAGAATAATTTTCTACCAACAACAAAATTCCATCCGATGACCATGTTGTCACCATTTCTATAATTTTACTACAAACAGTCTCAGCGCGCATTGATTGGTCGAATCACACAGACTGGTGTCGGGACTAATACGAAAATAGCACCTGTTATATCCTCACAACTAGTATTGTAGCCAGTACCAAGAGGTACCAAATGGTATTATGACATCAATTAATGGTTTCCATATCTTGTAGATATTTAAAACACAAAGCAATATTTTTCATGATTATTTATTCATTCTTGTAATTAATAGTACAGATCATATATATATATATATCATAGATAAGAATAAATCAACAAACTAAAACAAAACAATAAAGAACATTTAGAAGGCATTGCCTATCTTCTTGCAAGTCAAAGCTCACCTACTAAAATGCTCTATTGAGTGGGTGGAATTACTCAAGACCCAATAAGAACTAGTACATTTTTTCTGATTCACACGACGCTAGATTATAAGGTGCTAGCTATCACACTGGATTTCAAGTACTCGCTAGTGTCGTGTGATACGGGTATAAGTGATCGTTTGAACGTATGGCAACTACATAAATTTGTCATTCAAACAAATGAAATCAATTTTTAATATGCCTTATTCATTATATTTGTTGAACTCTAAATATAATATGGTTTCTGAAACCAATATACAAGCTAATAACCAATTTAAAATATAAGTATAGTCTTGACAGACTGTAAACAAAGTGGATTATAACTACATACATATTTAAAGGTATTAAAGATTGTATTCATATTTGTACAGTATTACCTGTAGAACTGAATTGTATATACGTTAATTTAATTTTTCTTCAGGTAATTTTGGTATAATACTTCATCATTTTCAAACAATAACAGGTTTATTCATCAAAGACATGTTTTCGCATAAGAATATTGAAATAAATCGTTAGATCTGTCCCCCCACAATGAAGCAAACGATAAACTTGGGCATCACTCTTTGGTCCTTGACAATGTGTGTGTTGATGCTCATCTAGTATAATATAGAGATCACTGGTTGTGGCATCCTATCGCCTCAATCCTTTGACACGTAATTATTTTACAGTATTGTGAGATTGAAAACTCAGTCGTAAGTTTAACAACGTTATATCGATTCCCACGAGAGTAGAAAATAAACCTTTCAAAATTAGCTCTGTTTTGGTACAACTTGCGAGTTTGCGAATATTTTCGCAAGTTTTAAAATTAGGGGTTCAAGTATGGGTTTGTCATATACATTTAATTGCTATCGGTGGTCTACATCATAGATAAAGGAGAGTCTCCATGTTTATACTCAAGAGACAAACTATAATATGCGTCGATATAAGATTTATATTTACACAAGCTCTTTGCTTTTAACGATTGTTTTCAACATGGCAGTTATTCATTATCTATGATGGCAGTCGACAATTTTTCTATTATTATATTATATTATATTAGTAGAGATCTGTATTAATTTTTGTTGATATTCATATGGATTAACTAATAAAAAAGGTTGTATAAAAACGCAAGCTTTTTTTAACTAGCAGTGGATGATTTTTGGTCAAAACAAGGTACGTTGGTGCTCTTTATTTTCAGAAGTAATTTGTTAGCACGTGTTTCATTCAATTCAAATGACAAAATCACATATTTGCTAGCTTCTTACTGTAGACGATTTTCTTTTTAAGTGTTTCAAGAAGTATCTAACTTTCTCATTTGTAAGCACAGTCACGTGATTAAATATACATATTGTATAGGGCCTATTTATTCACAATTAAAATTGCTAAGGAGTATTAAAGATCAATGAACGGAGCTTACAGAATATGTAGACGGGACTATACACTGAATGTCATGAATATGTTTGTAGTCTTCCAAATGTATTCCTACTAACATGGATAACAGAACCTTATGTATACATAAGAAACATGAAGATTATTTTATCTATATTGGTACTATATATGTCTATGAACTTAATATTATTACATACTTAAGAAAACTGAATAAAATAATACAGAGATTTATAAAGTTTGATAATTTTTAATAGTTGCACATTTAAATCAAAACTCACTAAAATCACAAAATAAACATAAATATAGACAAACTTTTTTGTTACTAATAATAATAATAATATTAAGCACCGCGTCTTACTACCCGTTCGAGTTATACGCTTTAAGTACTAATTACTCTAATGGATTAAGAATTGGGAAGGTTGAATTAAAGGAAGTGAACCCGCATTTGCGTGGATAGAGAGTGGAAAACCATTTAGGAAAAACCACCCCCAGCTCACCCGACCGAGATTCGAACCTCGATCTCCCCGTCCTTAGCAGTCGGGCTCAACACGACAAGCGCGAACTACGCCACCGAGGCGGGTGAACTTTTTTGTTGATTTATGTTCTTTATTTTATATTATTATTATTAGCACCGCGTCTTACTACCCGTTCGGGTTATACGCACTTACGCTAATGTGTAATGGTAGGGTGATTGTGAGATGAGATGGAGGACCTACAGTTTAACGTGGAATCCAAACCACGGTGGAGGCCTGGCGGCATTCCTCACATTCACAAGATGTCTTGTCAGAGGTGAAGAAGGGTTTGGTAATCAGATAAATCTGTGCCGGGACCGAGGATTGAACCTCGGCCGCCAGCACAGAAGTCTGACACCTTACCCCTAGACCGCCAGGTCACCCTTTATTTTATAATGTTGACCCATGATCCTTTGTCGTATGACATCATCTTTTCCTGTAGAGATTAAATTGCTTATTTGATCCATATTATTTGAAATTTTAATTTATTGACACATGAAAGATTTGGTTAAGTTAGCTTGGTTAAGAACCATAATTATATAACTTATATGAACTATGTAAGGTTAGAAAGTTGGGTTTGTATCATAGACTAATACATTATTTTTTGTTTTTATATTTGTGATTTCATCAAACTGGTAGGCCTATTTCAGTTTTAATCACTGTAGTTTGTATGGATTCTTGTTTGAGGTTATGTCGTGTAACTTCATTTGCAAGAGTTGGGTTTCTATGATGAGCTTAATAGGTGGAATGTGGCCGGTTTAGACAATTATTGCCCGTTTTGAAAACAATTCTTTGGGATATAGCCTAGTTTTAGGTGTGTCACGTCTTCTCGAACTCAGATTGGCACTTTTATAAGCAAAATAGTTAAACATACTTTTTCTTAGGCAAATTATTATTTTAATTTTGTCTAAGTATTTACTTTTTATGTATGTATTAATTCACTGATAAAATTGATTCGATTACCTCTGTTTAATCATAAAATTTTATTTTAAAATAAAAAAAATTGTATGAGACAACATTAGTGGTGCCCAACCTTTTCCATCTCACAGACTCTCTGAAGCCAATGATAATTCGACGTGGCCCCGACAATCTTTCCTGCCACATGAAGTCTAAATTAAAAACCTACACACACATTTCTAATTTCTTTGTAACCATTTCTCATTAATAAAAGAAAAAAAAAATATGCCTGAGAGTAGTGGAAAAAAACAGATGTTTGGTAAATTGTGAATATTTTTATATGATTTGAAAATACAAATATCAAAGTAATTTAAAGTTCTAAATTTGTTTCAAGACGTTTTGCTCTATAAGATGGTTAGGCTACTATCCTCAGGAGAGTTTATAATAATACACATTAGGGGTGTGTACAGGTCATTTTTAAATGTAAAGTTTTAAACATGTGAAGAGAAGTCAAAGCTAAAGATTTGGCCGTCGTCACATACTACTTTTAATTTTTTAAATATTCTGTACTGCATCTTGTTAAAGAGAGAGTTTTAGATTAAAACCAAAGCACACCAAATGTCTAGTTCAAGGCCATAACCAGACACACATTTTTGGGGGGGTGGGGGGGGAGCACAGCGAGAGAGGCATGATTGATATATGAATATTTTAGGCATATGCTTCTAGAAGCTCTTTTTTACAGTAAAATAGGGCAGATATTCAAATAGGCCTATTGGTAACTAACATTTAGAAACTTACACAAAACCTTCTACCTTTAGTCTAATTAAATTTAAATTTAACACTTCTTAAATGAAGGTATGTCCAACAGACTAATTTGGGTGGTTTTAGAAAATATGCATTTCGTATCGCCCTAATACAACCTTTGTTTAAAAATAATTAGTACTTGGAAAAAGGCTGTCTTCACCACCATCTAAATAGTCCAAAATTGTACCACATAAAATTGTAATTCAAACAAAAGCATTTCCAGCCTGATCAAATCTATTTGACTCGCTATTTGATACACAGAACACAGATGGTGAAAAGGATGGCCTGGTGTGGGGAGTAAGAGGGGTGGAGGGGGGGGGGGCAGAAGATGGCACTCTTTGGGTTCTGGGTAAATTCCCGTTTCACCAACCCTCTAAGTCAGATTAAAATAAGCTTAGGAAGATTTTTTTTTATTAATTCTTTCAAAAATGCATGTCAAGTAATATAATTTGCAGCTGTCACTTTTGATAAATCATTTAATATAATATTAATACCTATAAACTAACATTAATAACAAATTAAATACTATCAATTTCGACAGCAACAAAATATGTTTATATTTTCCAACAAAAATTTCCTACCCAACATTTTATTTAGTTTTTTCTTTAAATAAGACTAGGCCTGTGTGTATCTGAAAATGATCAGGATAACTTCTAAACAATATATTCTTACATATTTTTTTTCTTAAAAAACAAATATTTATGTACATGAATTGATGTTAAAAAAATGTGTGAATATTGATAGAAAACTTAATTTAGGATTGTTCCCACTGGCTACCAATTTAAGCTTAGCTAAAACCACTCATTTATAAACAAAGAAATATTAATTTTTAATAATAAGAGGTTTGAATTATGTTTTGTGTCGACACAAAATAAATAATCTACATACTTAGTAATTGAGTCGGGAGAAGAAGCTAAGAAGTTATTAGTTTAAAACTACATAAATAGGAAGTCAAGCGAGCCTACCTTGATAGCTTAGTTGATCTGGTAGCTGTTTGAATGGCCAGTCTCAAGTTTATAGGTTTTAGACTTATCCTATTTACAAAATTATGTATTTATCATTATCATGGTGGCTATAGGCAGGGAAAAACCAGGGAGTTTTTGGATGACAGGAAAAACAGGGAAATTTCAGGGAATTTAACTAAAAATAAGGAAAAGTCAAAGAATTAAAAAATATGTCTAAAATACCCCATTAATTCCGCAACTAAACACTAAAACAAAAGTTTATAATACCTAAATTAAATTAAATTTTAATTTTTTAAATAACTGATAAAACTGTTTATTAGATACAAACTTTTTTTAATATGTGATCAATAATAAATAAAACAAAAGCCATCATCCACCATTAAAAATGGGGAAAAGTAGTCAGGGAAAATTGAAAATTTTTGCCTGGAAAACCTGAAAAAGTCGGGGAATTTTGGAAAATATGTTTTGTAGCCACCCTGATTATGGTCACATGATGTAGTCTTAACTTCACTGTCTACACACAATTAAAAGGCTTGAATAATTATTTAACTAAACAATTTGCTGCCACTGATTGAACTGCTGACCAATTAGCTTGTCTTTTAATATCCTTTCGCACCCGTGGTAAAACCTTACAAAGAGGTTGAAAAACAAGGTAGCGTTGATGTTAATTTATGGAATAGTTATCACCTGGAAATTGCCAATTGGCACTCCCTACCTCATACACACACAGAGGTCGTTGATTCAAATTAAAAACTATCAAAGTTTAAAAAAAACGTTCATAGTAATAATAATAAATAAATGCTTCAGATTTATATATATATACATATATAATGTATAAAGTGAATAAACTTTCACCACCATTTTGACACATGAAGTATTGCTAATATTTTTAGTGATAAACACATAGTTGGAAAGAAGTCATGACTACACTAATTTAGAGCACTAAGAGCATTCGAGGGGCGAGTGATTTCAGTTAAGGTACACCATTTTGATTTCCACAAGGAAAATTCTGCTTTGACAATGTCATTAGCTGCTGACAAATAATCTTTTATATATATAATATATGGTTCAATGTCACAGAAATTAGCTTGAACACAGTACTTAGGGATACATTTGTAGAGACTTGAAATAATATATATCTGGTTGTTGAACCGCTACTCAAGTTGATTGATAAAATTGTCTAAAAACGGAATATACACAGGAACACCTGAAATATTCTTTAGTAGTGGTTGATGGCATGTTTGCTCTGTGTGTCTGTCGAGAATTTATTTGTGGAATACTGATTTTACTGTTCTGTTGATAAAATATTCAATGATTTAGTTAATATATGTTGAAACTCTTCTTCAGTGTGTGTTCTTTTATGAGATATAACATTGGTGATGTTTAGGATATGTTCACATGCTTGGGAAAGGTGACAGTCAACTTTTTGAAGAACTTTTCATAAAGGTAAAGTCAAAGAAAATGACTCACTGGCTGCACATAGTGAAATTACAAACTCACTCTGGGTGATCGTATTAAGAAGTCGGGAAGCTTTGGATGATGTGTTGGAGATTTTACTCTCTTTTGATTTCCTCGAGTGTGTGGACGATATAATTATAGATCTCTACAAAACTCAATAAGGCATTATGGCTTTCTACCCACCTTGTATCATACATTGCTGTCAGAGTAGTTCTCTTAGACGTTGGTACTTTCTTCAGATTGTTTTCTTTGAGAATATTGGTTCATCGAGCAGATTCTGTCATGAAATTCACAACTGAAGTTACAGTTCCAATACAATTCCGGATGTCTGGTACCTGACAGCAGTGATCTAATGCAAGGTTTAGAGAGTGGTCACTACAGTGGATGTACAGAGCTTGAGGAAAACGTCCCTTGATTACAGCCTGCACACCATTCAATTTCCCACTCATTGCAGCTGCTCCTTCATACCCCTGTCCATACATGAAGTTCAAATTAATACCAATATTAATCAATGCCTCCAAAATAGTGGCAGCAAGTCCTCGTCCCGAAGCATCAATTACTGGGATGAATTGTAAAAAATCCTCCCTAAGTTTGGACTCAGAATTTGTCTCAGTGTTATCAATATAGCGAACACATAATGATAACTGTTCAACTCGAGAGATGTCTGTGGTTTCATCAGCCAATAGTGTAAAACACTTTGAGCTATATACTCTTTTTACAATGTATCATGGAATATCTTACCACAAATGTATATAATTTCATTTTGTATATCTGGGCTTGTGTAAACATAATTGGAAAGAGCTGTATCAATATGATGCTTGAGAATTAAGTCACCACACTTAACCCGCATCCTGAGCATCGCCTGAAAATATCCATCATTAATCAAAGGTTCTGGGGCATCAGGAAGCAGAAGGCCCGAGTCATTAATGCTGCCTAGTGGAATTTCTTGTCTTCCCATCATTATAATAGTATCCATGATATAACAAAGCCTATTTCTGTTTTCTTCAGTGTGCTGCTTAAACCCAGTGTCAATTTGTTTAACTACATTTACACAATCTCCTTTCTGAACATCTAAAAAATTGTCTGCACGTTCAATACATCTCTTATGGTAGCCAGCCGTCGAATGGGATCTAAAAACTTCAAACACATCTTTCCGCTTAAAAAAACTGTTTGATACAAGCACTCCTACCTTTACGTGGCCTCCCTTACCAGCACAGTCATTTGAAAAAAGAACACAATATTTGCATAACGCGCCATTCATTAGTTCTGAATAGACTAACCATAAAAACTGGGCACTCCAATGAAGCTGAAAACGTGAATTTTGTTTTCCAATAGTTGGAAATGTATAACCTACAGGAGGAAACCAAGGTTCAGATGATAGCTTTTCTTTAAGATTTAAATCTCGTACACTTACATTAACATAGCGTCCTATGTCCATTATATGCCCACTTTCTAACTTTATTGGTGTTGCTGATGCTGAAGATAACAATGAAACATCTTCTTTTTCAAACGTGCCACAATTGTTGTCTATGAAATCTAAGATGTTTTAATCGTAAAGTTGGATACCCACTTCATTATCATCAATTTCTAAAAGAGTGATAGGAACAATTGTTGTTGGTTTTTTTTATGTGAAGGTCCAATCCATGAAAGTAGACTAGATTGTTTTGTTCTTTTTTTAGAATCCATAGTTAGATTGGCAATATCAAAAAATATATATAAATTGAGCACATAGGAAAAACCCACAATGTTAACCTGTTTAAAATATAACTAAAAAAACGAACTAATTAACACCCGTCTACACTACACACTAAACTAGTAAAACAAAAAACATTCACAAGTTAGAAGTTACAGTATTTGAAACTTTGAAGCATGCACTTATATTCAAGCAAACTGTTCTCAAACTGACAATAATTCCCCTTTCAACAATCTCACCCAAACTCACTAATACTTCATATTTCCTTTGTCAAGATTTTGTCTTAGTCTACCCAGCTTGGTTGTCTAACCAATGCACAGAATAAAAAACAAGAATTGAATGGTGCTGAATAGCTTATATATCATATTTTACCTTAATTTTGATATTTATAATCTCAGGCTATGCATGCACTAGAAACTAAATAATTGTGATGATTAAAAAGTTACTGAGGGTGACATGAGGGATGTGCGCACACTGCAACTAAATACAGTATCCCCATGGCTTCTTTGGTGCTGACTGACAGCTTTGAAAAGTTACCAGACCAAATTATGTATCCCTACTCCGAACCATTTGATCTGAAAAATCACGTGTTTGGCAGCTGTCACTTCTGACAGTCAAAATTTAGGTATATATCTAAATGTTGACTGTCAGAAGTCAATTGTGAGTTGTCAGTCAGCACCAAAGAAGCCATGGGGCTACTGTAGTTTACTGTATTTGGTGATTTTTCCTTCCGTACACAATGAACTACACAGAAGCAGTCGTCTTAAGGCATCAGGAAATTTTGATGCAAAAAAATAGTGTTGGGTGTATCCAATAATTAGCCAAAGATTTATAAATGATAACTTTCACGAGTTATTGAGGATTTAATAATATATTTAAGGAAAGTTTTTAAACTAATTTCATTTTCACTAATTAGAAGCATCCAAACAAATAAATTACCATACATTCTTTTTTTAAATGCTTGATTTTTCACGTTAGGTACAAAAAAATATTCTTACGTGTTTCTATCTTTAGCAGGGTTCTCCCCAGAAAATTTTGCCAGCCGGGTGGTATTATGAAGTAGCCGGGCGGAGGCGTTGTAACCCCTTATGATACTTTATTTCCATTTTTAAACTAAAAACTTCAATACACATTAATTAAAAAAACTAGCTTTAACAATAAAGTTATCTTGTATTTAAAAAGTAGAATGTTTTAATAACAAATTAATTTTTTATATTAGAATTTAATTTATTTTTCTAATATGTTAGTTCCTATATGTTGTTTTAACTAAAGATTAAAATTTTTGACCTTAATTCTTCTCTTCTTATTAGAGGCCCAGTTGTCTGCAGCTTTTTTTTTATAGTTAAAGTCGGATCTGGTCCCTCTAGTGAAATCAGCATAAGATTATTTAGTGTGTTCTGCTTCATGCAATTCCTTAAACAGGTTTTTATTTGTTGTAGAGTAGAAAATACTCTTTCACATTCAGCTGTGTTTACAGGTATAGCTAGTCCAATGGTAACTAGTTAGGCTAAGTTAGATAAAGATTCTTTGAGCTCAGATGTTGAAAATTTAAGCATTATTTGTTTCAAATCTAGATTTTTGTATGACTTCTTTAAACATTTTTGATGCATCTGCCTATTCGAATTTACTATTTTCATAGTTTAAGATTACATGTTTCCCACTTTTAGAATAATTTGCTAAAATAATTTCGGGAGCCTCATTTTGATCATGGCTCCTTGGATTGAAAACTTTTGAAAAACAGTACTGGAAATGATTGACAGCTACCTAGTGCCACTAGCCATTTTAATTTTAATCTGAGGATTGTTCAGTATTTTTTGGATTTCAATTAAACCAGCCATCCTAACACAGGAATTTTGGAATAAGAAAAACAGTTGTCTTAAGATATTCAATTTTATTAAATAAGGGAGTTCAGCAGCTACTTGAACACTATCAAGGGCCAGAGGATGGTTTATACAATGGCAGTTAACCATGAGTCCACATGTCTCATCTTTTAATAGTTTTGATACTACTTTGTGCTTACCAATCACGACAGCTGCTCCGTCAGATCCTAGGCCCATCAAGTTAGAAGTTTTCAACCCTCTAATGCGAATTGTTTCAATAATTTTATTACCCTAGTTATAGTTTCAGTTTTGCCATCATTGATATTACAAGTTGATATAAAACTAACACCAATCTCTTTTATAAGTTGACAAACATATTTAATGTATATTAAAAGCTGCTTCAAAACTGAGATTCTGTCGTTTCATCACACAAACATTGAAATAATCTGTTGAATGCACATTTTTTTTATTATTTAACATCTAATTTCTGAAGCTAAAACGTCAAGTAGTACTTGCATTACTCTTTCCAAAATGTAATGTGCATTTTTTTCAAATATCAAGATGTCTAAGTATGTACAACCCATTGCCTAACAATTCTCAAGCAGTGTTTCATACAATGTAGTGTGTGGTATTTTCATTTTTTGTCAACCAATACATAGATCGTAAAGCTCCCACAAAAGCATCTCTCTGCAAGTTATTCAAAACTGAAATCGATCATTAAATTTGTCCTAATCTGGATTCTTAAGTACACGCTTTTTAAATATATTTGAATAGGAATTAATGTGTAACTTACTTTGTTCATGGTCAATTAAACTTTCTTTTCAAAGTCTTTTGCACGATATTGTCATCCAAGTCACTTCCTTTCTTATGGGTCGTTTCTTTCAGTATTTAATACATGTGAAACACATCATTCCATTATCTTTTCACAGCAACCAAATAAATGTTTGAAACCAGTCACTGTTTACACCTGTTAAAGTGATATTTAGAAGCACATTTTTATTTGAAACAGACTGTATTTCACACGATGAAACCGCCTTCGCACTATTCTTGTTGAAAATAGCTGGCTCTGTTTTTATACTAATTTTTCTTACAGAAACTTAAAGAGTGTTGTTTTCTACTTTAACTTCTTACTAATTGTGGGTTTTTATATTATTTTATTGAGATTATTATATTTGTGCGCCTGTATTGAGACCAACACAAATTACATCTGTAACCATTCACAATATTTAACTTTGTGTACTAGCTTGCAGAATTATTATACTCGGTTTGCCGCTATGCTAATGGTAGTTTCCTGCCCCTCAATCATTCCTTTCCCACCTACCACTCATCAACTTCCCGACCAACCATCATCCTTTTCTTCACCCAACTCTACTTTGTTTTACTTTGAATTATGAGGACATATGTCCGCTACACATCAATATTGCTTGGAAGCTATCACTTACTGTGTCAAATCAACACACTCATTTTACCTGACCATCTCATATTTTGATAAAGTTTGGTATATAGATATTGTGTATGGAGACTAATAAAAATGCCACTTTTTATTTAAATATCTCAAACAGTTTTCAAAATATGGCTATGTAAAATTTTCATATAATGGCCAAAAATACTGTACTGGTTTATTTTCTAATCGTCATAGCAGCTCTCCGAATTAAGCTATAGAGGTGGGAGTGGTGTCATTTTACTCAGTTTCTTACGCTCTTTCCAATAACATGCAACACAACATAAATTTTCATATGGAGAAAAATACCAATTTTTATTTAAATATCTCAAACGGTTTTCAAAATATGGTTATGTAAATTTTTCAAACTCAATATATATATACGCACCAAATTTTATCAAAATCTGAGATGGTCAGATAAAATTTTGCAAAAAAGTGTGTTGATTTGACATGGAATGCCCTTGTCACTACACTTGTAATGTTAAACGTTTGGAGTTAAATTATAATTCACTAGCATAACACAAAATACACTAAGAACGCATGTTCAGAAAAGCTGTGAACAACTGACTTTCATCTCAGTTGTTTATTCATCTAAAGAACAAACAAACAAGAATGAGAAAAAATTAGTTAGGTCTATTCTACACTGGCATTTAAAACGCTAACAACTGCATTCTCGAATAAAACCCTTGCTATCAAGTTAGAAAATAAGTTTTCATCTAGACTAGCGTTTTGAACTCTACCTTAGCTGGTGATTACAAAAATATGATACTGTAGTACCGAAAAGAAGGGAGGGAGATAGAGCAAGAAACACAACTGGCTCTTCCATTAGCTTTACAAGTGACATATCTGTAGTTCGATATTGACATAGATAAATGGGGAGTACGATATTGGTACCATGCAAATCGCTCAAATTTTAGCCAGGCTGTCAGTAAAATCAGCCAGGCCAAAAAGACCTTGAGGAGAACATGGTTTAGAAAGAAATTATAATGACCTCCCTGAACATGTATTTAAGGAAATGTAAGTTCCTAATCAATTTTTTTTTCCACAGGCTTTTTTTTCCCCTAGAGAAGACATTCTTCACAAATATGAAACTTTCTGAAAATGAAAAGCAGTTGTTGAAAGTCAAGGGTAGTAACAACGTTTCAACTTTGTCAAAATCCAAGAAAAGGAGACTACGTAGGATAAGAAGGGCATCAGCACCAATTTCTGAAGAAGTTAAAAAGCCAGAAGGACCAAAACTGACAAATTCAGCCAAGCGTAAATTGCGTCTCAATAAAAAGAAATTAAAGTTAGCCAGTGGAGATTTAGGTGATATCAAAAATATTGACTGTAAACCCACTATCTCTTTTATTTCAACGGAGGTTGCTAAAAAACACCTTGCACAAGAGAAGAAGAAGCTGAAGCGCAAGTTAAAAAAACAAATTAAACAAGAAACTGATAGTGAAACTAATGAAGTTAATCTGCAACAAATTGATTCAGTTTCATCAAATGAAGATGAAAGTGAAAACAAAGGTAATACTAACTTGATTAGTAACAAAGAACCTAAAAAAAAGTTTAAAAAGCAAAATGGTGATACATCTGAAGTACACAATTCAAAAAAACAAAATGAAAAACTTTCGCGATATGTTTTATTTGTTGGAAATCTACCTTATTCGTAAGTATTAAAAGTTTGATTTAATGTAGCTACCATAATTAAAAGGTTTAGCTTATAGATAAAATACCTTTAAAAGAATAATTGTTAATAAACAAATTAGATTTACAAAATAGAATAGTCATCAATATCATCTTGATGGCTATTTACAAAATAGAATAGTCATCAATATCATCTTGATGGCTATTTACAAAATAAAATAGTCATCAATATCATCTTGATGGCTGTTTTTACACTAATACTACTGCTGTTCCAGTTACATAAGTCCCACCAAAATGCCAGTAACATGACTCTTAATTATTGGTTCTGGTTACAGCACACTAGTTGGTATTTAAAAAAATATGTGTGTTTATACCATAGCATATTGTATATTTTTATGTAAATGATTTAACATTCTGATGATATATTGTAGCTACATTGGTTCTAAAATTTAAAATTATTTTATGAATAAACAAGTTAGGCTTTATTAGTCATTTTGAATGAAGTTCAAGGATTTCTGTTTAAGGTTTCATTTTACCAATACTACAAATTTATAGTTGCTTGAAAAAAATATAGGATCATTTTTAAACTCCATCTGAACAAGTCATTGAAACATTAGAACTATTGTCATTTAGTTTTCTGCCTAGCGACAGTTCATTGTATAATGGCTCTCCACGGTGTTCTATCCTCGGCAATCCTCTTCGTCTATCTGCAACGCCCTCCCAACTTGATGTTATCCATGAACTGGTATCTTCTACACTCCTTTCATAGCATTCACCAGTAGACTCCCTCCTCAGCCAAATTAAAATGATCAAATGTGACATTATATAGAGACAACTCAGAGCACACAACAACACACAAATAAAATGAATCCATCCATAAGGCTGGGGTCATCATACTTGAGCTGTCGCATATTCTAAGGTACCACTTGCAATTCCTGGATTGCCAATGTCATGGCGATAGGGATTTGAAACCTTTAAAGTTTAATGGTTCAAACCCCTTCTTAAAATTATTATTAATGTATGTTTGTATTCCTCAATGCTTTTGTTAGTAACTTAGTAAAGTCTTATAAATCTCATAAAACCTCCAATTTTAACTATGTCTGTAAAAAATATATTTAAAAATTTTTTTAGAAAACACTTTGAACTGCTTCAAGATGGATTTATTGCTACCAACATTCCTTGCATCTCTTGTTAAGGGCTCATGGGCTGCTGCCGGTAGAATGCCTCCAAAACTATATTCCTGTGAATGCCACAATTTAGAAGTAAAAGAGAAGTTAGATAGTGAAATGTCCAAAGACAGGGAGGATAAATTAAAAGTTTATGCTTTATAATGTTATGGCTATCTGGTGTGCGAATGATTAAAAGTCATTAGCTAGATTTGTGCCAAATGATAGGCTCTACCTAGCCAACGGTAAGCTGATTGGCATTTTTTTTAGTAATAGTGTACAAGCAAGCAATCCTTGATTATTATTATTTTCCAGTTTAACAAAAGAGGAGTTGACAAAGCACTTCTGCAAAACAACCCATCAACCAAAAGATGTCCGATTATTAATGCAGAAAGGAAGCGACACTATAAACAAAGGATTTGCTTATGTTGAATTTTCCAATGAGGAAGGTTATTTGGTATGTTTTCTCTTTTAATTACATCAATAGAAACATGATTTGTTACTACAGATGTTGGAGCATAAGAAGCCAGTGTTTCATTCTAAATATTTTTATTTTTAGGCCTGGTTTATCAGCTCCTTTTTGTAAACATTTGCAGGAACATTGTTTAAAGGAGAATTGTGTGTTATAAATTTGTCATGGGCCAAAGATTTCCAAATGAGTAAATGTAATAAAAATGGCCCCCTCGATAATCCACTTCTCCACCTAAAACACTGAAATATATCTGCATTTGTCACAAATACTTCACTTGCGTCAAGTCATTTCAGAGGTAAAATTTAAGTTCCTTCTCAGTACAAATGCATTTGTGAGATAAGAAATATATACTTGCTATTTTTATACAATTTGATCTTGAAAAACTTGCATATCTTGCAAGAGCTTGGGTAGCATGATTCATGTTCACAGGCAAAAAAAAAGTCCTAAGCCTCGGTTTAATTAGCATAGGCCAGGGGTCAGCAATGTGGTGCCCTCTTGATAGATTTTAGGTGCCTGCCTTATATTTTGTAAATTTTTTGTTAAGTAAATAACAGGATGGTTGTCGAGTATTATTTGAAATTAAACTTATTTGTTATTTAGTCCTCATTAGTACTCCATTTATTATTCCATTAATATCTTCATAAATTAGTTTTTAACTATAAGCCTACTTTGTAACATGCCTAAAAATTTGAATCTCAAATATTTAAATCTGAAGAATGATGATGATATAGTTTTAAGTTTAGTTTATTACATTTAAAATATGTACAGTATATTCTCAACTTGTCAGTAATAAATACTAAAATAACAGGTTAAAATTTAAATATGAAAATCAACATTTTTCTTGGTGACCCCAGAGTAAAACATATTTTGGAAAATAGTTCATGCTTAAAAGGTGCCGACCACTGGCATATGCCATTCATGAAACTTGTGAGTTTATTTGACAGCTTAAAAATATCAAGAAAAACAGATTGGGGGGAATGGGTTTAAATCGCAACTGAAAACACATGTTTTTTTTACTAATTGTTTTGAAAGCTATCAAAATAGAAAGGCTTTATTCTATTAATCAAATGGATTCATAAATGAAAATATGAAATTAAAACAATTAGAATGAGGCAAAAGTACTATGGTTTTATGAGATCACCCTGAAGTTATTTGATGTTTTAGTTATTAATACATTTTATAAAATAAATTAGAATCTTAACTTGAATAACAATTTTTTGACAACTTGGACCATAACATTTGTACTAACATTTCCTTGCCCAATCAAATTTAATTAATTTGAGATTGTTGAACAGCCTGCATAAACACATTAAAATATTAGTTTTCAGTTCTTGTATGTATTTAACATTAATTGTACTGTGTGTGTGTTTTTATTAAAATATATCTTACTCTCATGTTTTAGAAAGGACTTAAACTGCACCATTCGTTCTTAGGAAGCCGTCGCATCAATGTGGAGTACTCTGCAAGTGCAAAGGATAAGGATACTAAAAAGGGTTTAATCAAGAAGAAGACTTTGAAATTGAAAGCCTTAAGTAGTTCTGGAAAGATTTAAGCAAAAATGTATTTGACAATAAAGTTGTTACTGAAAGCTTTATGTAGTTCCACCATTGTTTTCTTGTCTATTTAATATTAATCCTCCAAATCAATAATTTATTTAAAGTTTGTAATCATATACTATTGTTAAAAGGTCTACGTTGTCACATTTTTCAAATCCCAGCCAAGAGTACCAATCTTTCTCCACAAAAATGCAGGTACATTTGATTTCCCTAAACTTTATTCTATTAGAATAAATACGCAAATAGCCTGGGAAGCCGCACAATATTGCTAAGAAATGAATCATTCATGAGATATCAAATGATGACTGGATTATGCACATTAATAATTGATGTTTGTGTTCTTCTAACTTAAGGGAGCAGTGATCATCTTTTCCATAAAAGATGTTCTTATGGTAGTCTCGTTTCTTTGAATAGCTTCAGCTGCTCCCAGTAAAATATTTAAAATTACTGCCTGTGATTGAAGTAAGTAGCACTATCTTTCACAAGTATTTCTTCAAATAGTGTACTCAATGAAGAAAGTTTTCCTTACCTTTGCTAACATTTTGTGTTTTCTTCTCTCCCAAACTATTTCAAAAACAAAATTAATTAACAAAACTAAAATATGGCACTAAAGATATGTCAAATGTAGAGGCTCACTTTACAAGCAGGCTTTCAAGGTCGTATTATAAGATCAACCATTACACGATTTAAAAGTGCCTCTTAAATTTCAAATTTGAGAATGTTTACACAGAAATAATCGCTTTAATACATAGTAGGTGCAAATCCAAGACCTGGATGAGGAGATAGGACTTAACATTACCCTCCTCCAAACTTGATAAATAAATGAACTAATACTGCCTTATTTTACTGATGAAACAATATCAAAATAAAGTTACAATGAAATAACCATAACTAAATACAATAGCTTCTATTGTGATGTATAAGCACATTATTCTTAGGAATATTAATCCTTTAGAGAGACTAAAACCCTTTTTACCGCCTAGATAGTATATAGTTTTATAATAATGGAAATTGATAAAAAAGGGGAAAATAAACTAATAAGAGTAAATTTAATTAAGAAAGCTCTTTACATCACCAAATAATCTATATTTGCAGTGGCTAGGTCAAAAACACTACCTAACTCAATACTTAACTGATTTTTTTTAAATTTCAGTAGATTTAAATATTACAGTGTGTCCTAAAAGTCTCTGTGCACTGAAAGTACTAACTGTAGTAATTCAGTGTAGTGACTTTTCTGACAGCCTGTATTTCAAAATAAGGTGTCCAGGCAGTATTATTTCACACAATACCACCCATGTCACCTCAGTATACCACCACTTCGAGTTTCATACATACCATTGCAATGAACTTCAAATAAGCAACACTCTCCAATCACATTCCTAAGCTATGTTACACACACAAGTAGATTGTCTTCACATGCTCCAGCAAAATCAAAGTTGTCTCTTATAAAGCTGTGTATTTTTCCTTCCTAAAAGGTATTACAGTGTTTATTTCAAATTAACATTATATTCAAGATGCGTCAACATATTTTCTTACATCAATTATTTTAGCCATAATTGTATTTTTTTATTAGGTCCTAGATGTAAACAAACTAAACCATTTTTAGAAACCAACAAATAATATTTAATCACTAAATAAAAGTAAACCAAAGGCTGGTTTGTATGCCAATGTGCTTTACAAAGACAATTTTCATGAAAATATCTGAATGATTTACAAATTTGGCAAGGATTGCAATCATTCACAAGTATTCATTCAAATACATGTACAAAGGACAAACTCGTTTATCCATAGGTCCTAAGTTTGATTCCTTTGTCCATGTTTATTTTTCCAACATTTATTTGAATTATAAATTTAAAGTTTTTTTAAGCTTAAAACTGAATGTTTTTGTGTTTTAAAGTGTTGCAATCTTAAAATTCACTATTCACTTTTAAATGTGTGAGTTGTTGATAAAATAAATTCCAAACATTTCTGTAGATTTTCAAGCAATCACTATAGAGAATGTATAAATATCATCTACAGTAGATTCTTGATAATCCAGGGTAGCAGGTATAAAAATGTTCCAAGATAATCTCCACATTATAAATTGGTTCTGTTGTAAATCCCTTTTTAACAACATGTTGGAAGTTAAGTTTTGCCTAGAAATCGGGATTCTCTCAATCCTCTGCTGATTAAACCATAAAACCATTGTTTTATCCAAATCATCACACGATTTCATAACTTTACACCTAGATATGCCAATTGCACTATAAAAAAAAATCCCATAAACTCTATAACTTTTTTATTTATTTTTTCAATATCACACACTGCTTGCAACATTAAACTCATTAATTAAGAGACCCTTTTTCATTTTGTATAATTATTTGAAGTTTTTGCTTTATAGTAAGAACAACTATTATGTTTATACATAGTGACTAAGGGTTCAGAAAAATTAAAAAGTATGGAAAAGAGTGAAGCGTTCACCTGTTACGAGATATGAAAACAAAAACTAACAACATGCAAGGTAATGTGCCCACCCACTCTACCACAAGAGTGAACACTCAAGTGGCGATGAGTTATTATGGTCACAATTTCCGTTCGATGACATGTTTGCAACTTATTATGTTCAGTTAAATCGTATAGTAGAGTGTATAATTAAAATATTAAAACAATGCATAATTTTTTACTGCCACAGTTAATCTGCAGGTTAATGTAACCCTGGATAGTCTAAGAGTCTAATTCAAAAGTGGGCAACATATTTTTCAATGTAACCGCAGGTGTGGTGAATGAAAAGTTAAATTCGCCACAAAGCATAAAGACAAAGAAATTAGGTTGTTCAATCAAACTTTTAAAATGACACAAACTGTTTGAACAATTTTATTCAAAACATGTACACTTCGACAAGTTACAACTGCCTTGGACGCAAAGATTGAAAACTGTTCAAATTGAAAATTTAAGACAATTTATTGCGAAATTTGAAAAGCTTTTTGTCTGAATACAGATGAAACCGAGTGGAGTGGTGGAGTATTGGATGGCAGTGTTGCATCAATGACAAGGTAAAAAAAAAGAATGCTCCCAACTATATGTAGGAAATATCAAGTTACAACCAACACACGCCATCATGAAAAACTTCATTTTACTGTGAGAGCTGGCAAACTCAAATTCGCCACACTTTTATGGCCAACTCGCCATTTGTGGCGATTGGTGACAGTGTTGCCCACCCCAGGTCTACTGTATAAGTAATTTGGTATCAAGTCAAAAATTAATTGATTGATTATCAAGTATTATTTATTTTTAATATGACACAATCATGATTGAAATGGAAAATAAGAATTTCTCTTCTGAATATTAAATTTAAACTGTCAAGCAAAAATAAGCTTATTTTAACACTAAGCATACTAAATGTATTTCATGTTATCATAAATATGACATTTAGATCAGTGATATTCATTCAGCCTGGGGTACACAAAATTTTTAAAATGTATATATATTATATGTATTTTTTTCATTATTTTGGACATATAGTTTTATAGATGTAAATTACATAAAAAATATATATACAACTTGCATTATGCATATGTATAAAGTTTAGGAGAAATTATATATCTTTGGGTACACGAACAAAAAAGGTTGAATACCACTTGTCTAGACAAACCCGTGATGCACCCAAGTAAAGACTTAAAACGGGTAGACTAGTTAATATTGACATAACCATAAAGTTTATAAATCAATTACCTAATTGCTAGGAAGAAATCTTGATTACAAAACAACCCATTTTCAGGGTATATTTTATAGTTTTTATAAATTTGAAACCTTAGTTCCATTACCTTTAACAGTTGCCCAAGTTCAGCCATGTATTAATTCGGCACTGACCACAAACTATTTTATTTTGAAAATTTGAGCCAACTGATATAGGTCTAATATATTATTGACATGATGACATTATGTTACATTTTGCTAGCATCAAAACTCAATATTATGTATACTTTAAGAATGCTTAAAGGGCTTTAAATGTATCGGTAGAACACTATTTCCATCAATTTAAAACGGTTATTTATTAACACAATTAAACATATTAGTAAGTCTTTAACCAAAAATGTTGGAAATAAACAATGATTAAGAATAATGTATAATCTAGAGTTGTTTCACATGTATACACGGATCCTTCAAAAGAAGAATAATACAAATATTGAAACAATAATTGAGAAGAGGGGCATAGAGTACGAGTAGGTTAGATTTGATAACAGCAGCACAAATAAATCAATCATAGAAATATAATTAATAATAAAAACTTTATACAAATATAGCTTGAGTATGATTTTATTTTTCCACCAAGGAAATAAAAGTGTGCATATACAAACACAATACTTCTAACCTTAGCAATAAACATCTTCATCAAAAAGTTATTAGCATAATTATTTTCATCTACAAACCAAGAACAATCCACATAAAAACAGATAATATTTATAAAGATTTACAAGAAATTAACATAACAAGGGGAATGGTTTCTTAAAATCAAATTAACACACTAATCTACAGCTCGAGATTGAAATAGCAGGTGACACAATAGCTCTTTCTAACTGGATAACATAAATGTCTTCACTTCAGGACAAAGCAATGCAACTTCACTACTATCACAAGAACATTGCTGAAATCAAGTGGTGAAGTAAATCAGTCAATGTGTTAAAAATATTGTTTCAGAACATTGTATTTGTATATATTATTTAACTATCATACATTTTCTTTCTCCCTATTGTTTACAGTAGTTTTATATACTTACAAGATAACATTATAACAAACTAAACAAATTGGACACTTAATATATATCTGGACAACCATCCCAAATTTGTTTTTCCTTGCATTCCCAGTATTTGTTTTGATACATATGGAAAATGTTTCCTGTCCATGGATCACGCTCCTTCTTGAACCAGATCGGCTCATACGGGGGATATGGCTTTCCCTCTGCTGCTGCTTTCTCAGCGTTTGCTTCCCTTATCCTCCTCGCTGTTCTTTGCTTCTCTTCCAACCTAACCTTCTCAACATTGGCCTCGTTCCACAATCCATTCTCCATCAACCTCTGGTCCGGCCGCCTCCGTGAATCTGTTGGGGCAACACCTTCTTCCATTTCATTTAGCTGACATGCCAGTTCAGTGAAGTTGTAATATCGCTCGCTATCTTCTGGAGGAAGCTTGCGCTCCCATGCGGTCATATATGAACCAGTCTTGAATACAGGGTTCTTGGGACTCCCTGAGGACTCGATTACAGGAGCAATATCGATCTTATCATCCCAGGTGCCAGATAGGACCCATTTAGCATTTCCATCCTGGTCTTCCACAAAACCTGTAACCTTTCTTTGAACATCACGAGAGAAGTAGCTATATGGGATGTACTTGAGATGGCATTTAAATCCTGTTGTATGGTTCACAATATCCATATCTCCATGCTGGTCCACCCACAATTTACCAACAATAATGTTATGAACAGTTGTAGTAACTTTCCTCCATGTGTAATGGTTTCCACTCCCAGAGAACTCTAGGTGAGCTATTCCTAAAGGAATCACCTGTAGGTACTTTCCTCGAAATTTGGATGCCATGGTAAACTCCTGCCAACAGCGCCAGCCACGGCCTTCACAAAACTGGGCCACCATCGGTGGGTGATGAGAAACCTGTTCCGATATAGATTTCCAACCAAGGTCATCCATACGATCACATTCAAATGTTTCCCCTAGGAGTGGGTTAAATGGTTTTCCTGTTCGGTTGCTGGTTGTGGAATATGCTGATATAGTGAATGCTGCAACATATGCCAATTGTTCAGAAACATTTGTGCATTGAGCTGCTTTGTCGAGAATGTTGGCATACTCATAGTCTTCTGTAAGCCGCTGCAGCATGGATAAAGGTTCAGAGAAATTTACAGGAATGGGAATTTTGGACAGGTCTTTTCCAATGCAGTTTTTCATGATACTCCAAAGACTTAGGGGATAGTTGGGTTTGTCAGGAATACGAGTTCTTCTTTTACGGCACCCAGATGAATTAGAATCTTCATGAGGAGGTTTTATTTCAGCAAGTTGACTGGAGGTCACATTTTCTTCTTTTAATTGCCACTCCAACTTTTCACCAACACCAGGGTTGTTACTACTTATTACAAAAACTTTAGTGTCTGTGTCGTCAACATCACTACCTGAACCAGAGGTTTCATCTGATCCATCCATCATTTGGGAGCCCATGCTTATATCTGAAACAGTTCTGTGGTGTCCCATCGGGATCTTCAGAACAAAGTTGGACTTGGTTGTACCATCGTGGCTGGCTATGTGTTCTTGTGCATCGTAGAATTCTACTTCGTCATCCTCCTCTGAGGGGGAAGCACGGACCACACAGACTTCGTCGAACCTCCTAGTTACTCCGTCTGAAACAGAAGGAGAGACGCTTTGGTCGGAGGTCTGGTGTCTAGAATTGTCGACAGAATCCCTTGTTGGGATCTGATGCTCCTTGGCAGCTTTTTCCAGGTTAGAATGTTGCCTGGCTAACTGCTCTACCATATTCTCTAATCGAAGCTTCTGGTCACGTTCATGCTGTAACAACCTTTGCCACTTGGACCCGTGAACTTGAGCCATGTTAAGATACTCTGAACAGGTGTTCAACATGGCATTTGCTGCAATTCTAAAAAGTGTTGCCCTTTCGTTGACAGACTTGAGGTGAGTTGATGTTTCTGCATCAGACTCTAACGTCTCAAGCTCAGAAAGTGACCTCTGCAGAGCAGCGCCATGCTTAGAGATTAACTCACTACAAGTCTGTAAATCTTCGAGTTTTGTCGACAATGATTTCAACATGTTCTCAAACTCGTTCTTTTGAGAGTTAACAGATGTATCATAGTCTTCCTCTTCATCCTCAGACTCAATAGTGCGAATAGCTCTAGCTTTTGCTAGTTCGAGCGCAGTGACCCAGCGCTGCCGTTCCACTTCGTTTGTAGCTTTTAAATGGAAAGTCTGGGTGCCACCATTGGAAACCACAAAAGCACAGGCATCTTCAGTATGAATGAGCGCACCAAAAAGACTGATGGTGCCTCTACATGTATGAGCCATTTCTGCCTGGTTTTTGTAATACGATAAGAGTCCATTGGACAAAACAAACCAGCGCTTCTGATAGCCTTTTAAATAGTTTGTCCATTTGAACAGCCAACCTTTCATTTCAGGCTCATTATGAGATAATTTGGTTTCCATGGTAATGTTTTTTTTTTTTTTCAAAATTATATTTTTTTAAAGAGGTCTATGTATCCATTGTCCTGGGATAATTAGGTCAATTTTAAGTAAATGGCCAGCTCACGAAGACTCAACAAATGGCAGCTGCAAAGAGAGAAGTTAATTTTGTTGGAGTCACTCTGTAGCAATATAAACAACTATTTTAATTGTAGGATGAAGAGGTATGAATACAAAATTTAACTCTATAAAAATATATTTTAAGAATGAGCATGAGACAAGTAATTGAAATCATAGT
This sequence comes from Timema poppense, assembly GCA_902141375.1. Classification (NCBI taxonomy): domain Eukaryota; kingdom Metazoa; phylum Arthropoda; class Insecta; order Phasmatodea; family Timematidae; genus Timema; species Timema poppense. The sequence continues at coordinate 271,156 of CABFOV010000134.1, forward strand.
CACCAACCCAAAACATGCACAATTTTTACATTGAGAGAAAGGTTTACATATTGAGATACTTGTTTTATTAAAGAAGAATCCTTGTCTTAAAAGTGCAAATAAAAATAAACAATTTATTGTTAAAAGAAATAGTTTAGTTATGTTATATTTGTTAGTACATATAATACTCTCGAAGTAAGTTGTATGTTTCAAGTAAAGTTAAATCAAGTTAAAATTTAATTTTGATTTCATGTGAGCAAAGAAATTACATTTGATCTTTTACAAAAAATACTGAGTTGTCCTAAACTTACTAATAATCTTAAAATTAATTATATTACAACAAAACAAATGTTAATATCAATTTAATTTGAAAAATGACAACCTAAACTTGAGAATCAAACCCAGATATAAAAACATGTTGGAGTGTCAAAAAATCTAAAAAATATTTTCTTGGCAGAATTTTTTACTATAGTTAAAATGTAAATTTAATTTAATCCACTTGCAAGTAATTTAAGAATACGTTCACCAATTTAGGCTAAATTAATGTTAATTAAATATTATATTATCTAATTCTTAAAATGTAACTAGATTTAGCAAAAAAATATTAGCATATTTGTCCAAGTTATGTTGGTTTAGAAAAAGGAGTAAATTTTGTAGGTCAAACATGAGCAGTTAATATAAATAATCTACAAGGAAATGGCTATAATTGAATTATAATAATGTTTTACTTAGAAAACATTTAAACAAAGATTGACAGGCCATATTATATTATTATTCTAGTTGAAATTTGAATTTGAAGAAGTTACATTTCAAATTATCAAAATACTGTTTTGGGGGAAGTAATATGCAGTTTGAATATTATATGAGATTAATTAGTTCTCCATGAACAAAAAAAAAAAAATTCTAAGAAATGTCTATTTTTAAACTAAATTTAAGCAAATTAAAATTATCTCGACAAAAGATAGCTAGTTAATTCTTGAATCTGATTAGCAATATTTAATCAAGTGAATGGGTGGATGGTGGAATATAATCTTAGTTTACTCAACCATAAATTGAACCCAAATTAGTTATGGCTGTTGATCACTTGATTGGTTTCAGTCCCGGGTTCACTTCCCATGTCTAGGTGTAATTCTTCAATTAATTTAAATTCCTTAACCACTTATTACCCTTTTTATCAAACTACTTTATTGACAAGTTTAATGGTTAATAAGTTGCAACTTAAATGTTATAGTTTGGGGATGAGATGATCAATTGTTAAGAAAATAAACCATAAGCCCCCTGAAGGTAGGGTGGGAAACCATGAAAAAAAACTATCTCTTGTGTACCTAACCAAAAATTCCAAGTTAGTCCTAAGATCCCATCTCATAGCCGATTAATTAATGAAGTTGATAAACAATTATGTTCAGTCCAAAAATAGTATCTAAGTGTGTGTTTCTGCATTCTTCACTTGACAACTGTGAAATTGGGATCAGTTTAAAGTACTTTTTTTTAAATAAAGTAAAACCGATTCTGTTTTCAAAATTGAAATATAAAAAAGATCACCATGGTGTTACATTTCACACTTTGTTTTCATAGTTACTTAGCTTAATTACATGTCAGTGTGTAGTTACTTTGAATGCACACACTTAACTCTGCTGGCGAAGATAATGTTCGTGGCAACATGATGCCCACCCTTTTCTCTTATTTGTTTATCAATATACACAAAAGTCAAACCAAAGTTTTGGTTAATATTATTAGTTGATATAAGTGAAGAACCATTGTTAAAATTTTTATCAAAAAAAAAAGAAAGTAACCATTATGGGTTTGAATTATATTTTGTTTAGATTATGTTGTCAGGTGCTTAAGGTTACCAAGTTTACATTTCAAGTTATTACTTTTTTTATGTAATTTTTCATATATGTTTTATGTTCAAACACCCATAAAAAGTAAATGAACATTTACTATTAATGAGAGAAAGCAATGCTATGTAATATCGTATCTCTGAAAGGCTAGGCTTGGGGAATGAATAATTGATTATAATTATGGACATAAAAAAGACAAATTTGAGAAAGACCTAGAATGACATATAGGAAATGAGTGCCAGATAGTAATGGGGGATCTGAATGCAAAAGTAGGAAAAGAGAGATTAAGGGCCAGTTTCATAGTCAAGTTTAGTAAGCCTCAAGTGCGGCGCTACACTAAGTACATGATGACACCTACCTAAACCAGAATGGAATGGGCCAGTTTCCCATGCGAGAACAGCCCATTCCATTCGAGTTTAGGTAGGTGTCGTCTTGTATTTAGTGTAGCGCCGCACTTGAGGCGTACTAAATTTGACTATGAAACTGGCCCTAAGGATTGAGGCGGTGTTAGGGAAGGAAGGATGGGGAGAGAGAGAAACAAGGAAGGTTGTTGGATTTATGTGCATGAAATAAAACTAAAGTGGGAAACAGCTGGTATAAGAAGGAAAGAAAAAGTCATAAGATCACTAGATACAGTTGGGATGAGGAGCAAATTCAATGATAGACTACTTTTATCATGTATGATGAAATGAAAAGGCAGACCGTAAACATCAAGGTAATACCAAGTGTATCCAAATGTAGCCACAGGTTTTTGGTAGCAAACATAAAGGGTTGGAAATATAGGAGAAATTTAGTAAGACAAGAAAGAAGAAGAAGGGTGTGGAGGCTAAAAAACGAAGAGGAAAGAGAGCTGTATCTAAGAAAGGCAAAAAGCTTAATACCTAAGTATTATTATTATTATTATTAGCACCGCGTCTTACTACCCGTTCGGGTTATACGCACTTACGCTAATGTGTAATGGTGGGGTGAGGGTGATTGTGAGATGAAATGGAGGACCTATAGTCTAACGTGGAATCCGAACCACGGTGGAGATCTGGCAGTCCCCACATTCATAAGTTGTGGTTAATACATGTCTTGTCAGAGGTAAAGGAAGGGTTTGGTAATCAGATAAATCTGTGCCGGAAACGAGGATTGAACCCCGGACCCCAGCATAGAAGTCCGACACCTTACCCCTTGATCGCCAGGTCACCGATAGAAATAAAGTTTGGAAAGAGATGAAAGAGGATGAAGTGGAAAGAAGAGTTGTGATGAGAGTGAAAAGCATGTGTTAGGATAACAGACGTTGCGTTAAGACAGAGAATGGAAGGATGGAGTGGTTACAAATAAAAAATTGTGTGAAGCAGGGGAGTGCCCTTTCACCATTAATATTGGTAATGGTAATGGAAATGGAAATGAAAGTGGCAGGAAAACTCAGGTCGGAACGAATGAAAGCCATGATGTATACTGATGACTTGATGTTATGGGGGTAGAAGGAAGAGGAAGTACAGGAACAACTATAAGAATGGAATGAGGAAGTGAAAGAGTGTAGAGTGAAATTTAGCATGGCAAAGTATTAAGTGATGGTGATGACAAGGAAGAAGGTAAGGCCGATTAAAGCTGTAAGATTGGATGGAGTAGGGCTGAAAAACGTACAGTAAGTAAAATATCTTGGAAGTATTATTGAAGAGAAAGGTGGAAGTGTTTTAATAAGAAGAGAAGAGCAGGGAGAATTGTTCTATAGGTGTGTAATAAATCTCCTATGGAGAAGGGAAGTCCCCTTGAAGCGTAAGGAAGTGTTGTACAGGGCATACTTTGTACCCATTGCTACATATGCTGCAGAAACATGGATAATGGATGTAAAAGAGACTAGGAAAGTAGAGGTTATGGGATTGAAGTTTGTGAGGAGCATGTTACCTGTGTCGAGGAAAAACAAGATTAGGAATTAAGTTATCTGGGAAAGAGTGGGGGTGCAGGGCGTACATGAGATAATCGAGGACGCAAGACAGATTGTATGAGCATGTAAAGAGGATGTAAAAAGGTAGGATGCCAAATAAAATGTTGGAAATAAAATATATAATAAAAAGACTGCAAGGGAGGCCAAGAATCAGATGGGAGGAACAGATAACTACAAATGAGAGGAGAATGGTAGAGATTAGAGGAGGTAGAATGGTGGAAATAAAGAGGAAGATGGAGACATTTTACTAAACTAACCCAGCCAAGGGCTGCAAACAGTTGATTATCATGTTGTACATGAGCCGTATCTCGAATATAAACAAATATTATGAAAAATGACACCTGGACACAGGACTCAAAACCGGGACCTTTAGTTTAGTGCGCCAATTCTCAAAATATGAGTGAAGAATGACCCTAAGCTGAAGAGCTAAGTGGTAGAGCAATGGAGTGCTAAGCCAAAGGTCCCAGGTTTGATCCTCATGTACAGGTGTTATTTTTCAATGTATTCAATTTACAACCGAGTTGATACTTATACACACCTTTTTTTAAAACTAAAAAACCTATTCAGCTGGACGTGTTGATTTTATTCGTGGACATATTTCATAGTGATTGAACTATTTTGTTGCCAACGCCTGTTCTCGTCCTCACTCAACCAAAGATCTGTCCAAATTTATGTTTTGGTTGAGTGTTTTTAATACCCTACCTGAGTAGTTTTGTTGCTAGCAATTGAATTTAATAAATGTGTTTCACAATTATTTCCTTCAGGTTTTCAGGCTTATATTTTTTTACATTTACCAATAGCTTGCTAACAAATCCATTTTAGTGTGCAAATAAATATTTCAATAATCATGCGAAAAAATGTTATAGATATAATCTGAGGCATCTTAGCCTAAATACATAATAAGCCTACTGTTAAGCATTTTAAAACAACAACCTAATCACTCTTAGCTCTTTTTTTTTTACATCCATTACTGTTATTGGCTTGCTAGGCTTGTTGTAGCTTGATAAGCCCTATCATCAAACTTAAGACTAGGACAGGCACAACACCCAGCTCCTGGTTGTTATTTTATCATAGTGAGAGAGTGAACCCACATTTCACCAATGAAACATTTTTCAGCCATGCCAGGAATCGAACCCGGGACTCTTAGCTCAGTAGTCAGACACGCTAACGGCTGAGCTAAGGTGTCAGATCTTTTAGCTCTTCTAGATTTTTTTTTACTGTTATATACCATAATAGTTATGTTGGCAGCCTTATGCACATGATACAAGTTGTCATATAATGTATTAAATTGTAAATAATAACAAATTCAGTCGCCTTTTGACCAAGTAAAATAGATTTCAGAAACAAAACAAATGAACAATAATTTAATTTATATTTTGACCAAGTTTGTTCAAAATGGTTTGAAACTTGGTAATATGTTAAAATAAAAAATTATATTTTACTTTTGAAAGTGTAACATTTATAGTAGCATGCTAATTTTGGCAGAACTTGCAACGTTCTTTATGTATTTTTTTAAACAATAAGTATATGTTGTTTAAAAAAAATATCAGTGAGCTACTAGAATGGATACCACAAAATATGTGTAAAAAATTATGTTCTAACACAGTGCTTATCAAAGTTTTGTTGATGGAGGATCACCAAATGGGAGTTATGCGCCACTGGTGGGTAGAAGGATTGAAAATTGTACAAGACAAACATTATTTTTGGGCAATTCCATTTTAGGACTATAAATACAAGACAAAAGTAATTTGTTTGATTACCCTGAATGTTGAAAAAAAATCATATAATTAGATTGAATGTGTCAATTATAGTGGTTTGATTATTTTTAATAATCTCAACCGCATAATTGTTTATAATAGTTGTTCAGATCTGTTGACTCAAGGTTGGTACAGACTTCATTTTATATGTTTCTTGTGTCTACCAAGGAAAGAATGTATGGATATTTCATATTTGAGCTTTCCCATTTAAATTTTTTTTTTGTATGTGATCAATAGATTCTTTAATTAATTTTTTTTACCAAACTTCCCGGGATCCCACGGATCACATGATAGACCGCCGTGGACAACACTTTGAAAAACCTCTGACAAAATGTTAAAGAAAAATAAACAGAAACATTATTTTTTGAGCTTTGCCTTAAGAATGTATATATAATAATTATTGAGGGATGAATACACTTAACTATGTGAGTTAAGTTACCAAACTATAAAAAAAAAGTGTGAAGTGCCATATTTTTTAAACTCATAAAATAAATATGTCCAAATTCGGCAAGAATTTAAAAAATATATAAACAAATTTTAGTCAAAATTGGTGTCTGTACAACATGGCTTTTTCATATAATGTAACTAGTGACAATGGTAAAATACACTTTTTACGAGTATAAAAAGCAGTATTAAGTAATTAGCTTCCGGTACTCAACAATGGTGTCACATCTCTAAGGGCACTGCAAAACCAAAAACGTTAAGGTAAAAATATTTAATTCCAGATAAACTACATAAGTGGCTCTAGTTAGAAAAAAAAAATTCCACAAGTAAATCATTTATCTAAACAAATCACTTTGGACAACTTTGCCTTATACTTTTTTATGTTTACACCTGCCATGAATATGACAAATTTATAACTGTTATTTAAAAAAAAATGTAATCAGTAAATTTAAAACAATGGCTATTATCAGCTTAAGCTAATAGTTATGGAAGTAAAAGGTAGTATGAAGAAAGTGCACCAGTATTCTTGAGAAAAGGATGAGAAAACCACACCGAGTTTATGTTGCTTGAATCCCAGTCTAAGCTGCAATGGCAGACTTGTGCAAAATAAATAAAGTATAACCTCGATAATCCAAATTAATTGGGACCGGGGGTGGTTTGGATTAGCAAGTATGTATACACAACACACACAGATTGATTAAAACAATGAGAATGTTAAAACACAAAATATCATACTTCTCACAGTAGCAGACGAAGACAGACTATTGAGAAACGATAACAGGAGCAGCAAGGTTACGGCAAGGTTACTGTTCTCCCCATCCAAGTGACATGTAAAGTGTAGACGTCGCAGTGGGATCATGAGCTTTGCTCCCTAAAAAGTTCATTTTAAATAGCGTTGCTTCCTGTTTTCTACAGTGACATCTGTGTTTTGGCCTATTTTACTTAGGGTGTGTTTGGACTATAAAGGTTCTACTGTAACACCTTTCAGCTAAGCTACCCATTCCGGCAGACCTTTCTTTCAATAAGTCTAAATTAAAGTTGGTACCTATTGCGTTGGAATGGTTTTATACAATTATACATTACACAAGATTTCATTTATGTTTGAACTTTAGTTTCATAATGATTACATTTAACATCATCATTAAAGAAAATTGGTAATAACTTTATTCTTATTTAATTTTTAACATCGCATTTTACTGCTCATTTGGGTTATACACCTATGTACTAATTAGGTAGTCTTATGTGTTAGAGATTTGGAAGGTTGAATTTGAGGAATTGTACCCACATTTGCATGGAGTGAGGTGTAAAAACACTCTCAGTATACCTGTCCAGAATTGAACCTCGATCTCCCTGTTATTGGCAGTTCAGTCTCTTTCAAAAGTGATGCCTTAGACCGTGCGGCTATTGAAGCGGATAATATATTAATATAAGGGTTCAGAAAGATGAAGGTAGTTTAGAGAAGTGCACTTGTATTAGTGTGAACAGTGGAGGGGAAAACCAGCGATAAATCACATGCAAATTATTTTAAAAACTTTAATGTAGCCTGTATGTATATGTTTTAAGGTGAAATGCTAGGTAATAAAAGTTCACTACAGATATTGAAAATGTTTGTAAAAGAACGAAAACAGAAGGAAGTCAATACTTAGGATTGTTAATTTTAGTATTATAATTTATTTTGCCAAAGTGCATAGTAAATAGCTTTAAAAAAATAGCCACGTTTTTAATTTTATGAAAAAAAAATCTTAGTACAAGAATTTTTTTCATAAAATTCAAAAGTGGTCGGTACTGCCTTAAACTATCCTGAGCTTCAGCGATAGTAAAGCATATCTTTATTATCAGTGTAGACCTAGTATCAAACCAAACATTAGATGCATTTTCAAAGATAAGACCTATTAAAAGTTGTTAAAATTTGCTTCGAAAATTAGATTTAAATCTCAAATGGAGGACGGGGAGATTGAGGTTCGAATCTCGGTCAGGTGAACTAAGGGGGGTTTTTCCTAAATGGTTTTCCACTCTCCCTCCACGCAAATGCGGGTTCACTTCCTCTAATTAAAACTTCCCAATTCCTAATCCATTAGAGTAATTAGTACTTAAAGCGTATAACTCGAACCGGTAGTAAGATGCGGTGCTAAATATTATTGTAATTATTAATCTCAAATGCAAGTAATTGTGTGTGTGTGTTTTTCATGGATTCAAGTTTGAATCCCATTAATTTAACAAGTATAAGGATTGGCAGTGTAAGCTAGATGCAATGCAAAAGGCTTCTACAATAAAATATAACCGTGTTTTGGTCCAATTGAACCTATTAACGTGGTTGCCTCCCCTCAAAATAGAATCAGGCTGGGATTCAAACCAAAGATTATGTGTGTTGTGTTCGGAGGAGGGGGTCGAGCACTTGAGCCAACCCAGCAGAGTCTTGTTCTGAATCAAGTGTGTGCAAAAATGTACATTACTTTAGTCCTTATTTAACTGTGTTTTATAAATAAACATATTAGTCTTATTTTCAAAGATTAGAGGCTATTTATTATTACCAGTAACTCTTATATTGCTTAAAATTTACCTTCATATATAAAGAAACTCCAATATCAAAACTGTTAGATGGAAGACCTTGTAAATTTACTGCACATTCCCAATACCAGGCAGGACCATGAAAAAACCACTAGACCACAAAAAGGATACTTTCCTTTCTTGATGCCAGTGCTGTAAAGTAAAAAAAATACATATGTAAAAGAAAAGTCATATTTATATGAACATATTTCACCTATTTATTATGACTTCATACTGTTATTAATCCTAGTCTTGTATGTAGAGTCGGTTCATGATATTTTTTACCTAGATGACAGTTCAAAAATCATTTGTTTAGGTTTTGGGTTGCCAACACTTGTAAAAGTTCAATGTTTTGTTATAAAGGTTCAGTTTTTTAGTTAGGTCTACATGTTATATTTTACATTTAAAATAACATAAACTTAAGTTTTCTTACACTCTTTCATAATGTTTAATCATTTCCTTTCAACCAATCTGAAACAATATTTTAGACATAATTAAAAGTACTTATTCTCCGTTTTGGAATGTTATCTATGAAGTATAATATAGTGCCTACATTAATACCTTTTAATACAGGCATCGTATTTACTTGGAAACTTGAGAGAATATAATCCGTTTATCGTAGGAATTGTTTTCTGAAAGGCCTTTTTCCTTGCCAGAAATCTATTATATAGTAGGATATTGGTAGGAAAAAAGACCTTTCAGAGAGTAATTCCTACCATGGATGGAGTATACTTGTCATTTTTTATATATAATATATTATTTTATCATATTTCAAAATATTTAACTGGATAAAATAATTTTTATCCACTGGGTGGGTGCATCATTGTAAAGAACTTGTTTCCATCACGTTCAATTACATGGTTTAAATTCGTTGGTCGCCATTATGAAGCTATGTTATTAAGATCTTTTGTGAAAGTGATGTGAATAATTATTTTTTTTAAGTGGAATGAAATGATAAATAAGCTTTGGGTCCAACCTCAAATAAATATATAAATAATATTTGCCAAAATTACTGTGGTTAACTATTAAATGCATACATTACGAAATGTTTTCATCACATTTATCCAAAGTGACAGATGTCAGCTGTTGGTGTAGGGATATATTAGAGATTATTTCTAGTAACTTTTTGAGCTGTCATCCAAGTAAACTAAGGTCGTGAATGTATTATAAAGGTGTTGTGTTTGGGCATGTTTTCAGCTGTGACAATGGTTCTAATAATAATATACTTTCAATAAATCAGCATTAATTTCCCATAAAACCAGCTTTGATGGTTACATAGACTAAACTGGTTTCACTCTCATAATACTTTCATAATAATAACAGGGAGATTGAGTTTAGAATCACAGTTGGGTGTACTGACGGTTTTCCTAAATGGTTCACCCCTCTCCCCCCACACAAATGCGGGTCATATCCCCTATATCCTACCTTCCTCATCCCTATAACATTAATGTAATTGTGTATAACCCAAATAGGTAGTGAGATGCAGCGAGAAAATTATTTCTCATAAAAAAAAGTGCCCCACCCTTGGAAATGCTGACTCGTTGGCCTTTTTTTTTTTTTCAACCTCTACCCCAAAAGTATACAAGTGAACAAGCAAGATTGAAAAGAAAACATTAACAACCTAGGTCTAATTTTGTTTAGCCTTACTAGCCATTCGAGTTATGGACCTTCACATCTCTGAACAAGATAATTTTTGGAACATTGGTTCTATTTATTAAATGGATGAAAAATATGAAATTTCAAATTTTTTTTACATTCCGTTTTTGAGTTAATGGCTTTCAAAGTTTTGGAATTCGTGTGATTTCGGCCGCATTTTAAAATCTTCAAATGGCTCTAACTCAAAAACTATAAGACCTAGAGAAGTGGAATGTGTACTATTCTCTTTAGGATTTTACAAGCCTTAATATGATATGCAGCTTGACCATATTTAAAAATTAAATTTTTTTCCTAAAGAATTTAAAAAGTATTTTTGTTAAATCTCAAAATCGAAATTTTTAATTTTTTTCTAAAAAATATATTTCATTTATACTCCTTTTGGGAGAACATGTACCAAATTTGAAGATGGGATGATGATGGGATCATGTTGTAATAAATAGTTAAATATAGCAGTACCACATCAAATTCAACCAGAATGAGGTGTATTGTGTTGATACCCTGAGTATTTATGAACACCTGAAGTAACATAAACAAAATAATTGGTAAAATTGTTTCTACTCATTTAATTTATTGCTCTTTTAAGTTAACCCTAAAACATTTAAAAAAATGTTTAGGTTTTTTAATAGGACCCATTAAAAAATTTCAAAG